>JAPFBL010000050.1:5770000-6128049 GCA_026182355.1 Hermatobates lingyangjiaoensis | reverse complement strand
AAAATTTTTCTTAGTAAAGTCCTTGGATGTGTTTTACAGTTTTAGATTTTCCTTGTGTTATGTAAGGTTTACCTAAATTTATGCACGCTGTTCAAACCTATACAGTTAACGTTTGTTGTTGAGATGTAGGAATATGGATTTTTCTGTGATTCTGGACAGTGCCACTTTTGCTTGAGTAACAAGTGCCAACAGTAGTAGTCACGTTGGTATATTTTCAATCTGAGCTGTATTTCCTGATCCTTTGAATATGTCTTCCTCTCGCATAAACTACCTTCCAGCAGAAAGCGGAAATTTGTCAAAAGACTCACTTTCCTTGCAAATCTAGCTACCTTTTGGTAAAATATATAATATTTTTGTATGAAGTGTTTAGTTCAGAATCAGTGTGGCATGTGCGTGGTGTATCAGTGTGGCATATAACTAGTAGTATTCCTTGTTTATTATATTCTAGAATGTAAGAGTATGCAACTCCTACTATTTAGAGTAACCGAGCAAATGTTTGAGTTCTAGTAATGCACCAAGTTTTATAGAAGTTAAATAATTGTAAAGGGAAAGATTAATTTGAAGAAGAAACAGTTACTATTAAAATGCTTAATATTGTATATAGTATTTCCTACTTCACATAATATTTCTATTCCTCAAGAAATATTAATTGTGAGAAGTATAATTCATTCATGCTGAAGTTTACTTTTGTGGGACACATGTTTTTTAATTTTAAACATCTCCCTTGAGAGATCCAATCCAATTAAGAGAGCCACCAATCCACAAATATACCCATTATTCTCTCGAAGATGAATGTAGCAAATTCAAAATATGCCAACGACTAATATAGGTAAGAAGTTATACTATTTAAGGAAAAAAACTGGAAAAAACTTAAAAAAATTTGAGAAACAATAAAAAAGCAGATTAAAGGCATATGTGGCGAATTATTTAACAATATATGTTTGGATGAAGAACTACTACAAACTATTAACTTTTTTATATATTTACATATGTAAATATATATAGTATCAACCAATTAAATAAAGATACACACATAGGCAAAGGAGTAACTCACTTCAATGTTGCGACCATCGTCGGCATCTGGAGGCAAACAATCCCGAAGAAAGATAGAGCGGCAACTCTTTCTGCGGACTCTTCGCTTCCTGATGACGACGATTGTCAACGAATAGAAGCGAGCTATTCATTTTGCTATCTCTGTGCTATCTTCTTTTTCTTTAAAAGTCCTCTGGACCGTTTCTGTTATATATTTATCAATGATCAAACCACAATAAGAAATGGGAAAACAAGACTCATTGGTGGTTTGATAATTGATTGTTATTTCACGTGTTTATGTGAAATTATATTTAATATATATATATATATATATATATATATATATATATATAAAGAGTGTAGATGTGTGTGTGGTGAATAGAATATATGCATTTGATTTTCTTGGTTATGATTTTTACGTTAGTACGCAATCTACAACTGCACTTTTTGCTTTTTAAATAGAAACTTGGAGGGTCTTCTGTAACAAGGACGGCATGATGATACTGTTCCAGGCAATCACGACCAGGCTGAACTATTCCAGTGAAAAGGCCACTTATACCATGCATTTTTAAAATTTCGCATACGATCCATTATAATACATTCACTATAGCTATTAAATTTTTAATTCCTCACATCCTAACACCGGTTTCACAATATTACTATTAGTTGAAGCAGTCGTAAACTGTGATGTATTATTTTTTTTTTTTTAGTTTCTCCACGGTGATACCTCTGTTATTTATAGTATGACAGCACTTATATTATATTACTGCACTGCGTATAGCATTACACACAGATTATTACATTGTACACAATATTAAAATATTACACATTATACATTAAACTAAATTTTTCAGTTCTTCCCATTTCTTATACAAATTCATATGTTTATAAATATCCAATTTATTAATTTTTGAGGTAATTGTATTTTCTCTTTTGATATTAGATCTACTTTTTTTGATGGCTACCTTTTTTCTTTAGTGACATAGTGTTTCTGTATTTCATGCCTTTGTGATTCTAATATGCTGCATCTCTGTATAAGGTGAATCATGGTTTGGGCATGATTTCTGGAGAATGCACAAAGGTTTGAATTTGTCATTCTAAGTGTGTAGAGATACTACTTGAATTTCTCGTGTCCTGTATAGAATTGTTTCGTTTCCCAATGAATTGGTACATTTTTTAATAGTGGGGAAACACTCTTATGTCATAAGCCCTTTTGTTGAATTCTGTCACAGTGTTTCCCACATTAAATGTGTTCATGCTGTTGCCCACTTATTCAATAGTTTGTGCGGGCAGAGTGAATATTCTGTTGGAATTGTATTGTCTGTGGCTGCCTGTTTCGCTAGTTAATGGGCTGTTCTATTTCTGTGAATACCTCAATAGGGTTTCATCTAAGCAAAGTCAACACAAACTCTGTTGGATATTCTTCCAAAAGCCAATAATTCTTTAGTTTAATTCCCTAATGATTTCAACATTTTTTTAAGCAGTCAAAAATTATTTAACTGTCTATGTTTATTATGATTGAAGAATTCATGGTTGCGGTCCTTCAACCCAGCTGATGGCTTTCAAAATTGTTCTGGTTGAACATTGAAGCATTCTTCAGGTGGCTTAAATTTCTTATCCGTTATTAAGATACTATTTGGGGAAATAACAAAAGATCATCGCCCATCCTTTTCAGTTTTACTGTCACATTTATAAATATTTTCAAATTTTTGACAAGTACAGTTTTTTTGAAGTACAGTTCATTGTTTAAATCTAAGACGTTTCTACGCATTATTACTGGAGGGGAGCTAGTATTTACGTTTCACTGATTTCTCTAACTCCTTCCATCGATACCTTCTAGTAATCCTCCCAGAGAAACTAAATTAATATTTTTTTGTTCTTCCGCTGTTATGCATATAGGAGTTGTTCCTCAAAATAACGCGTGAGGCATTGTTCTGTAGCCTTACATCGGTCATATTGCTAAAAAATGCTGAACCCTTTCAAGTTGCAATAATTTTTTTTATTGATGTTTAAATCAAAACAAGAACACAATATGATGATATAGGTAAGAAGGCACCCACATTGATTGTTACCAAGTCTGCATGACTAAGTTTACAGTGGACTTTTGCAGCTCTTGTCAGGTGTTTGACCACTCTTATGCTTATTTCTGAGATATATGTCACGTTATTATCCCATGAGAGTTTGTTGTCAATAATGACGCCCAAGTACTTAATTGATGTTGAGTAAGTTTTTTCAACTGTTGACCATGCACGTTAAGGTAATTCTGGTTGTTACAATTTTCTGGCATATATATAAAACATTTGTTTTGGATTTATTGCGTACTATTTTCACTGATCAATTAGGTATTACTTAGAGGGCTCCTGTTCCATTTATCTCAATGTCTACCTTTGATTTTCCTGCTACAAGACATAGAAAGTCATCAGCAAATGCTATTGTATTGCAGTGTGGTTGGTACTCTAGTTTCAGCAATAAAATATAGAATATTACGCAGTATCCTGGAGCGGTACAAGACCCTTGAGAGTATTTGTGTATATGTATGTGAGTATTAAAACATAGTACATTTGACTCAACTATGGAATTACTAAAAATCCTGTGTACATAATATTTTTTTTTAAATTGGAAGTCCGTTGGATGACAACCTAAATAATCATTGATAATAACGTAGTGTTTTTTCTGTAAAAAAGGATAACAGATGTTTTATGCATATAACAAGTGTATTACCATAGCAATCGTATTTATTACTATACATAAGAATCAAAATTCTTTTGCAAAATTTTTTTTTCATGCTTTCATAAATCAATGCACATTAATCTAACAGACGCTAATTTAACATATTAATAATAATATTGCTAATAATTATAATAATAGTATTAATAATGATAACAATAATAATAATTGCAGTAAAATAATTATGAATAAATCAACTGAGTTTGTGTCAGTTAAGCAACAGGTGGCATATACAATTCTTATTCCTTATACTTATATTCTTCCATGTAAAATATAAGGTCAATTTTTTTATCAATAATAATGTATAGTACATAAAGAAATAACAAGTAAATACAATAATAATAATAATAATAATGCAATAATTTGTTTGCAATAAATAATGAAATAAAAGAAAATTGGGTCTTTTTCTTTTCATGACAATGTATAGTACATAAAAAATAACAAGTAAATACAATAATAATGCAATAATTTGTTTGCTTTAAATAATTAAATAAAAGAAAATTGGGTCATTGTCCGTTGAGTAAACTGCAATATAATGATGGATAACTATAGGAAAATATTATATAACTATATATTATTTCATCTTTAAATATTTTTGTCGCAATTTTGAATTCATTTAAACAGATTTTATTGTATGAATATATTTTTCTTACCAAAGGCTTAAATTTCTCTTCGATTTTTCTATGCAATATTCTCTATTATCTTTAAGTAATTTAAAATTAAACATACTTTAAGATCTTTAATTTTAAGATCTTATGACTATTTTACCTTTTTGTTGACCTTAATCATAAAAAGCTCAGAATTCTAAATATAATGTTACCATAATTTTAAGTTCTTGAAATAATTGTTGTACATTTTTTGCTAAAAACGTTTTATTAAATACTTTGTTGCAAGATATCTGATTAAATCTGTTTATAATTAATATGGGTTTTTTTAACTTTGTACATCTATATAGGGAAATTGTTTGACTGTCTCAAAAAAAGTTGCTTCTGAAATTCTACTAAAAGTAACCGATAATGTAAATAATACTGAATTTATGAATTGAACTAAATTAACGATGTATTTATAACAAAAAAGATAGAATAATAAAATAGAATGAATAACCGTTGCAGCATATTCCGTTACAAGTCCCACAGAAGGTTTCTCGTTAGTTAATGATAAGGTTTATATCGAGGCACTGAATCATGATATATATTCCAATTTGACAAAGGAGAGGTGATTTTTTCCCCTCCGTTCGAAGGCTCGACACAAAGGAGTATTAATCAAGGGAAAATATTCGCGTTGACCGTCGTATATCGCCACAGCGATGAAATACTAGTGACCATTCTGAAACAGATGCTCTTTTAAAACAACTGATATATTACTGGGGATAAATTTAATACTGCGGACTTTGGAGCTCCATGCAGCCTTAAGGTCCAGTAACAATAGCAGTCATATATTCACTCTCTGGCTATACAGGAACTGAATTTACGTAGAAACATAGTAATGATTCTGTTTTGACTGCAAAAATAACTATATAGAAGAGGGTTTCAACGAAATAGCAAGTATCTAACATTTTAACGTACTGTTAGATAAAGAATTAATTTTTCCTAGATAATTTGAAATTAATCATTTAATTTTAAAATATTATCGTTTGCTTCTATTTCGGCATATTTTTCATAATTTATAAAAGTATTTATTTGAATACAACAACGATAGACAAGAAAATATTTCTACAAAAATATATGATGTCATAATTATTCTTCTAATTAAGTGTGCTTCTAGTTTATGAGATGGTCATTGACTTTCACAATTATTCAATAGCAATTAAATACTTCAATCAGTCAATCAAGTATTATTATGTACAAATTACTTAATTTTCAAATATGTTTACAGTAACAGTACCTTTAAAACAAAAACTAATTATAAAATATTCATCTTTCAATGTTAGTGTCAGTAAACATTTATTCCTCATTATTCCATCTTCTTCTGGTTATAGGTAGTAATTGACTTTTGCTATTAGCACCATCTGATTAACGTGAAAGCTAAAAAAAAAAAGTTTGTTGTCTCTTTTGCTCACAATTTGGGAATTTCGCAACGGAAATATTAATGATATTGATTTTAGCAGTATAAAGTGTTTATGTCGATCATAAAATAAAGGGATTCACCTACACAGATATAATAAAACCAAAAATCTTAGCATAAATAAAAACAATGAAATCAAGCTTTATTAATTTTTTATGGTAAGTAGTAGATTTGTTTGCTACGTATGTTTACCCAATGTTTTTATGTTTCGTGTACTACATGTTACTATTGTGTCTCATATAATAAGAGTCTTCGCTGTGTTATATTATAAAACAATTTGATCTTCTTAAATAAACTAAATAATTTTTTTCTGAATCATACATTTATAAAATATGTTTTGGAGAACTTGAAACATTAACGTGTTTTAGATTTTACGGTATGATTTATAAACTGAGATAATGAAATAAATAATATCAATATTTTATTTTTGAAACGAAAAGAACAAGAAAACTAAGTCATTTTTTTAGGTGAGTTAAGATATTTTTTGTAATATAAGTATTTACTGAGTTTTTACTTTTCCTACATGAAAGTAGTTTTGACCGTGCTATTTAATGACATTTAAAAGAAATATTTATTTAATAATATGACCTTGTTTTATCTTAACAATAGAAGCATGAAGTGTCGCTGTTTTTTCTGGACGAGATTAGAAGGCCGTGACGGAGATAGAGCTCGTTATTTATAACAGGCAGCGAGGAGAATCCTAAAAGGAAATATAATACTGAAATATGGAGGGTTTAGGGAGGGTAGAAGGGTGGCGATGCATGCACCATGGGATGGTAACTAAAGGAAATTTTCAACAACTATTTTCACCTCCGTTTGCAGTGAAATAGGTAAACAAACCGGTAGTGCCTGATAAGAAATGCGATCTGTATCAATAATATATTCTAAATAGTCTCATGAGGCTAACATCTGGTCAGTGTCATTAACTGTGGAACTTGACTACCCTCGGATATAGTATCACAGCAATCCAATTAATTACACCAACAACATAATTCATATATTCTGTAAAACTTACCGAGTTTATCTTAAGAGGAAAACGAAAATAATATATTATTACCCTGCCTAAATATATATTTATTTAAGAATGCTACGCTTACTGTAATATACAGTTAATGCAATTAATATAAATATATATATATATATATATATATATCAATAATCAAACAAAAATTTGAACAGAGAAAAAAGACTAAGATCTGTCAACCGTAACAAGCGGTCTTCGTCAGAGTATTATTTCACAAGCATCTCAAGTGTTATTTCACGTGTTTATGTAAAATCGTGTTATATATATTAGTATAAATAGGGAACAGACTTTCTTTTATATAAATTGTTTTATATTGAATTGCCTTACTTAATCAAACGAACCTTTCTTTAAGCAGTTTTTCAAATGTTTTGGCTAATTGCAATTCTTCTGGATTCAGCTAGTGAATTATATCAGCAAAACCGGTCGGGTTCACTATTTATTTAATTACATTTTAATCTAGATTCTACAACTAAATTAAACTAAACTTGACATGTATCGGCTGTCTCCAACCATCTTCAGAATTAAATTTGTTATCAGTCAAACATGTTTGTAAACATAACAGTCATATAAATCAAGATTTTCACTTAAAAATAAAAATTTTACTACGGCCAATACTGGATAACATTAAGGTTCTAAAATATTACAAGGATGGTAAAAATAACAAGTTAAGCTTATGAGAGAGGGATTGTGCTTCCTAGAAGTTTGAGTTGACGTGTGCTGACTGTGTGTTGTTGGTTTAATATATATATATATATATATATATATATATATATATATATATATATATATATAGATTTCACATAAACACGTGAAATAACAATCAATGATCAAACCACAATAAGAAATGGGAAAACAAGACTAAGATCTTTCAACCGTAACAAGCTGCCTTTGTCAGAGTCAAAAACCCAACTGAAACACTAGAAGTAGAAAACAACTGGTGAGAGGTTGAGAAGAGTAGTAGGGAAGAGTGGTACTTTAAAAGGGTGAAAGCGCAGGTAAGGACTAATGTCCATAAAGGGATGTTTGGGGAAACAAAGGAGTACAGTAAGAAAGAGTAAAAAACTATTCACTAACTGTCAACCCTCTTAGAAGAGGCTATTGCACTCGTAATGAAAGTATCAAGTTTGAATAGATGGTTACTAATGTTTATAATATTTGATTTATTAAATTTAATTATAGATGATTCAATAATATTTCTTAACAACATTGCTTTTTCATAGGTAATAAATTTAGCACCTGTCCAATCAATATGATGATTTTCATTTTTTATATGCAAGAATAAAGCACTACTTTTAATTAATAATAATAAATTAATTAATAAATTAATTGCAATTTAATTTAATGCAATTTAATGAAATTTAATTGCAAAGCAAATTAAACATGGAAATACAGGATGGATTTTAGAAATTAAGCTAGTGAGCGTTTTACAGAAAAATAGAATTTCCGACAAAAAACTTACCTATTGGATTAGAGATTTTTTAAAACTAAAATGTGATATTTTAAGAACTAATTTTTTTTTTAATAAAATGTCATTGAACTGCAACAAAGTAAGACACGATATTTCACCAGACAAAGAAAAAACGCTGAAAACAATGAAGAAGTGATTAACAATATTTAACTTAACATGCTTGAATAAATGCTATTTTAAATAAGTGTCATTCACATAAAATATATATAATATACAATTTTTTCAAATTTTCCTTCTCTCTTCATGTTGAAGTTCATGAGCTGAGTCCAAATATCAGTGAAATTCTAACGAGAATACTTGCTTTGTTTGAAAGACCTTAATAATTATTCTGTTTCTTTAAATGATATATATATATATATATATATATTGAATTATATGTCAATTAATCATTTTTGGCATATCAAAAACTATGTTTTCTTTGGGACAGATTATACAGCAACACAGGATTATTGTTGATGAATTATAAATTTAAGCAGGCTACAACGAGACAAACCAGAATTATGTGGTCACTGACATTAGTAAAGTCAGGTTTTGTGTATGTAATTTAAATACATACTAATATACATACACTGCCACTGTATTCGTGGCAATGTTTATAAGTTATTATTTGTTTGTAAAAGTGAAACAATTAGTAAGTTAATTTAAGATATGCTCTAATTAATACACCTCTGTTTGACTTTGCACTGACCACCGATTCCTATGTCTACAAGATGAATAGTGTTCAATATTCTGCAAAACATCTTGTCAACCATTTTGTTTGGATAATTTCGTACAAGATTATCACTACGAATGATGTCAAAATAATATTTTTCTTTATTTTTAGTGCCCTGCTAAAAAGAAAAGGCCATAAAGAGAGATTAAATTCGTATCCAATAAGATTAAACTATAATTCATATTTCTCTTAAGCAAAATCATATTGATCAATGAGATCAGATATAATGTATCTCATAGCACACTGATCCTCTACATTAGTAGCATCTAATATATAATCTCAGTAGACGTTTAATTCTCATTATCAACAGATTTCTGTGATAATTCTTTTTTGCTTTTCAGTATATATCCATTCTGTTTTTATTTTTATTGTTGATTTCTATATAGTATAGTGATCATGAAAATGAAATACGTTCTGATTTATAGTCTAAGAGGTGCTTTGAATAGGAAAGTTATATCATTATTCACTATGCGAAACGTCTACTAATTGAATTCACTCTACTGGGTATTCGCTGCAAACTTCAAATTTTCTGTTATGCAATAGTCAAATATTGATATTTTATAATGCAAATTTAGTTATCTCAGGATAAATATTATGATTAATATAGTATTATTTACATTAATATCTATTAATGTATATAATGATGTGTGCAGTATTATATAATTTACCCGTGAGCTTAAAGAAAGAAACTAAAATGAAATACAATAAACATTTGACTTAAGCAAAATGTGAAAGCTCACTTGAATATGACAGTGTAAAAATGAAACCCCAGATTAGCAATTGATATCTACAACCTGTCACCTACACCTGTCTACAACATTTCGCATAAAAACATCAGAATGAGATGTATGACTAGTAAATTATTTACAATTCTTCTGCCTAATATGATGTAGCACAACAAATTAAAAATATTTCAATAAATGTTATTCGAAAATGGATAAAAAGAAACATAGATAAATAAAGGAGAAGATAAAGAATAAAATAAATAGGAAAGTAGTTGCAGCAAATCATATAAAATAACGTTCATCTATGAAGAAAAGCGATATATAAATTAATAATTTTATTAAAAAATGAATAAATTCACATCGCTTCAAAACAAAATAATTCAAACAAGCATAACCTTCATTCTATAAACGATGAATTAGAACAAACTGGAACTGGTATAACTTTTAGACAACATTCTATGAGAAAACTAGAAAATCGCTTCATACACTTGAATATGATAACATGAATTCCAATTTTGCTACATATTTAATGACATATCACCGTTGTCATGAATAGCAAATGGTCTCTTGAATTTACTCCATATAGGGCTAAAAGAACTAGAATATCCATAACAGAACATATTAAAATATTTATGTAACACATATATATTTAGATATAACTAATAAACAAATCAATCCCACAGTTTCAGTTCCTAGGAAAATATGAAGGCACACATCAGAAATGACAATAAAATACAGCGATAAAAAAAAATTTAATTAAATCTAATTAAAAAATTCGTAATTGTAGAAAATATTTGTTTTCGTAAAATATTATATCACTCAAAGAGATCAAATCAAAAAAAAACTATGGAACCAAAACAAACTGATTCACTATGTTGCTAACACCGCAATATTTAGAATAACTTCTCAATATGAATTTGTTTCATGAGTGGCAAAGTAAAAAAAAATACATGCTAAGAATAAAAAAATCGTGGGTAAAATTTTTTTTTGCATTAAATTTATTACTATATATTTGAAACGTGTTAATATTGCATCCTTTAATATTTGTATAAGTTTTTTTTATTTTTGTTTTTTTCGTTACTTTGACTACAATTGCATGTATTTAGAAGTAATTTTGTTTCAGAGATTGTCTTTTAGCTGTTTGATTTTGTAGCGAAAATTCGGTGGACACCCATAAACATAGTGGCACTCCATAACTAAATTTAATCTTTATGACGAAAGAAGGTCAAGTGGCCATCACCCATTTAACCGTATTTAGGGGTTTATGTAGATTACTAGTAAGGAAAGATTTTGATCAAGTGGGTTTGAAGGAGTTAAAATTTTACTGTGTATTAGTTTGTAGCGGAAAACTGTGTATTAGTGTGTCAAAGTGCAGTCCAAAGATCTTCGTCTCTCTATAATGAGTTGACGAATCTTCAGAGGAAGGTATCATTTGTCGTTAGAAGAGAGTTATTCTCGTTGAGTACTTAATAGCTACATCATTTTGTGTCATGTAGTCAATTGCAGAATCTATATCTGAAGGAAATTTCAGGGTATACTGTGGTTTATAGTCTTATCAAGAAGGTTTTGAAATTGATTCCAATTTATAGGGCCTAGGGATGAGAGAGAAGTTAAGACGAAGAACCTGCTAAAGATTTACATGCAGTAGAACTGGGCGCTCTAATATTAGGAGTGGTCGGAAACTAATAGTATTTGGAATGATCGGATAGGTTATTCAAGTGATAAAATGATACAGAATATCTGGCAGGATGTTGGCATATGACAGGCAGTATATTAAACTTCAGTTGTATAATTTATGAGTAATTTTTAGTATTGCAGTTATATACTATTTTGTAATCTGATATTCTTCTATTACAATAGAATTATATTCTATTATGCATAGAGAAGAACACCATATTACTATACATTGCTGGGTACTTACTTATTGGTACTGTTATAAAACTTTGCCTTAAAGTAATTTTTCTTTGTTAAACGTAGAGTTCTTCTGTGACGGGGTCTTTATCAAAGGCTCATTAATACCTTTTTTTTGAAGATATTCTTGAATTATTATTATGAAATATTATTTTTTTGTTAGTACAATGACCCCAAATTTATCTACATAAGTAATACACATACTACTTTAGTACATTCTTACTATACCCGTGAGAATAAAAAAAAACACGAAATTAACACAGGGTTTTCTGTTAACGTTTTTGTATGTTTTAAAGTATGGTGTTTATAGTAAGCTTTCATCTCGTTTTAACTAAGATGCTTTGTTCATGAAAGCATTTGAAATCGACAGTACTGTAGAGAAAAGTTTTGAAATAAAATATTGTGTCACCGACTCTATTGCTGAAAATTAATGTATTCCTAAACTGTAATTGAAAATCTAAAGAAACATGTTAAAGAAAATATAAATCCACTTTTAATTCTACACTCCCTTCTAGTAGTGCACTAGTTGGCATTTCTTTCTTGCTAAAGAAAGTATAAAGATTGTGTGTCAGGAATAGTGAAAATAGCAAGAATTGCGGAGAAAAGCATTCAATGAGGAGCAATAGTGGTTATGTGTATCCATAGCATGACATGACTGAAATGTTTAGTATAAAGGTAAAAAGTTAAAGAGCATCAAGATAGTATTCAAAGCAAGGAAACATGGACTGTATTATTTCTCTGTGCTAGGAAACAGATATTCTATAAACCTTCATCAAGCGAATGCATTAGTTCATGAAAAGTGCTTAGTTGATTATGAAAGCTTATTACTACTAAACTAGTTACATCATTTGATGGATAATAATGAAAGTATAATCAAAAACAGCAGTCTCTGATAGATAGCATAGGTGTACATTACAGGATTTTAGAAAAGATGTTTATATCATTACTAGATAAATACAGAATGATCAAATTTCGCCAAACAAATTAAAATAAAACTAGTTAGTTATAGTGCAACCTAAAGATTCCTCGTTAAAAAGAATAATTATGGCAAGTAGCAAATTAACTATAAAATCTACTAACTTAACTTCGACTAACAGATGACCTGCCGTATTTGTTTACGGTGAGTTTGCAATTTTTATCAGATCGGGTGAATATAATACGCATTGAAACAAAATTCTGAAACTATAAATGATGAAGCCAAACAACCTTAATTGGACCCTCTCCAAGGAGAAGCTTAGCTGTCCAAAGAATATGTTCCCATGCATTCTCTTGTTGCACACATTATCCTATCCAATTTCAAGCAAATAAATCAAGTTATTTTTTTTAAAAAATGTAATATTCAAGCATTGGAAGAGAACTTTTTGTTTCCTATGAGAATACAGCTACTATTCCTTTACCACATTTATTGTGAATGAAGAAATATAGAATTTCAGAAGAGGTATTATCATAATAACTCAAGGCTATTTTTTTTTTGATATAGATGAACCTTTTGTTTAAAAGTTTATGATATCTACCATATAATCATTAATACACATATGAATGAATCAGTGACTTCAGGGTGGTTGAAATATTGTTAAAGCAAAAAGTATAATGTTTAGGCACAGCATATACTACAACTAAGATTTTACTCCCTTAAACTTGTATTCGTCCACCTATCTTACTACTGTTGCTGTATTTATTAGATCTAGGTAATCTACAAGGTCTCTAATTCATAATGATTATGATACATCCTCGATAAATAAGGAAATATTGGGTATTAAACCAAATAAAACAGCCGTAATCATGTTCTCAAAAATAATCAAAATAGGTGTCAAAGACCTGCTCATTACAAATATTAAACTACAACTTCTACTTCTATCCTATAATACTACTTCTATCCTAAACTACTACTTCTATCCTATAAATTGCATGAAGTCGGTTTAGTTTTAAGATAAAAACAGTAAAACCCCTTAAGGAGTTGTATTAGATAAGCTATCAAAGTAAGATTTGTCTGTATAAAGTTTTTTTTTTATAAACTGAATATTTTAACCAAAATGCATCCTTATGGTATTACAAAAAATATTACTTACTCTATACTACTATCAGACAGATGCCTTACATCCATAAACAGTGTTACCCACAGGAAATTTAAAAAAGTTTACCCACTCTAGCCTTAATGAGTATCCTAAAATATATTCTCCTCCAAATATATAGTTTTCAAAACTGAAGTCATCTGTACATTGCTCAATAAGTTTGAAAATGAAAATATTTTATATCAGATGAAATTTTTAACGTACAATCAAACAAAACATGTTTAATTATATTTGTAATGGTTGAATTGATATGTCCACATAAATTGTTATTTATGATATAAGAATCACTCTGATTTATGTTCTCTCTCTTTTATTTTATTTCAAACTAATTATAATTTGTGTTGAAGGATAAATTAAATTTATTCTGAAAGCAAGTAGAAATAACTACTCTCTCCTTGGTTATTCCAGTATTGTTTTAAGTGATACGTATTCTTAAAATATTCTCTTGAGGGTTCAGGATCAATAATTTATTAATCTATATTTGAAATAGCATATTATGTCTTGCGCTTATTGCACTGAGGATACGTAAAGAGTTCTGAAATGCCATAAGACCTAACATTAGCACTAATACCAAGAAACCATCAAAGTTGTTAAATTTTTTAAAGAAGTTCAAGATACCCATGCAAATGTTAGCGGTATTTGGTATTATATTTCACTATTATCTCCACTGGTTTGCTTGCAAGCACGTAGTTAATAATGTGTTTGTCTCCAAGGCAATGTGCTTAAAAAAATATAGGTACTATTATTCTCGACTAGACATTCATAGTCTCTAATAAAAGTGTTGACTGTGTACACAGCGGAACTGATGGCCATATACAAAGTTTTGGAATTTTGCCATGACAGTGGCTTCTAATAAATATAATATGTACGGACTCTCTCAGTTCCCTCAAATCTATTAGCAAAACCTATTGCAATTTCATGACTTTGACTGATTTACCTGCTTCTCATTTTTGTGTTCTAAATATATGTGTGCGTCTCTCCGTGGACGAATGTTCATGTGAGCATGCATGTATTCATGCATTCAAACATTTGAGCCATACTACAAATCAAACATAGTAATGTATAAAATTATTTAAATTTAAATGCATCTTAAAAAGTGGTAACATTTAGAATTAATTATAATTATATTGTTTCAAGAAAGCACTACTCATAATATCTTAAGCTAATCATTTCCATCTGCTTTTTTGGATATTGAAGTAGTTTTTTTTTTGAAATAGCAGTTTTTTGAAACAACCAATACATATTTGAATGTAGGATTTCTAGAAATGATAACAACGACCTAAAAGATAATAATTTCTGCAAGTAAAGGATGTATTTCAACTGAAATTGTGCTTCGTAATTCGATTTAGATGAAATACCGGATAGTCTAAAACATATAGATTACAAAATTTGCTTGATCCATCTAGTCCATGTATGTAAAAGTGAATGTATATCTGTTTGTACTCGATAGATTCAAAAACCATACATCCAATCGCCGGGAAAATTTAGGAAATTATTAGGTATATCCCCAGGAAGGAATACGTCAATTTTTTTAAAATAAGAGTTGTGGTTCAGGTAATATCCCAAAAATATTATAATAGACTAGCAAATGTACCCGTCTTTGACGGAATCAAAAATTCTATTATACTTGGTATTCCAAAATATCAATTATAGTATTATACTAATACTATAATTAGAAATTATAGAATAGTAGAAAACACCATTATTAGTACAGTGTTAAACAAATGCCTCTGTATACACTACATTAGCTGTCTGTCCTTCAGGTTCATGGAAGAACAATCAGTTGAAACCTCTGACTATTGAGCAAGTAAACTACAGTTGACCATGTGAGAAAAACTTGGTTTCGCTAACTTGAATTCCTGCGTTAGATAAAGTCTCCCTTTGCGACTTAGTTAACGTCATTGCGAAATAGACTCTGAGGGAACCTTGCAATCATTTGAATGGAAACAGACAGTGGCTCGGAATCAATGGTATGCGTGGTATACACACAGACTCCCCAATACCACATCCAGTCATTATGTCCGCCTCTATGGCATATCTGTGTAGAGCACAAACTCAGAGTCGTGTCCCGTTGCACAATTTTTGGGTCACTCATGTTTCGTAACATGAAATTTGTTACTGCTATAAATTGCAGCATCATTGGTGCTCCTACTTTAAGTTTTTACTCATGAGCAGGCAGTCCAGGAGAAATAAATTCAGAGTCAAGAAATTCAATTAGATAATGAACTGCTTCTTCATCACTAATCCAATCTCTTTACTGACTTGTAAGTTCTTTCCTCGGCTTCATATAGCGTAAGAACTTGTTTGTTGATTTCTCATGCCCGTTCATATTAAGGGCTGAGAATTGCTCGTTTACAAAACATTTATTCTCAATAGATAGTACATCCTTAACTCTGTGTAACACCATTTCAATGATGTCAAATACGTAATATATTCATATGCTCAATTGAAATTAAAATCAACTAACAATACCTACTTGCCACACCTGTGTATTTTCAAAACAAACTTGTCTGTGAAGTTAGGAAAATACAGCTAAAAGCCCCATAACTTCGCTTCTGTACTGAATTAATAATCTATTTAGAGCCCATATTTTAAGATAGGCACACACAAATCCAGTGTCAATGTTTCAGCTCGCTATGTCTTACGGTGGCTGAGTTTACTTGTGACAAACATTTTTGCGTTAAACGTCCATAACTTCACTTCTACGTTGAATTTCCAATCAATTCATAGCCTATATTTTAAGTTAGACCTACACAAATCTACTGTAAAAGTTTCAGCTTTATATGTCTTATGGTAGCTGAGTTTACCTGTGACAAAGTTTTGCGGACAAACAGACAAACCGACAAACCGACAAACCGACAGAAATTTTTCTAAGGGTGGATTCGGTTTTTCTCCAATGTATGAAACGTAAAGAAAACTTGAAATGAGTCAGTTCTAAGCAATGTACAGACAAATCATTATTTTATTTATAAAGATAAGGTTTGCTGTATAACCTGTTTGTTTACAATTAGAAGTGGTAATGGTGGCTGCAGGAAGTTTATTCTTTATGAATAACTAACTTATAATATTTCCACGTGCTTTGTTCAATTGGAAATAACTAGGTACCAGAAATTTTATTATTGTTTTCAGATTGATATTAAAGACAAAATTGTAATTTTGTATGGGTTTCTTATTAACTTTAACAAAGATTTAGTTATTATCAATAGTTCACCATTAACTTTTCATATCTAATTGGTTTAACTTGCTTTAAGCATTACACAAAGTTATGCGTTAAATAATAACTTATTAACTTTAAGTATTCATGATAGTATTACGAAAAAAAATGATAGTATTTGAACCATTAATTCTAATCTTAAAAGAACATTTAAAGTATTTTTTTAAGTTTAATGGTAAGTCTTCTTTATTGATTCCTGATTGATTAATTCGTTTGTTAAAAATATTTCATTATTAGTAATTAGTATCCGTTCCTACTCCATATAGGCAAAAGGATAAGCTATTATTATATAATATATATATATATATATATATATATATATATATATATATATATATAATCGTAGTATATATATATATCGATGATATCTAACTAGAAGACGTTTATGAATGTCTAAATCAGTAAAACTTATAAGGTAATATATAGCGGATAAAAAATTGATGAAGAAATATTCAAATCAAAATGTACTTTTGAAATATATAAATATATAAAACTTAATCACTGTATGTATTTTTCTGTATAAATACAGTTCTTAACATAATAAATATTAACATTACATAATGAAAAATGTAGGTAGAATTTAACATTTAGAACTCAATTGACACTTTTCAATACAATGCTTCTTCATAAACAAATAATATTTCATCAAAATATTGTTATTCAAACTTTTAAGAGACAATTTTGTTTACTGATATCATTTTAATTAAACATTTAAAACTTTGTGAAGTCTTCAAATTGAAATTATTGAATGAAATGTAATGTGATATGGTTTAGCCTCTTCAATTAACAGGCCCCTAATTGAAATTATTTGTGGGTTTAAAATTTGTTTGATTATATTTACCAGATAAGACATATCACATTTAATGAGCTTAGACTTCTTTTTAACATTTCTTGATGTATTGTTCAGCAAAAAATATTCTTTTTATTATTTGTTCAATCTAATCTATCAACTACCAATTGTATTAGACAATGTATGCAATTTACAATCAGTGTTAGATTATATCTTTTTTGAGAAATCTATATATTTAATTCTGTATTAATTTTGTTTAACTGTAAAAAGTTAAGTGTATCGGAACTATTGAAAAGTTAAATTGTTTTCGTTATATGTAATTTATTATTAGAGTTGGACTTAAATTTTTTCCCGGGTAAAGCTGGGCAGATCAGGTAGTTGTTTATAAGGATGAAACATGAAGGATCATAAAATAAAAATCTAGTTAAGGTTTATTTGTCCCCAACACTTAATAACGAAACTAGGGTTAGGGACGACTTAATTAAATTGCCAAAGAAAAATTGTAATAAGCATTTAATAACGGTGAGATATTTTATATTACATTAGTTACAATTACGATATCCAAGGCATCGGGTATACAATAGAAAACATACATAATCATAATTAGGGATAGTAAGAGAAACCGCAATTTATCCGCTTTGTGTATAAATGAAAAAAAAATTCCAAAGGTATACCTTCCTTCTTTCCTTAAAATATCTCAATTTGAGATAAATTATTTAAAAAACTTACAAAAGGAAAAATTAATCGTTTTGCTGTATGTTGTGTGTTTTAATATTTGCAATGTAATATTATACAGATAGTGCCATGGTAATCGGAAATGATTTAGAAGTATTCTCAGTTAAAAAAAGAGGCTCTCGTATATATTGTCAAATAAAAAAACGATAAAAAATAAAACTAAGTTAATTCTTCTGTGGTACTTCCATATAAGCGAATTGAATATTATCTGCCGTAGGGTGTTTACATAGGAAATGAGCCAAAAAAAAAAAAAAAATACATGGTCTACAGAAAATTTGTCCAACACCTCAGCACTCTCCAGGATTCAATTTGAGAAAGAAATGAAAAAAAAAGCTGATAAAACGTGACTGTCACGATCTCGTCTAATTTAATCAGTTATTCCAACTGTGCTTTAATTTGAAACTCAAACTGATGTAGAAAGAATCAATCTTAGATACATGTCAGAACTTAACTAGGATTGTCTTTCTGTTTATTTGTTATTCGCATTGGAAATAACATTACGTGGATAAAAGCAGGCACTGTCTAGGAAGTCGGATTTATCAACCTCTTCCTCAATGCAACTCCATCAATTTTATGAGCATTGTGATTTTTAGCAAGTTATATCTAAAACCATTTGTAGTTAAACATATTTCTGTAAAGATAAATATGAATATTAATTAAAATATTAGAAAATATTGAAGTTAATGAAAATGTATATCAATCTAATTCAGAATACGACAAATATGCTTGAAGTGAGAAACTTAGTATTCAAGGTATTTGTTGTAATAAATAATAATAATATATAGGATTGTTCTATGTAATAGATTTAGTGCTACGTAGAAGGTAACATAAAATAATTAAAAATTGGTAGTTTCAAACAATTATTACTAACAATATGACAGGTGAATCTGGTAGAAATATGGAAGCCTCAAGATAGTACTAACTGTTATTTGAGGAAATGGAACGATTTTTCTTTCTTAAGCTTTATCTTTCCCGTAACTTTCCCAATCGTAAAATTGTCCTTTATATCTCTCGCTTACAGCTGAGTATAAGAGCAGTAAAATGGACACTGGGGTGTAATCCATTTGTCGGTTTGCCAGGACAGTTGTGTGCGATAGCTGCCATGTTATTGTATGCTACACACGTTCTCACTCCTCTTCATCTACCTATCTCAAAAATCGTAAAAAAGACACATTCAACCAACAACAAGTATTTACCTAGATCAAAATTTTAACCTGTATAAAACTTACATTTGCTTACTAGTTATCTAAATTATTTGGAGACAAGCTGTAAATATAATTAGTAGAAATGTGGAATAAAACGAAATGTTTATACAAAGTGTTAATATAAGTAAACATAATACCAAATTACTTGATAATGCTTAGTTTTAATTAAATGTTCCTCTTGATTCGGGAACATTTAAAAATAATGAATTAGTATTCGAATTGTATAGAAAAATAATTGAATATTTGTGAACCCAACCTTTTATAGAAGGAAAGGTTCCATTCCTCGTACTTCAATATTACCCAATGTTAATTTGATTCATAGACATGTGATATAAATTAATAGCAGATTCATGCATCTGCTATTAATTTCCTTGAATGTCGCAACATATAGATTCATTACAACATTTTGTTAGATAAATCTAGCACACCACTAAAGCGTAAGAAATTATATGTTTAACTGGCGCGAATTTTTTACAAGTAAGAAAACTATTATTATTATTTCTCATACAAGTCGTTAAATTAATTTTTTTGTTCATTATACTTCTAAACATCAGTCTTATTTCAGTCAATACTCTTAAGAAAGATCTAAATCAAGGTAAACAATATAAATAAATGTAAAAATATCCGATAAGTATAGCAGTTGATCCATTAGTGCAAGATGAATATTCAATTTTCACAGCTGTTTGCCCTTTGCAGTCCTTGAAATTTCATTAAATTTTTTTGGTTAATTGCTAGTATTCTGACCAGTTTTTTTTTTTAAATATTCTATTGTTTCTTATTGAATGGTTTAGTGTGAAGAAAAAATTTTCTGAAAACACAAAATATGCTATATCGCTCGATTGGTATAAATAATTTTTAAACAAAATGACTACAGCTCATCCGGCTCAACTGAACGCTTTCATTTTTTCTTTGTTCATTTTTCTATTCATTCTGTTCCGTCAAACGATATGACTTGTATCGTTACTCATAAGCTGTTAGATTGAATAAAAAGTCAAAATATTTCAAGTTATAGAAAAAAAAAATTCAATTGTATTAAGTATCGGAGGATGTTTTCGCTTATTTATTTTGTAACACAAAAAGACTCAATAGACTCAAAATTTTAGAGTCAGTAGTTTAGGAGGAAAATTCTTGTCTTAAATATATGCAGCTAACAAAGTGACTATCTTGTCATGCCTAATTTCTCCCTATATGTACAAGCACATCAACAATAGTTTTATTTTTTTGTAAAATATAAATTTGATCTATTAATGATCCTGGACAGCAAGGTCATACAAACTTCTGGATACACATCCACCTCCCCATATGAAAAAACTTCATGAACTTTGGAGGACCTCAATACATTTAATTCTCTCAAAATGTCAAGAGAATTGTATCATTGAGATAGCTGAAGTGTTGAACAAATCAATTCAAGATTGTGTTTTCACTGAATAAAGTTATATTTCTTTTTGCTGCAGTCAGAAATCTTGGTGTTTTTTTTTTGTGTTCATTGCACTAATCATCATCAATTTTTCCTTTCACAATTCTTTATTTTCTTTAATCAACCGTCTAGATTGTGATCAAGTGTGTAGATATCAATTTTGCAAAAAAAAATTACTTATTTGTTATTAAATACTGCCCAAATATAGGTGGGTACTTCTACATTATAGCATTCAGTTCCTGACAAAATATTAATTTGGTCCATGAAAGGGTAAAACAGAATATATACCCTATGATGAGCATAGCTTGTGCATCCTCCCACACTTTAAAATGACGTCAAAAGAAGGTCTTGGCAAATTGAAAGCCTAGAATTTTGTCAAAACATATATGTTAAATGTGTTCATGATCAGTTTATTTTACTTTTGGCTAAGTAAAATAAAAAAAAATGGATTGATTGGTATGAATAGCAAAGACTATTGATTAAAGTGATATGGTCCAGCTAAAGAACAATGCTGTATGATCAGATGCCAAATTGATATTGGTTTGCTTATAGAATGTAAAGATACTCAATACATTTTGCTAAGTATGATCTTACTAAACGTTATATGATTTGTGTGTAATCTCAATTACGTCACTTTAACTTAAATGTCTTAATATCGGTGAAACCTGGTCTCATGGTGGCATATTGCAACAAATTTCACAAGAATATTTGCTCAATTATAAAACATTTGTTAAAAATATAATAATCTTTACAGTATTAGTTCAAACAATTCACTAATAAACTGCTAGTGATATTAAATAAGTTGCTATTTAGTAAGATATAGAGGCTTCGATAAAAAATGAAGTCATTCTCTCATCGTTGTAGGAGTGAAAAAGAAAGATGTCTAAAAGAAGTAGAAAACAGTAAATCTCTAAATATCTCAAACTACTTTTTCAATTTTACTGAAATCAGATTTTTCCAATTTATTTATTAATGGCACATTAACCAATAAGTCATTCCGTTTTTAAATTCTAAATTTACTTAATTTCATTTTGGGTTTGTCATCTAATTTTGAAGATATCGTTGGGTAACGGTAGGAACAAATTAACTAATTGCAAAACTGAATTTAACTTTGATTGGTTTAATTCATGTCATGAAATATGCTCACTAATAGTTTGAGATCAATTATGAAAGTACTGACTAAACTCATGAGATCACATTATCTTTGAGATTGCTTGCCAAAGTAGTATTTGTACATTACATCTAGATTGCAAAGCTAGACAACATTCTTGATGTATTACTCACAATGTCAAAATGTACTCAGGAGAACTCAAAATGTTTTAATCTATGAAAATTATGTATGAAATATTTTCGTAAGGACCATTATTATTTTAAGTATACATATATTTTAATGCAAAATATTATTTTCATTTTCTTGATTGATTGGAATAGTAATTTAGACTAATGTTTATGCTAACAGTTGTATTGTTATAGTAATATTTCTTGATAAATATACTAGTATACTATCAAATAAATAATTTGATTTATGTCAAAAAGTAAATGACTGCAGACGTGGAAGAACTTCTGTGATTCTCACATCAATGTACAACATATAAATAGTGGTCTATTGGAAGTTATGGCCCAAGAGTGCTATAAGGATAAGCTATCTTTGTCTTATTTCCTCCCAAATTGCACAAAAAGATAAACCTTATTTAGTTGAAATATATAACTTCATTTTACCCTCCAGGGAAGATCATTTAATATTGTTCTAGCCTTACTAGACTATTTTTACGTCGTAATAACTTCCTGTTATGCCGATTATTCTTTTTAGATAACTATTTCACATTGAACATTTCATTGAAATGAAGGGCCATTTAAATAGAAATAAAAATTAACAATGTTTTTTTAACCGTTTTATTAAGAGTATCCTTACTCAAATACGAGTATGTTGGAAAATATTAACGTGTTTAATATAAAACATAAATTAGTTGTCGTAAAAATATATGTTTAATTCAATCTATGATTAATTTAATCTTTATGAAAATGTAATATTTAATATATATTTATATATAACAGTTGTATTGTTATAATAATATTTCTTGATAAATATACTAGTATACTATCAAATAAATAATATATATATATATATTATCAAATTATATTATTGTATCAGTGAAATACGTAAAACTAATGAATTGGTAATACGAACTACACAATAATTCTAGTGAGAAAATTAAAATACTTAAATTACGTAAAATTAAAATACCTAACGACCAAGCGAATGTTTAATTCTGGCAAGCGTTATGTTAGATTAGATTGAAATGGTCATCTAACAAGAGACAAACATTGACCAAAGATTGGTCCATTATAATAACATACAATGAACATCAGGCTTTGAAACCCTAAACTGCCCCTCTAACTAACACAAGGATATTTGGAGTAGCTTTCTTTAACGGGTGCCTCGCATCATCAGTCTCAAGCCTGATAGCTCAACGTCATCTCCAACTCTTATGGACGGCTAATCAGTTATTTTTTTCAACTTCCTTGGATATTGAATCCCTGGTTTACCAGTCAAAAGGCAGGCATTTAACCCCTACGCTATGCAGGTATTTTGTAATAAAATTGGTTATTTATTTTTGCTGTTTCATATTTAGTTAAGGGAAGGGGAGGGGGTTCGTAAAGTCCCTTCTACTTTTATATAGAACCCAATAGTCTAAGACATTCTTTAAAAGCTACATCATTTTTATGCGGAGTGGTTTTTAAGTATGTATTTATACTCGTATGTATTTGAAAAATTTGATGGGTTTTCTAACCGATAGTGAATATTAACGTGTGGGCGAATATATTTTCGAATACTAATATTGTTATTAGATTTTGTAGATCCTAATCCTTATTAAAAAAAGATTTATTAAGAAACAACGGATATTTCCTGGTAGGAGGATAACAGAAACTAAAGAAAATTGCCACTTCACATTTTTGAATACTAGGGAAAATCGATGGTGTACAGACCGTGACATTAGTTAGTTCATACTAACTAATGGATGGAGTAATAGAATCCAGAGAATACTATATAATAGACACACAGCTTACTTAGAAAAACACGATGGAAAAACTATATCGAGTAAATGCTTACTGTCTACAGGTTCATGCTAAATATAATGAAAATATTGTCCAAGATCAACAGGGGATCGGGTCAAGTGATCATAATCTGATTAGGCTGTCCTTTCCAGAGAACAATGGTTGAATATTGATGTTAGATTTACAATTATTCATGTCGACCTGGTTGAGACGTTAAGGTATGAACAATTAAGTTTGGCTTAGCAATAGTAAAGATAAACCTCTATGAATGAATATGCAATATTTGGTGTCATGATGAAGAGCTTGAAGGGAATTAATAGCGCTGAAATATTACAAAGCATTTGAACAAAACGAAATAATTTGGTTAACTCAGTTTTATAAAATGACTCCTTACTGAAATAATGGTGGTTCACGTAAACAGCAAACAACTAAGTGTTCGGTTGGTTAAAATTGAGCAGAAACTGCCTCTGCGAGACGTACCAGTGCTATCGTTTCAGACTCTTTAACCACTTTGAATATACAAAAGCCTAAATCTTCATCCTCAGCCAGATAAATTGGGAAAAGTAATACTCCATCAAAGGTGTATAGAGCAGATTTCTGCGAGTTTCTCTGTGAGTTTATCCACCATAGGCTTATTTTTGCAGATAGCTCCTAATTTTCAAGGGTCTTTCAATGTTCTATACACAAAGAACACGACAAAGTTGTAGTTAATACCAGTAGAAGTAATATATATAATATGTAAAAGTTTAGATATATAATATATCTAAAGCCCTCGGATATTGTAATTCATAGCCTAAAAAATGGTTTTTCTTTTTGTAAGTAAAATATTTTTTTTTACTGGAAGTCATTACTTGCATGACTGGTGAAGGGATGGGAAAGAAAATCTTGAGGTGACAAAGGAGAGTGTGCGAGAAGCCAAGGAAATCTCTTCACCCGTAAGTTATCAGGGTCCTGTTAGTGTTATATCAGCAACGACTATTAGCCGACTTACTTCTGACTTGTCACCTAAACCGTAAATAAACAATCGTTTAAAAAAGCAAGGAGTTTAGTTAAGAGTACATCATATGTCATACCTGTTATATCATGTGTCATGTGGCTAAAAGACGCAGAAAAAAAACTAAATCTATGAGAGTTGGAACATTTTAGATAACGCAAGACCATTTAAAAAGTTACTGGACTCAACGCAGGCAGTCTATTAATGAAACTTTGAAAACATTTGATAGAATTTGAAAGAAAAAACAATCTAAAATATTATTTTACAGAATAAATTTTCTTCATCAAAAAAAATATTTCTAGGTATACCAGATTTCTAGTGGTTATTATTTATGTCAAACTTGATACATTCGTCGATATGAATGATATGAATATATCAATCTAAAGATGAAACATTCGTTAGAGTGAACGAAAGAGAAGGA
This sequence comes from Hermatobates lingyangjiaoensis, assembly GCA_026182355.1. Taxonomy (NCBI): domain Eukaryota; kingdom Metazoa; phylum Arthropoda; class Insecta; order Hemiptera; family Hermatobatidae; genus Hermatobates; species Hermatobates lingyangjiaoensis. Next base: position 6,102,481 of record JAPFBL010000050.1, on the reverse strand, counting down.
TAAGATGTTAGCTGAAAGAAGTGCTAAGGAAATTGACCAACAAAGGGAATTACTAGAAATATTTCTATACGTTGAAATATCGAAGGATGAGAAATCAGATGTGATGACGAACGAATAGCATGAAAATACATTCTGCTTGTGTTTTAAAAGAAAAAGAATTAATTTGAGACAACTATCTAATTTACAGTCTCAACCGGTCTTAATTCTGGTCTTATCAAGGACACAAAATAATTACTAATGGGCAATGAGTTCATGGAGGTTTAGCAATTTTTTATTTAAAAATATATGAACACGAGTAATCCTACAACATATTTAACTACAAATAGTAGTGGCTTCAGTTCCTTCCTTTTGTAGTGAGTCTTCTTTATTTTTTAATTACGGCTTCTCAATGGACTTACTTGTACCACGAACTTTGGCACAACATTTTTCTATGTCTATAAAAGAGTGAGCTTTCAATTGGTACAACTGTTTGAGGAACAGAGTTAAATACATTTGGAAGAGAAAACAATTTAATTTGATGTTTGCCTACATAATATATATTTCAGTATAGATGTCTGGCTGAAGTAAATAAAAATAAAATCAAGGCTTCAGTTAATTATTAAAAGAAACTGAAACAGAATGAGTTAAGTTTGGAGCAGGTAGCTGTTAATTTGAAAGTGCCGATGACCTAAGGTTTTCAACAAAAACCCTCATAAACCTGCCTAATGGAGCTAAGTTGAAATAAACTTCTTGCTGAACACACCCTTCCCCATTTAATTTAGAAAGAACTCCTTTGATTGAAATGATTTACTAACCGCATTTTTACCATAATTTACCTCTCTACTCTCAAGGAGAAGTCATTATCACTCTTTATAAAAGTTTCACTAATGACACATCTATCCATTAAACAAACTCAAAAGTAAGTTTCATTATTTATGTACACTGACCAACTTTTTCTATAACGAGAACTTTGTTAATAAAATGTTTCAAAAAATCAATTATGTTAATATTACTAATCTATTGAATATCAAATCAACTTAAATTCAAGTCAACATAAGAATCCAAAATCAATTATTAAAATTTTTAATTATATAACTTTTAATATATATCGTATTTAAATATAAATTCTTAATAATATATTATTTAAGATATAATATATTTATATCTTAAATAAACTGTTTCCTTTTAGTATATATATAAAACAGTTAAATACAGTTAAATTATGTATATATATTATAGAAATATGATCCGGAAAAGACAAATAAAGTTTGTTGTAGATTAAAGTAACATAGATAAATTATGAACTCACACTTGCAGTTTTTATTTATCTATCCTGATGAGGGGTCAAGCCAAAAATTAGAGACTTGTTTTTAAATTTCTCTATGTTTCATTATTTATATTAAACTTTATATATAAACGAAAGTAAAAGCCACAAAGAAAAACTAAAAAAAAAAAAAAAACAGAAATTATGCTCTGAAGTCTTTCAAATTTATGTCGTCAGAGAGCAACTAATAACATAAAGTGTGTGTTAGTTGTTCTCTGGTGACATAAATTTGAAAGAACTCAGCGCACAATTACTGTGGTTTTTAATTTCTCCTTGTAGCTTCTACCTTCATTAATTTCTATTATGTGACTATTGTGATTATTTAGTATATATACATATTTTCTAAAAGAATAATATTGTTTGATTTGCAAATGAATAACAGTGCCTACATAATGTTTGTGCTTAATATTAAATAGACAATCTCAAAATCTATCTGAGATAGCATACAGCCAATTTGTAATAACATCAAAGTTCGTAGATATTATCTGAAACGGATATAATACCTATAAGATTTAGGAATGGAACTATAATCTAAATTTAATTGACGGTTACATGGAAATGGTGAACGATATAAATCTAGAAAGGAATGCAGAGATCAACCTTATTCACAAATACCTTTTATTATTGTTTCCCATGAACACGACTATTTTATTATAGCCAATTTGTGTATCACCTACTTCGTCTACTTTTTGTGTTTTCAGTATGTATTATTCTTTTTCATACCAAATATATCCTTTATCGGAAAAGTTTTTTCTGTTATTTTTCAAGCTTGCTGCTAAATCTCATTATCTATCAAATTATCAAATCTCTCTGCCTTAGTATGAATCCTAATTTCAATTTCATTACCATCCTTAGCAATAGTACTACCATATACACCATAACATTGCTTACAATTTCCAAAACTTTTTCTGACTATTAGACAAAGTTTGATGATTTTTTTTAAAGGTGGTTTGGCTTCTATTAACCCAAAACTTCTCCCACAGGGTAGAACAGCAACAACATCCAACATTTAATAAATCTTTCTTGGGTTAATCAATTAACGAAACTCTGACAATGATAGCAATTACCTTAATCGTTTTTAAGACGGTGATGTTTTTATTCTTGTTAGATATCGTATTTTTATTCTTATTAGTTATTACCAGAATGTTTGGTTTATATTTTATACTACTTACTTTAGTATCTAATTCACTTTTCTTAACTCACTTTTTTTTAATTTCAATATCACCTATTTCACTGTAATAATTAAAATACATCGCTTATTGTTGGGTTGCCTCTCCAGACACGATTATATTCCCGTCGGAGAATGACAAATTGATGGAAGTCTTGGTTACAGGTTTTTCTTACCTTTATTTATTTCTGCTTGGGTGTGTTTAAAATATTTGATTCTATTCGTTCATGAATGTCACTCTCAACTAAAAAACTTGAAAACCTCTCTTATATTTCTAAACATCTATTAATCTCATTCCCCATTCCCTAACATTATTTTCTTAGCTGTACTTACCATTTTCTTCTTCATCTTTAGATTTAGAATTTTTAGCCAACCAAATTTTTTAACTTTACTTTTAGTTTTTCCTTCCTTTAATTTTTTTGGGCCTTGATTTTCTACAATCATACATCTCACTTAGAACCTGTTAAATGTTAGAGATCATAGGTGTGCATTTTATTTGTAACGTCAATAATATCTTTTTAATTGGCTCCCTCACTCTTTCCTTATTAGTAAAACCTCGTTTCTAAGGGTGTTCTTAGCTATATATGTTCTTACCGTAAAGTCAAATGTATAAAGCTCTTTGATTACTATACGAACGTTTATTAAATCATTTCAATTGCAATTTTTTTTTAAATTTTCTGATCACCCTACACCTCCTAATCCCAATTTTTTCTCAATTCATGAATAAATTTCAACTTCACTTAAACGTTGATCCTAAATCAGTTTCTGTTTCGAATTGCGTTGAAAACTTAATTTTAGTCCTACTGAGTAGGGTCTCCAACTATTCCATCTTCAACTCGCTTAATTTTCTAACAATGTAATCCTCACTCAACATTACAAAAAATACAATCCTCATAAACAATTAAATTTATTAACCAAGCCACTACTTATAAATTGTTCTAGTTCTCCACAGTTGTACCCATGAAACTTAATGACTGTAAACAAGGGGAATTGTGACAACTGCTTGATACCTTGATCTATCTACCCCTTTCCTCTGGCCATACCTATAAGTTCTATCAGAATTTAGCAAATGTTAACGTATTTTTATCCCCTCTGAACATCTTACCATCATTTGAATAAATTATCATAAGAATAAATTATCATTTTATGCTCATGTTTATGTACCTGCTAATTTATTATACTCTCCCATACATCGATAAAATCATTCAAATGCTCAATAATTTCCTTCATGGAAGATTGGATTTTTTTCGTTTCATATTTCAGGCTTAGCATGACTGAGTCTATTTATTTTTATTCTCTTTATATATTTCTCTACCACTTTAACTTTGTTTTGCCATGATTCTTCCTTCACAACGAATAAAAAGTTGGAAATAGCCATGATTTAATATTTTTTATTTTATTTTAATTTTATTTTAATACATTCTTCCATTGTTTGATGCAGAGTATTATAGTGATAATTTTATAAAACATATTTTAGTGCTGAGACTTGCACAACTACTTTCCCTATCCCTCTTTTTTTCTAAAAATATAATTCTCAAACCATCTTTGTCAGTCTCTATTTCTTTATAATCTCTCCCACAACTGCCTCACTTTCTGTGTATAGGAATGTTGGTAAATCACCAATATTTTTATTTTAAACCTCCTTTCTAAACATTATCTCCTTTTAGTATTATCTCTCACTTTCAAGCCAACTATTGACACATTGTATCGATTTAAAAAATAATTAACGAAGTTTCTTATAAACCATCTTAAAATATTATTCTAGTGGATGTCTTTGTCGTTGTTGTTGTGTTCTATTCCAAACAATGTTGCCAAAAATAATTTTGTTAACCGTTGTCTCAGAAATATGTCAATGATATTTTAAAGGTTCATATGAAACAATGGCACAATTGGACAGAGGCGAAGCAATTTTTATTTTATTTTCCAAAATTCTATCTTAGCCAAAAAGTATTATAGCATTTCGACTATTATCACAGCAAGATACGTTGTAAAAAAGTTTTATTACATTTTCCGAGACTTAAAATGAAAGTAATTGTAAATTTGTAAGTTCAATAGAAAAGTAACGGCATTCTAAAACAAGTTCAGATGTTGAAATTTTAATGTAATTCCGAGTTAAAGGTTTTATCAAAGGATCAATAGTTTGGCAGTTGTGTTAAATATCTGAAAGTGGTCAGATATGCTTCAATTATAGAGAAAGTATATATAAATTACTGGTATATGGTGGACCAATGTAATTCCATTATCTAGAGAGGGTGAGTGAACCGTGGTTTGAACATGTGTCGATATGAATATGAATTGCCGAATAGCCGACACACCCTATGTTCGAATCACTACCTCTCGTCATTTTTAAAGTCCTTAACACAATAAAATATAGCAAAATATCAATTAAGAGTAGCTAAGAAACAGTTATTATCGTAATTAATTAGCATTATTGAGTTATACCCCATAAAATGTCAGAACGTAAGCAATCTATATTCATTATTCTAATACAATTAGAACTATAACTGAATAATACTGTCATGTACATTTGATTACCCATCAATTATTTTATATGAGTCAAACAGTGTAATGCACATATAAAAATATTATTTGTCCGTAATTCATTATAATTGATGATTTAATAACGTGTGTGCATTTCTAATTAAAAGCATTATTAAATGAACAATCATATTAATAACATAATATAACATTGTTAATACTTATATGAAACTAATACCACACGTATAATGATTTGTGCCCTATTTTTCCTTTCTGAACATTTCAAACATCTCTCATTAAAATTGTGTAATAAATTATCACGAATAATAACAGAAAAATCATTAAATTACCTTAATGATATGTACTTATATACGATGTTATTATCTGAGTGATATTCGTTAGTTTAACGTAAATATTGACTAATACGATATCGCTCTGATAATATAACTATTCTCCTAAAACTGGTATAGAACCACAAAGGTAGTTGATGATTAGTCTGTTATTTCTCTTCCAGCAACATGGTCTATTATGACATTAATGAAATGTTATTTGAGCCTTAATTCATTCAAAATGTTAATAAATTCTCTTGAATATTAATTAAACCCTTTAACTCTAGGCATATTTATAGTAAACTCCATTCCAGGTAAACTAAATTCCATAACAAGGTAAAAGTTAATGGTTTAATGCAGAGATGAGTAAACTACGGCCCGTGGACCATATCCGGTCCGTTAGTCTTTTAAATACAATCTGCTACTTAATCAAGTTTTGTAGCTCATAGAAACAAATAAAATTGTTAATGTGTATTTCTTCTTTTTATACTTTTTTTGAATAAACTGATAACTAAGTATACATTAACATAGACTTAATCGTGTTGTTTAATAATTAAAATACAATCTTACATCTGAAAAATGTAAACAACAAACAAAATTAAACTCTTAAACTGATTCCCTAACTAATTATACTTTGTAAAACTGGAGAAAAAATTCATCCTAAAACTAATAATATAATTATATATTAGTACCTCGATTTGAGTTACCTAGAGTGTCATGAGACAAAATACGAAAACTGTATAAAAATTCATGTATACTCTCAATGTCAATATCAATTTAATACAACGAGTTTATCGAGTCACTGGAAAAAGAGAAAATTATCATTAAGCACAGTGAATATTTAATGATGAGTTCTGTTTAATATTGAAATAGCAATACAAAAAAAATAATGTTCAACAATTCAAAACCAGGATCAATCATTCTATCAGATTAGTGGAAAAGATATTGGGTACATAACCTTTTTCCGAACATCCAACAGTGAATCACACAAAGATACCAAAACTGGCTATGATCCTAAGACCATCAAAGGAAATTGGAGACTAATAGAATCAAAACACCAATATTATACAGAACAAAACACAATTTTTTTTGTTTTAGATCATATAAAGTTAAAGAATTTTTTCTTTTATGAAATTTAAAATTATATAACTTTTTGTTTTTTTATTTATTATATTTATTGAAAATAAGAGTAAAAGGTAAAAAAGAATTAGTGATCGTTTTTGTGCTTTGAGATCTGTCTTTTACTCCAATGCAACTGATGCATTTTTGATCATTTTTAATACAATGTGGCCTGTGAGCCAAAAAGTTTGCTCACCTATGCTTTAGGTGGTGGTGCTGCCCTTAGGAGCACGCCTGGAACACTGTTGATACTGACACAAAGATTGAGCATTCATGCAAAAAAAGGTTTAAGGGCGAGTGAAAGTTAATATTAATAAAGGCTGGGAGCCGGTAGGTTGAGTGAGTTTAGTTGAGACATCACTTAAACACTTCTTCAAAGATAATTCGAGTACATTTATTTTGTAATTTCTTATTAACAAACTGTTCAATTTAAACAGAAATATTTACTTACGAGTGGTAAATTCACTCACATAAATATAGATCATTGAATAGGCCAAAGTGTAAATTAGCACTTTTTAAGCATGGATCAATATACACCAATATGATAAAATGTGTGCTAACTTTCATTAAAATTATCTTTTATCTTATATTAAGTTTTTAATTGTTTAACATTTTTATAAAATGCAAAAAACACACAGAAAATAACATTAATTGACTTAATCTAATTCAAAATACTTAGAATATATAATCATTTGCCAATTATTATAACTATGTTATTAGCAGCATTACCTATGGATACATAATTAAAAACCACTTGAGTGTTATCATAAAAATTAAAATTACTAATTAGTAATATTAAAGGAATACCAGATGTAACTAACACCTGGTGTTCTCTCAGTTCAGGAGGGTGAGTGGAATTGAAGGCTTTCACGATCTATGACAGTTGTGAAATACCTATATTGTTAACTCAATATTAACTCCAGGAGTGCTTCGATAAGGGAGTGATGAGTATATGGGTGCAGGATGGGGGCGGACTCGGGCAGGTGTGAGGATGATCATAAATAGGTAATATTTACTATTATTGGTTGTTAGCAAGTCATCTAGTAACGCAGAGTGCTTAATCAACCTGCATTATGCATTATTATAATCATATCGTGTCAGAGTATTTCTAATGTACTAAGCATTTATGATATTTAATTATATTTTTTTTATTTTTTTTTTATATTTGTGCAGTATATGAAGTCTTGTTTCGAATTTACGCCAGTTCTTCGCCATTATGTGTTTCATTTGCTTCAGATTGAATGTAAACAGTAAGAAATCTTGATAAAGTAGTTGCAATAACATTTTAAGTATATGCTTTTTGCCAAGATCACACAATATTCAATATTATATTTTGACAGATATAGAATATTGTACTTCCATTTATTTTATGTGCTGTTATCAACATTTCTGATTTCTACCTTTCTTCATTTCTAAGTTTGTCGATACTATTTGTTGTAATGTATGATTAACCAAAGTCTCTTATTATGGTGTTCATTTCAAATTTCTTTGAGTGTCGGATGATTTGATTTTAAGCTTCTGTAAACTCATTCAAGTGGAGTACTTTATAAACTCTGAGTTTATACCTTACCATCATTTTTATGGTAATATTGTGGAGTCTTTTATAAACGATGATTTATATTTTAATACTTAGTAAACTTAAAATTATATGAAACGAAGTATATTAAGTTTAATAAAAACAATATAATAAAAATTGCAAAATCTTTTGTATGGATAACAATGTAGTTAAGTGCTCAATTCATTAATTGAATGATACTTGTTTATGGAATAAAGTAATACATATTAAAATGAGATATTATGCTATTTATATCAGATGACAGACAGATGAAAGGATGAGCTTTCTTAACTCCGTTTATTTTAACCAGAGAGTTTTTTCTTTGTTTGACCCATATGTCTCGTTTTTTTCATGTTTTTGTCAGTTGCCTGGTTCTTTTCAACCCAATCTCTAAACCCTTTTCTCTAATCCAAAACTTTCTTATTCTTTCAATTGTCTGTTCATTTCTATAAATAGATTTTGTTAAATACACTTCCTTTTTTTTCTTTTTGAAACAAAAAGTGTTTCAAAGTCAAACATCATTCATTCTTTTCACTGTGCACTTACTAGATACATTTACATTTCTGTACACATTTGCTAAATCCTTAAGTACACATCTTTATATGCTAATCATGATTAAATATGGCAAAAAAATATGTGAAAATATTGTATCATGCACTAATGCTATACGCACAAATAGTTATTAGTATTAAAAATGGAGTTCATAAAAGAATGAAATGAAGTAATACAAAGCTACCCAAGAACATTCAACCAAAATAATCAATAACTTGAATCTAAACTTTCTAACGTAATTAAGCAATGATTTTGATACTTTAATTAGGCGATTTTATTTTAATGCTAATATTATATGGTTAATGTACGTTAAAAAAATATATTGAGAAGTTTTCGGGTTAATAAAGAAGAAAGTTATAATTGTTGACTAGTCATAACTTATATACAATTATTGTTAAAAAGAAATAAATTTATTTGTATTCCAATAATAACGATTAATGCCAAAAGGTCAAAACTCACATTTTAGAATTCGATGCTGTTTTTATAATAATTCTAAATATGTCATTGTTTATTACAGGTTTTTAGAAATTTTGAGGTCAATTTTGCAAGATGCATAAGTCAAATTGCTAAATAGTAGTAAAATTGATACATAGTAGCTGTGTTATGAAATACTAAAGGACAAAAGAAGCGTACGCTGGTGTGTTCTACCAGAAGTTAGAGATTTATAACTGTATGAACAGGTTAATAATGTTGCGAAATGACTGTTAACAATATTATAATGTGAGTTACTGATAGTAGCATTTTCATTATTTTCTTATAATTTTTTATAGTTTTTTATTATTATTTTATGTGCATTAATCCATCGACTACTATTATAATCGCTAGACTATTATTTCAAGAAAAAACAACAAATTAAATCATTCGATTTAAGCCATTTCAATATGAGAACTAGAATTTTGCCAATTATAATTAATACATGGTTAGAAGTAGGAACTCATTATACTATCAATTATAAGAAACCAGTAACACCTGGTATTAGTAACCAATAATATGTAATTATGCTACATATATTTTCATCAATAATGAGTTAGAATTGATAGGCTTCTTATAATTAAAACAGCCCTAGTTAGCCAACTGTTAAATGATAACATCGTTATCATTTTGTTTAGTCTCCAACACCTTTTATGAACACATCTTTAGACCAACATTTAAATTAGTAAGAAAATAATAGAATAATATTAAATCACCTTCAGAAATTTATAAGAAAAAAAATTTTTTGCCTGGATCTTATCTGCGAGAATCATATACCCTTCGATAGAATTATATATGTAGGTTAAAAATTTAATTAGCAGTAAAACCTGTAATTTCAACAAATGTAGTCAATAGAGTTGTCTTTGAATTAATAATGGCCCACGTCAAAGGATACACAAAACTATAACTTACTAAATTATATGGGGATAAAATATTTTAGAATAAAAAAAGAATATAAACAACATATTATTATTTATATATTTTAATTATTTTTACAGTCGTCCATACTTTACACGTTAATTAGGGAAATATGAAAGTTGTCGTTAACAAACAGTGTAAACTGTTTTAAAACTGGAAACTGGGAGTTAAAAAGCGAGAATGGCAATATCTTAGCATAGAGGTTAACTGATCAAAATACTACTGGAATTATTCAGAATTATTACTCCTCTCATGTAGTGAATCAACAACGGAATATATTCAAGTTTAGATACAAAGATAGTTAAAAATAGCAGTTCATGTTTCATGTATAACAGAAAACAAGAGATAAAGTTACTCAAAAATGTTTACAGAAATATTTTAATTAAACATTATTGGTCCAGAGCCTAGGCATTTCCGGCAGAAACCAGGAATTTTCAATACCAATAATATTAATTTAGCAATTTAAAGTAAAATGTATTTCAAATTACCATTTATTGAAGAGTCTATCACCGGTAATTAAAAGTGTGCTGATATTAATAATACCACGGTTACCCTATGGTTATATGATAAATAAAAATTTGATTTTTTTTTTACAATGGGAAATAAAAGAAATACTAAAGGAAGTTATAAGGCAATATCTTTTATGCCATCAATTTTAGCTATTGTAAAAAGTTAATTTATAGAGAATTATACCGTTTTCTTTAAATTAGTATTAAACCAAAATTGTTTTTAAACGAGTAAAAATATGAAATGCTACCTAAATGAAAAAAATGAAAATGCTACCAACTAATGATTTCATCGTTTGACTTAGAAACACAATTGTTGTAGATAATGAAGCCGATGAACTATAATGACCAAGCCTGGAAATACTGTATATTGAAAAATATCGAATTTAAAATATTATAGAATGGATATATCCACATTAAAAAATACTTATTCATGCATAATAAAGCAACCTTGTACTAGATATATTAAATAGGATTTGTTAAAATAGTAACGGTCAGAATACAAGATATTTGTGTCTATGCTTACTTGCTAATATTGCTTTATTAAACTGATGCTGCCATTGATAATTCTGTTTACATTAACATGAGCATACTAGAAGTTATTATAGAGTTAATATTGTTCACTCTTCAGTGACGTAAAAACTCATATCTTTCATTTTTTATAATTTTTTTTATCACTTTTCAATATTTCAGCCGTAATGGCGGTCGTCCTCAGGAGAATAAGTGAATTGACGGAGGGACGACAGTCAACTCTGTATATATATATATATATATAGTTCACACAGGAGAGAGAAAAACAAATAAAGACACACACAAAAGACTCACAACTTTATAATATATATATATATATATATATATATGTGTGTGTGTGTGTGTGTGTGTGTGTGTGTGTGGGTGGGTGGGTGGGTGGGTTTGTCGGTGTGTGGTGTGTGGATGTGTTGGTGTGTGTGTGTGTGTGTGTGTGTGTGTGTGTGTGTGTGTGTGTGTGTGTGTGTGTTTATGAATCTGTGTTTATACAAAAGTCAGTGGAAGTACTGCAATTCGCCTTTTGATATATCTAATTCATATTTCAAACAAAAATAAGCGCTGTAATGTAAATGTACCCTAATCTGTTAGACAAATATTTCATTCAGGAAAAGTTACTATTTGGGGAAAATTCGTTTTATTAAAGAGTTTACTACCAAGCAAATACCCTAGGAGCGTTGAAACTATGTGATTATCATAGAACCAGTAATAACTGAGTATACATGAACATATTTCTATAACCTGGAGGTTAGTTAAGATTTAAAGTGAATTTTATCTTACTTACAAATCATTCTGAAGGTTTGTGGTGATATTAGAGGTTACATCATTTATTATTGCTAGCATAACGATGTAACCATTCAATAGCATATTTTGAAGGTACAAGTTTAATTCTTTTTGTAAAAATTGTTGGACTGAATGGTCGTTACGGTACAATTGATGATTTCAGAAAATGTTTCCTTTATCCTTTAAACGATAAACTTACGAACAATGAAATTTTCTCAAAAAATAGAATCTTCAGTCAGTAAAAACAAAATCCAATGATTTCAATTACCAAAGAAAGCAGTAAAAACTAAAGCTTAATTCGGAATAATGGATTACCTGTGATATATGTCACATTTATCCACATTAATTATAAAAAAAAAAATTATTCAAACTCAGTATTCAATCAAATAGAATTCTTCTTTTGAGATTTAAAAAAAATGATGTGATTTCTTATGATTTTTTCATAATTAAAACTAGTTAGACATGACATCTTTTTTTCAGATAGCTCATATAAGGCTGATCACAGTACAAGTTTGATTTATCTCAGGCCCCATCAATCTCTGTAGATCCACATAATAGGAACTTGTCTGGTTTACTAAGATAATAAGCGTTTCATTTTTTTTAACACTGACAGAATGTTTAAAGCTACATTGTAAGAAATGAAATAACATATATTACCTGTCATTTTGAAAATACTCGTACGTACAAGAGAGTAACATTATTATAACTTCATTACTATAGTTACTTTAAAGCAAAACGAAAACTGAATGGGTTATAATAGAATAAATAAGATGGTTATGTACAATAAAGTAAATTTAGACTACTAAAGATTATTCATTACATGAGTCCTTGTGTTCTTTTACTAAATTAGTTCACTTTTATAGAAATAAGCGATTTTTGTTTAGGTGTTTATTTGTGTTTAGTAAATAATTTTAATATACTTCATTTTTGTAGATCTGTAAAATAGGTTTGAAATAAAATTGTTTCCACAGATCTTGGGAATAAAAATATTTAATTTTAATCAGAAAAATCACTCTTTTACGTTATTCTTTTGATTGGATATATATGCTTGGCCATATAGTGTCACGTGTTCATTCAGGTTACAGTTGTTAAAATCCACATACTATTTTTCTTTGTAAAATAATTTGTAATGTAATACTTAGTTTTTCTGTTTCAAAATTTATGCTTTTATCTATTAAAAAGGTTTTAAATAAAGACCGAAACGTTGGGAGTGAGAGTTGAATTTGAACCTGGAGAACTGACCGAGTCTCGATAAACTTTAGTTTTGTTTCTATTCAACAATCGATACTTTTATCAATATATATATATATAGATTTCACATAAACACGTGAAATAACAATCAATGATCAAATCACAATATCAAAATGGTAAAACAAGACTAAGATCTTTCAATCGTAACAAGTGGTCTTCGGCAGAGTCAAAAACTCAACTCAACACAGTTGGGTTTTTGACTTTGACGAAGACCGCTATAGATATAAAAGTAATAATATATTATTGCTATAAACATCCCATTGTTATTATTATATTTTGAATCGCACTCGTATTTGGACTGGGATTAGATTTTACTTTGCTACATGTATACAGTTGCCAAGTATGTCTAACGTTATCTCCAAGTTGATTGGATAGCAATTGAGATGATCGCGTTACCGAATGTTCCTCTACAGAATTGTATTTAATCAAGACCTGAGAGGGTCCAGTTCTGTTATCAGGGAAGTAATAAATGAAGTGGATTGAGGCGAATTGATTGAACTGGGAAAGGCGTGCCTGGTGTTCGAGATTGTACACCCTTACAGCACACACCTCTACTATGTCAATTCTCAAGCAATTCTTTTCTACAAAGTTCCTACATTTGTATGCCAAAGAAGGAAAAAAAATACCCCTACACTATTGAATACCAATATCGTGGACTGTATCTGAGATTATCTGTACAAACAACATGTTACCTTTTTATTTCATTAAGAAATTATCATTATTGCTTGAAAGCCTTACGAGCACTATTTTTTAACAAATTGAAAAAATTTCACCTTCATTACTTCTACTGTGAGAAATAATTTAGCATGACATTTTTAAAAAATAGTTGTTATATTTTTTTTATAAAAATATCAAACTGTTATGCTAATTTGATTTCAGTTGTAATACAACCATATAGAAATGTCAGAAAAGCACACATGAGTACTATTAAAGAAATAATTAGTATTCTGAGGCAAAGTGGTTATACAAAAGTTATTTAGTGGTTATTATTAGTTTTGGCATCGTGGGTTATCTTTCTGTGAAATTAATCAGGTCTCTGACAGATAGCTACTACAAATGGCTTCAGAAAAATTATATTTATTCGCTCAATATTTCTTTGGTACACATAATAACAATTATTTTTAAATTCTAAATCTTTACACATGTAACGTACATCTGCGATAACCAAACGCCATTCATAATTAGGTCTACTCATGTATAGAGATGATGCATTCCTTTTAATCGGAGATCGACTTCTTCAGATTTCAATAACAGTAACAAATAGAAATATATATTTTTATTCTATTGTTATGTTGTTGTTGGTATGAAGTACATTATCTTAGAATTTTTTTTATCTATATTATAACATATCCACCCTATAATAGATAAAAAATAAATCGTTGAGTTCTTGGTTAATTTTTTTTAGTTCAAATTGACTCTCTAGGCCACCTTTCGACTTCTTATTTTTTTTATCATCTTAATTTACAAATATACAACTACGCATATTATGCGTAACAAGCATACTTAGTAATAGATTTCACAATGACATCGATGCACATGAGCAAAGAATGAAACCCACTGGTTCAACTCTCACTTTGGGTTTTTTTTTTTTTTTTTTAAAGTATATTACTGTAATAGCAGATCCCTGGGCCATTTTCTCTTGAGTCGTCTTGGGGGATTCTGGGAAGGTGAGGAGGAAGCAAGGATTCGTACAAATGGATTTGGGTGAGAGGAAAGGTTCTTGTGAAATGACCTATAACGATCAGAGGCAAGGTTTTGGATGAATGGAATTTTTAAGTCTTTATGAAGGGTGTAGTTTTTGACGTAATACGGAGCATTTGTGATAGTGCGGAGGATTTTAGATTGCAATGATTGTATTCTATGAATATTGGATGGTTTTGCACAACCCCATAGTTCAAGTCCGTAAGTCCAGATCGGTTGCAGTAATGTTTTGTATAGTAGTACTTTGTTATGTACCGTCAATTTTGAGTGTTTCCCTAGAAGTCTGTACAGTAGTAAGAATCGTCGTTTAAAGTCAAGTCTTTTTAGCCGGGTATGAGGATTCCAAGTTAGTCTTTTGTCAATGAAGAGCCCTAAGTACCTGACCACATGGAGACGACCAATGTTGTTAAGAAATATTATTGAATCGTCTCTAATTAAATTTAATAGATCAAATATTATAAACATTAGTAACTTAATATAAATATATAATATAAATCTTATTTATAGACATAGTTATCATATAAATATATTACCTTAAGTGCACAAATAGATAAATACTCTGTATGAAATAATATTAGTAGACGTAATTTAAAAACAATTAGATAATAGTATAATTGTAAAATTTATTAAATACAAAAAATATGATAAATACTAAATAATAATGTATATATTACAATAATAAATGAGAATGGTGGGATAAGCAATGTGAATACGACGAAATAGACAAATGGGATCTTTCTATACGTACAGAAACAAAGGCAGGTAGCATACCATAATTCCCATAATGATTTGAAATGATTCAAACAGAATTGTAGCAATATTAGAACGGACATTATAAGAAATGTCAATGACATTGTAATAAAAATATTGTCAGACAGAAATTGCCATTTATTAATTAGAACGAGGAAAATTTTATCAAAATCCATCTCATATTATATTAAAAAAAAATTTCCCTCTCACATTCAAATATTGTTTTTTGTGTACGTTATAAAAAGATGCAGATGTACGGATCTTATGTGCGCTAACTTTAATGTCTCATAATGAAATATATATAAATTGAAAACAATTAAAACTGGTTAGTTTCATAATTATACTTCTATTTGAAAACATGATTGTACATTAAGTACAAAGTTTCATTATTTATACAAAGCTAATTTATAAAGGAAATTACCAAGCAGGAGTGTAGTTTTCTGTATTGTTTTCACGTTGGAGTCGTCTTGTTCTATTTGGATTTATTTCACAATTGTGAAACATTATTCTATTTTCTTAACATTGAATAATTTCCAAATATTGCAAACAATATTAAAGAAGTAATATTCCAATACTGTTGTTAGTTCGAATATGTGAGTTTTGACACGTGTTCATGTATTCCATGATTCAATAAAAAAATACGACATATAAATTATTATCTTTATATCAAGGTATTGTTTTATTGACCACAATTACTAGTAAATACTTTTCTTCTTCTCGGACTAAATTCTGTGAAGAAGAAAAGTTATTATTATAATTTTGTATGCAGATATTTCAATGTGCACGTGAATTTTCAGTGTAGAGTCGGGATGTAGATGGGATTACATCTCAGCTCCAGTGGCTTTGCCATCAATGGCTTCATCAGACAAGCTATACTCGTATCAATTAGTTAAAGCTAAGCCAACAATAAGATTTAAAGTTGGAAAAGCGCTAGCACTGTAAATTAATCATATAAACATTGGAGTCTTTTTCTTATTAAGTGCGTCCTTCATTATATCATAGCGATATTTTAGTGTGTGGCTAAAATAGCAATTAATTTTTAATTTATTCGAAATAATTGAAAAAGACATCTTGAGTTCAATATAATCGAATAGTGTAATGGAGAACAAAATAAGAGGACTAGAGAACAAATAGATCAGGTGATTTAATGCCGAGTGTTTGATCTGGCGCACTATCTATAAAGGAATCCCGGCTACTGAGAACACAATCGCTACAAAAGGTTTTACCAACATCTCAAAATGTCCACTTCGGAAATGATTTAACTTTGACAGTAAAGAAAGTAAAAATCCTATTATTTTAGTATTTTTATCACTTTCCTGTTAAATCTGTTGACATTATCTTTCACCACAGGTAACGTTATCATTCTTAGTGTAGTCGTATATCACGTGTAAAGTGATACGCAGTGTACGTGTATCTTTTGATGTCACATTATTCAAATAATTCCCAAATTATATTTATGGAGTTTTAAAAGATCACTACTATAAGTTGCTGATACGAAGCAGAACTATTGATAAAAAAAAATAAATAAATAAATTCAAATATCAATGTGTTCAGATAATTTAGACCTATTTAAAAAGTTTTATTATTAAAAAATAGATTCACCTAAACCCTTAAGCTAGAAGAATTCATTAGAATTAACGATTATAATGATCGTGAATTCTCTTTGGAAACGTTTATAAGTATTTGCTATCAAGATGGTATAATAAGCACTTTGTGCGTGGAGTTCAGCATATTTCAATAAGCTTTGCACTAATTACTCGCATTTATGCATTCATGATGTACTATCAACTAAACATTCGGTTATTGATCATTGACCATTAAAATAGAATCTATAAAATTGATTTGAAACGTGAAAGTATTAATTGAATGACTGAAGAAATCAAAATTTCTGATTTGTTATACTCATATAACAAGAGCTTGATTCACTGAGACAAGTTAGTTTCTACTGATAATTTATAAAGGCCAGAGTTTAACCACTTTGTTAACTTCTCTTCCTGTTTAAATACAACTGTCATTACCTTTTGCCATTTGGAAGCTCAATCAAAAAACAAGATAAGAATTCTCTTTAATCTGAAAATGCATGGGCGATATAGCAAATTGATGCAGAAATGTACAATTGTATAAATATTTAATACTGGTTTTCCTAGAATTATTAAGTATTTAAATCCGGAGCAACATGAACATGAATAATTCTTACGTGTTAAGAACTCTAAAAGGTTATGAATGTGCATAGCTGGATGGTAAGATTTTTCTTTGCTCATTGTATTATTTATTATTTTTAGATAACATCTATTCTTTACCGTGCGTTCCCTTCCTCCGTAAGTTGGCTACGATGATTGAGAATCTCAAGAATGATATGACGCCGTGGAATATTTTCGGAACAACTCGATTCTTTGTTCTTGTACATAAGAGGATGAATTTATTTTTTTCATTAGTTCGAAAAAATTTTGTTAGCATATTCATTAAAATATTCAGCAGTTAATAGTTTCACTTGTAAACTTTTCTTTGTTTGTTAATATCAATTTTAGAGAGCTATTAATTTGAACATAAAACTGACATTTGATACTGGTTGTCTAGAAGTTTTCTCTCAATAATAATTCTAAAGTGTCAATATAACTTTGTTGACAGTCAGCCACTGTGCATTTCTATTTTCCATTGATTAATTTATTAGAGAAAAAATTGATCTTTATTACTAAAATTAGCAATTTCACAAAACAAAAACCATTGCAAATGAAATCCTTCTTCCACTCCACTGAGAATTATAATTTAAATGGGATATTTTTCGTCTCTCATACATTATTTAGACCAATTAAAACACCTATTATTTTCAAACGAATTTATTATTAAAATTATTTATAAATAATGTTTTAAATTGTTTACATAACATTTAATTAAGTATTTAAAAATTTCAGTTAGGATGAATATTAAGACACATTTAAAATAAATAACTTTAGAATTCACTTTTATTAATTTATAATACTTCCACTAATTTGTTTAAAGATAAATTCTACTAATTTATTGATTTCATATTTTTTAAGAAAGAGTTTAATGCATTTCTTTGTATGTTAAATTAATGTTTATACAAGAAAAGCTGATAGAAGGGGACTATTTTAAAATGTAAAAACTCCTAATTTATTTCTCCGCGTACTTCTTAGAACCTTTTAAACTGTTTTAAGCTCTATAGGTTATTCTGTTAACTTGTTAATTCCTGAAACAATACATCAAATAGTAAGTACAAATTCCTTTTCTAACTTATTTTTGTATTTTTAATTATTACTTAATTAGTTTAATGTTCTTATTATTATATTCTTATTTTCATAATAACATAGAACAATTGCATAAACTAGATAAACTAAAACCACTGAAACAACAAACATTTCACATAAATTTAAAATAAATACTGTTAATTTTTCTAATCATTGAATTTCCATAAAAAAAAGTTAATCGTTCAATAATATTTATGAAAGTTTCTATAATTTCCTTTTATTATACTACCGAATCTACAGTTTGATTTTGATAAAAAATCTACAATTTTCTAACTTTTAATATAATTATCTAAAATTATATTTTTCTTAAAATATATTGTTTACATTGTTACATGACCTGGTGGGAACAATTTTTTGTGTAATACTGCGGCATGCTATAAGACTTAGATAAATTGCTACTGAGTAATCACTTCAAGAAATATCGGCTTCCATTTGTTCGTATAATTGGTACGTAGTAAATCTTAAATAAAAATTCATTTCAATTTAAGTATATTTTTTTTCAAGTTGTTGAGCTTTGAGCAAATCGTCAAAACAATATTCACACACAACTTCAAATTCTGATTTAAGTAGTTCAAATTGTTTAAGATTTTGAAAAGTATGTTCTACTGTTCTATCGTGGAATGCTATTAATCTGATTTTTAGAACCTAAACCCTTCCAACTCTGTAAACTTTTTTCTTCTCAATGGATACTTTTCAAATATCGAATGAAGTATTTGGTTTTATTACAAACGACAATTTTTTTTGTTTTTTGTCAAATCAGATAGTTGTTATAGAATGTAATTTTTTAGAAATGATTTGTAGGAGGATTCCTGTGTCTACGAATAAACGAAATCCCCATTTTAGTGAATTACTAGAATTAGTTTAACACACTTGATTTAATGAAAGTGTTAGAGTAAACAAAAAGCTTTAGAGTAAACAAGTAACAAAGCTTTTAGAGTAACTTGTCTCTTATCACTAGGGAATTGTTAGAGTATTTGGACTGTGAAAACTGTAATTCTTTTTTATTATTTCAATTTTCAGTTTAATAATTCAATATATTTAATGTTTTATTATTTTCTCTATGTTACTTAATACTCTTTTTATTCCCCTTTATTCATCTTTAGATTTCAAATGATCATAAACTCTATATTCACGACCTTTTTTATTTCAAATATATATACTCGTATTTACAAACCACAATAAGTAATGGGAAACAAAGCCTAACTTTTTTCAACCATAACAAGTGGTCTTCGTCAGAGCCAAAAACCCATCTGAGAAATAAATTGATATAAATACATGTATGTATAAAAATATTTCACAATAAACACGTGAAGCAACAATAAATGTTTAAACTACAATAAGAAATTATTGGGGGTTTTGATCAGATATAATGACGAAGACTACTTGTTACGATTGAAAGATCTTAATTTTTTATCCATTTCTTATTGTGGTTTGAATATATACATGTATGTTTTTATGGGTGTGTGTGTGTTTATTATTATCTTATCGTTTCATAAATAATATTTGTTTTTTTTTTTAAATGGTAAAAACTACATTAAAAACAAAGCAACATTAACGGTGATCAGTGCTTGAATATTTTTTTTGTAAATCCGACCTTTTCGAAATTTGATGAATCTATACATTTCATCAATGCTTCATATCTGATGCATGACTGTAGAGAGTCAAAGTTTTTCTTTTTTGCACATTGTAGCTTAATCTTTATTCCTCAAGCTCTCTGTCTCTGTATAAAACTGACGTTCTATTCAACATAAAATATTTGATATACAGTGAGTAGATGTATTCCATTAGTCCAGTGATAGTATACTTGACGTAGCATCTGATTTGAATTTGACATCTTGAATGATGGCCTAAATACATTACGTAGGGAATAGGAACCCTTGCAATCACGGTGCTCACGGTTTTACGTAGTTAACTTCCACAACATTATGAAATCATATGCGGGCTTTATGAAGACCCATGCACTAAAGACCGGCATATGGCAAAATTTAAGGCTCCAGATGGAGTATGAATACATTTATTCCTTTGAATTGATTGGAGGAGAAAATATACGATTGTAAAAGTTAAAATAAAAAAAAGTATTATTATTATGAAATTAAGTCATAAATGACAGCCGTTATCATATTGAAAATTAAGTTATCAACTATATTATTTTTACAGTTATTTAAAAAGTTTTACTAGTAAATTAAACTGCTTGTGAAGAAGTGAAGGTAAAAAGAGACTTTTAAAAACCCAGAAGGCTCTTAAGAAGTTTTCAAGTAGAAGAATAACCGAGATATGGCAAGTTAGCTGTAGAAGTCAAGTCTTCTTGTGTTCGAACGAGTTTTTCATTATTAAATATTTAGTTAGAGATGAGTTTCATGACGTGGAGCTAAATGAAAGCACCCAGAGGGGTCAGAATTCACACTGTCTGTCAGCTTTAATTGTTCTCATCCTCCCTTTACCAATTCCCTACAGTTAACTTTGTTTGTTAAACGCAATATATCACTTTTCCTATATTTATTTGCACCCTATATATACTTCTTCATATATTTATCTCCCTTTGGACCATATTTGCAACAGTAACTAAATACATCGGCATCCATAACTAACTTTTTTTTCTCAATTCAAAGGCTTCAATTCCCAGGGTCGACATCAATCACAAGAGCTACCCCAAATAACATGGCCTGTATTTTTATGATGTGAAAATCTTAATATTAGATTGGTACATAGCTGAATATCAAATATATTTTATGACATATGAGGTTGTATTAGAAATATAGTATTAGAGAAATTTCAAATTTTTGGTTTCTTTGAATTACTAATACAGTTTGAATTTTTATTAAACTGTTACCTTTGTAATAAAACCTTTAGTCATCATTACATATGCAATTATATTCTAATACTGTCTGTTTTGTTCTTTAATCTTTAAAAATACCAATTTCACTTTACTAATGCTTATTAATATGAAATTACTAGAGAAATCATAATTCTTTTATAATAATAATTATTGAAAATATATTAACTGTACAGACCAAAAGTTGTTCTGTTTCTAAAATTCCAACTTACATTTAGTAGTTTAAGGAAAAAAGAATGCTATAATATCTTATAGTTTCCAAATCAATAGGGTAACTCTGCATTCTAAGGGCTTTATTAATATGGTGTAGTATATGGTATTAATCCATCAAAAGATATGATCAGTAGTCTGCCAACAATCGTTTGGATACACAACCAAATAACCACCCAAACATAACTCTTCATCAAAGAAATATGAGAATTGCACATAAAAAAAAATTAATCCATCCAAATTTGAGAATTTTCTGGTATTTTTTCATGATACTGTAAATTACTTAAAGTAATGTTTAAAATAATAATTGCAAAAATACAATATGTAAAACGGTTTGCCTTTTACAGTTATATATATATATATATAGTCAACTGTTAAGCAAACAGTTTTCATCTAATTGCATAAACTGAATAAATAAAAACTATTAAAATATTTACAAAATAAAAGTATCCGATTGTTAGCAATTTAGAAAAAAAAATTGTTAGGGCCAAAAAAATGATCTACTGACGAAATATATCATATCAAAAAATATGGTTAAGAATTATACAGCTTGGGTATAACATAAATTGAATCCACCTAACTGTGTGATCAGTAGCATGTCCAATATCATTCAGATACACTTACAGTTACGAAACACATATGGTATGAATTGGAAAAACATTCTAAAATGCACCCAGGACAGCTCAAAGCATGAAATATTTTTAGGATTTAGAGACTGATATTCACATGTATACTATGTTTAACTTAAAGGGAGCAAAACAATGATGATTATAGAAAATAGTAATCAAAATCTTAACTGTTTGTTAAATAGGATTACAGTAATAGATTATATGTTCTTCTTAAATGTTACCAAAATATTGACGTCTCAATAACAACTTTGTTTGTTAGTATGCAAATAAAATATGTTTCTTCTATTGGCGCCTTGAGGGCACCAATTCTATAGTTAGGCACATTACATTAAACAACAGCAGCTTCTGTGACCACAACTATTAGCCTGTTTAGGTGCATTATTTTGTAATTTTATTTATTATTTTTTTTTCGCAGTTTACCGTCTTTATTTTTATCATGTACTAATATTTTTTGTTTGCTTAAAGATATATTCTTTTTATTACCACTGTTCATGTAGTAGGTCTCTTGGACCAATGATTTGGGAGCTAACACTAGCTCACCAAAAAGTCATTTGAAGACAAGATCAGATCATCCTAAAAGTCGTGAACGCAGAAGTTATTGTGCAGTATAATGAAATATGTATATCATAGAAGGAATAGAAAAGGTAGTCACGTGCAATGTTGACATATAATATACTCAGCAGTAAAACGCTCCGAAATTGCAGCTGACGGGTACTTCCTATAAGATATTTACTGGTACATAGTGTGTTTTATATATAGTTAGCTAAATCATTCTTTTAACTCCAAAAGTTAATTGTATGTGCAATAACGGCTACGAGACGTAAGTGTAAAATATTCATAAAAAAAGATTTTGCTATATTTTTTCAAATATATCCGTTTTCCTTACGTCACCTCTGCTTTCATAGACCTTAATATCTTTTGTAGCTTACGAGGTTTTATATTTGAAAATGATTTTGACTGTAGTTAAATTTATTTGAACCCGAGTAGAAGATGTCTGAATATGGTCCATTCAAATTATAACCACGCCGAAAGTTTCTTAACTTTGGAAAATGTAACATCTGATGTTATTAACATAGATAGATCCATTGGGTGTTGAGTATGTATGGTTGTGTGTTGCTATTTAATTTTGTAACTAAATGTATATTTTCAGGGGAAGAGCCAACATTTACTGGTGGAATGGAAAACGTAACAGTCGCCCTTGGACGAGAGGCTATCCTGAGCTGTTCAGTCACAAACCTGGCACATTACAGGGTAAGTGGTTCATTCATAGCTATTAACTAACAAAAACAATATAAGTAACCTAGTCAGAAGAATAAAAAAAAAAACATTAATGTATCAGGCATGCCGAAGCTAGTCTTTTGTTAAACATATTTATATGGTCGCCTAAACAAAATAAAGAATTTTATTGATATTTATATTTAGTAACCTCTTCATTGATATAATTAATCGTTTGAAATAGAATTTATAACTTGTTGTTTTAAAATATGTAAACATGTTTTATATACTTTCTCTTTCTTGAAATAAAAAAAAAATTAAATAACTTATATCGAACACAGCTTACTGAAAATTTATGAATGAACTGTATGAGTCAGATAACAACACTATCTTTTATACTACTACTTGTAGTAGTAGCCATTAGCATATTGAGTAGATGTTTTTTATTCCTACAACTTGTGGTAGTAAACAAGTAGGAAGCTCCTATGGTTGAGGCATATTATGGTACAATTGGTTTTCTATTACTGTAAGTTATAGTCTCAAGTGGCATGTTAATTTACCTCATCTTTTTCAATTGCTGCTGCTAGTAGTGGTATGAAGTAGGAAGCAAATTCTCAAAACAAAAAATAATAAATAAATGTACGAAGGAATCAAACAGACTATTATAAAAAAAAAAACAAAAACAAAACCAACGACTAGGTTTCAAAGAAAACTAATGAGAACGTTTATAACAGACTTTTATAAATCCAATTTTAATTAAAAATATTGATGGATATATACAATACTGTTTCCATCGAAATGGTACATTATTAATGCCATAGTTAAAAGGTCAAGACCTATGACCTCTATAAACTTACCGTAGTCAGAATTCACCTTATGAAAACGCTAAATTAACCCTTGGGGGTGTTGTTCTCACCCTCCATTGAGATCCCCTGCAGTGTAGACAATATGAGAGATGGAGGAACACTAAATGTAATAGTTCGTTACTAAACGTGTTCGTTACAAACACAGTGTAAGTCTTAATTTTGCCGATGCTACTAAGTGTTAGTGAATGAAACGTTATAAAATATTAATCTTTATTAATTTTATTGATATAACTTATACACTTTGTAAGATTTATAGATGCATAATTACACTGATTCTATGTAAAAAGGGACAGTTTTAGCAGAAGGAGGCTTACTGTTTGAAATATTAATGTCTGAAATGAGGTAACAGAGGTTTTTGTGTAGTTTTTTTAACTTTTTACCAGAGACGAATTTTAATTTTTGTTGTTGAAAGTTTTAAAATAAATACGTTATGACCGTTTTAATTTGTATCGAGTTGAACTATCAGTCGTGTGCTTGTTTCTTAGAAGTAAGGAAGCGGTACGCATTGTGAGATAATGGAGCCTCTTAAAGAATGACTTTCAAAGAAATCCCCCACTCCATTTTTTCTAACAACAGGTCAGCTGCTGTCCTTTTCTCTCTTTTTCCATTTCTCTATTCAGTACTTTCATTCCTGCCTAATATCTCCATGGTTTTTTTCATCATAAAGTGGATATTTCGACAATTTTAAGAATATTTTAGGTTTTTTTTATGCAAAATTCATTCCTTTGGTAATTATTTTCACATTTCGAAAATGTTTGAAAATCGAAATTTGTTGAAGTCATTCATAAGTACAAAGGAAAATTTATTTAACATACAAATAATATTTATTTAATACTATTTTTCTTTTTTTATCGAGATTTGGTCTAGCTTCAATAATACAATACCTTTAAGCCTACGTTTCCTCTATATTTGTAGACATCTTCAGGCCTACATCAATACAGAATTTACAGAAGTGTTGTATTATTTAAGCCGAAACGTCGGATTAAAGGTATTGTATTATAGAAGCTAGACCAAACCTCGATGAAAAAGAAAAATAGTGTTAAATATATGTGGTCAAGATAAGGAAAACATTTGTTTATTAGTATATATATATATATATATATATATATATATATATATTTAAGTCTGAACATTACAATAAAATCACTTATTTTATTGCATTTACAATAATACCTAAATAATTCATTTGATTTTTTTTTAATTTCTTCGTACAGAACTTCTTTTCCTCTCTAAACATTATAGGTTAGGTTGCAGAGCCTGTCCTACGAGAGAACAAACATATAAGATTGTGATAGCATACAAAGAAGAATGTGGATTGCAGTCCTAAATTTTTCCTGGTTCAAGTGTATTTAGAACAGAATTCTTTAAAGAGCGCCTGACATCGTGCAGGCTCGGGACCGACGTCTTAGCGTCCTCTCCGCAGGACTATATGCCTCACTCACTCGATTTTTTCACTCATTACTGCGTAATCAGTTGTGGGTAAATAACATTTACCTGTATAACACGTTTTTGGTTATTTCAAATTAAAGTCTTATTGTTGAAAATAATCTAAACGATTTTTGTTCTTTTAAAATCCCAAAAAAGTTAGCCAAAGACAGCTTAAAAGTTCTAAGGTGGAACTAAAAGAACTAAGGAACTAAAAGTTCTAAAGCTGTTCTAAGGGTGGAAATGTGTTCTAGTCTGGATGTATTACTTACATATTATCCTACAGTCTTAACCTTGTAATGGAAAAATTAAATAATTATAAATAACTGTTATTTTGTAAAAAAAAGTGGAAAGCATGAAGGCCATAATAATTCTACCCCATACGCCACGGGTATATAACACATCATAGAGATTTGAGATAAAAATTGGTTAATGAATAATTCTTGCTTTGTAAAAATATTAAATGAAAGAATATCAAAAAGTAAACTCAGTAGAAACTATGTAGAAAAGGTACCCCTACCATTAAATAATTATACACACTGTTTGAGAACAGGAAGTGTTATTAGGAAACTATAAAGTTACTGTCCTAAAGTAGTGTCGTGTCAGATGTCTACTGTCTACTGTTACAATAATTAATTAATTAATTAATAATATCTACTGTAGCCATTAATACATTTGCTTCCATATAAATATATATATATACAAAACTCAAGTTTATCGGGACTCGGTCAGTTCTTCAGGTTCAAATTAAACTCTCATTGCCAACGTTTCGGTCTTTATTTAAAACATTTTCATAGGCAGAAGTATACATTTTGAAACAGAAAACCAAAGTATTACATTACAAATTATTTTGTACAGTTCAGTGTCACGTGTTCATTCAGACTGCAGTTGTTGTTAAAATGAACATATTATTTTTCTTTGTAAAACAATTTGTAATGTAATACTTAGTTTTTCTGTTGCAAAATTTATAATACTAGCATCTCTAGATATTATTAAACGTTACCTTTTTATCTCCATAAACGGAATTTTGAAGATATGGAGAGAAAATTTTAATAAATATAGATCCTGAAAAGATCACGCAAGCAGTTAAATATAGAACAAATGGGAAATTAAATTTTATTTTTTTTTTAAAAATCATGCTTACTCGGGTAACATGTTTATTCTTTTAGAAGACAAGTAGAGGCGGGTACATTGTTTCAACATATAAAAAACATGAATAAATTAGGAGGACGCCTGGGAACTGATGTTCCTACCTGAGACCTCGAAATAATCTTGTGGAAGGCGCCGTGATGAAATAAACTTTTGTAGCCCTTATAAACAGCAACACAGGACTCTTTAAATTAGATAATGTTTTAGTTGAAGATATAGTCAAACAAATTGCACCTCATGATATTTTAAAACCTATTAATATGAACTCTAATCAAACTGGTGATTTTCCTTCTCTGACCTAGGTTTTCCTTTTTCTTTATAATTTGTTTTTCGTTTTCTTTATTATTCTTACTAATTTGTTATTTTAAGAAGTTATATACTTTAATATCTGCTTATATTACCTTCCCATATTTTGTTTTTGTAACAATGCTGTAACCTCTTTTGTTATCAATCTCTAATTGCTGTCTGATGACATAAATTTGAAAGGCTTCAGAGCATATTTTATGTTTCTTTTTTACTTGTTTTTCGTTGCTTATACTTTATATATATATATATATATATATATATATATATATATATATATATACGAGTATATATATATATAGGTGTATAATGTAATCGGGATTCGGTCAATTTTCCAGGATCAAAATCAAACTCTCAATGCCGACGTTTCGGTTTTATTTAAAACCTTTTTCATAGGCCTACAAACAAAGGATGACAAAAAATCATATATGTCATCCTTTGTTTGTAGGCCTATGAAAAAGGTTTTAAATAAAACCGAAACCTCGGCATTGAGAGTTTGATTTTGATCCTGGAAAATTGACCGAATCCCGATTACATTATACACCTATTCTATCCAACGGTTGATATATTATTGAATTTGTTATATATATATATTCTGTAATAAACAAGTGAAACAACAATCACTGTTCAAACCACAATAAGAAATAGAAGAAAAGAGACTGAGGTCTTCATCAGAGTGACCCAACTGACTGACTGACTCAGATGTTATTGACTCGACGAAAATTACTTGTGACGGTTGAAAAATCTTAGTCACTTTTTCCCCATTTCTTATTTGGTTTGAACATATATATACTATTACACTAATTTACTTCATGTACATTCGGTCCAGCGCTGCGGACTACAGCCTTGAAGATGTATACTTGATGGAGCATTGAAGATTTGTACAAACATTGGTCGAGATAACAAAAAAACATTGAGGTGTATATAATATTAAATCACTGAAACTTCCTAATTAATTCAGATTGGAACAGAGATTGGAACATATATCCTCGTGAATTGATAAAATGATTACCTTAATTATACTTTAGGTTGGTATTAGCTGAAGCATTTGAATCTCCTTTTTCATTCATGAATTAAAAAAAACTGAACATGTTATATGTTAATTAATAATAATAAAATTTACAGAAAATGTTACAATGATGTAAACGTAATGATAAAATTAATATAAATGATTATATTGAAGGAGAACGCCTGAACGGACCTCAGTCATATGCATATTTTATCCTCAATCAATATAACCTCATCTGCATTCAGGAACCATTTTAAGCAATCAATTACACGAACCCAACTAAGGCAGCACCTACAGCAAATTGATGATAAATATAAAGAGACAATTTTAAATTAATGACGTATTGAAACATATTTGCTTCTGTAAAAGGAAAGTTCTTAGATAAACGCTCAGCTGGAAATAAATATAATTTAGGTTAGCAGACAACAACCATGAAAAAATGACTTGGGATTCTAACGAAAAGTCACTAGTTTTAACAAATAACAACATTAGCATTATGTCTATAATATATTACATACCAATTTAATGATAAAATATTGGGGCGTGTTTAAAAAAATACAGTTTACCTCAAATCTATTTTATGTAAACAGATTATGGAAACTTTTGTGAACATTTTATTTAATTTCGGTCAGATTTTCTAGTCATATATTTGTATACCATAAATATCTAACTTCATACCATAAAATATATTATCTATAGCTTCTAATCATAATTCAATTTATAACAATAGCAATCTGTGTCATTTAGAAATAAGAGTAAATCATTTCTGTCATTCCCTTAAAATATTAAAAATTTATTACTTTTTTCTCAATAATTTAAATATATATATATATATATTAGAATTTTATTATTACAATCATTATTAAAAATTTGTCTCATTTCTATTGTAGATATAACTCTTTGTCAGTAAAATACTGGCATTATTAAAAATTCCTTCTAAATCACTAAAAACTGTCATTATAAAATAAAATCACAGAGATTTTTAGCTATAGTTTTTTATAATAGCTTTTTTGAAATTTAAGGGGCTGATTTAATTTTTTTTTTTGTCACAAAATCCTTTAATTTCTTCATCATCGTAGTTGACCAAAATCATGTTTTCTCAAGGACTAAATACTTTAACATTCCTTGAATATTGATTGATTTGACCGACTCAACCTATTCAGTTTAGAACCATAGGTTTAAAGGAAATTAAATAGTAATGTATTAAAATATAATTATACATGTAATACATTGTAAATTGTATTCATTTTAAATATCATAAACAAATATCTGCAAGCTATTATATAGTTTACCAAAATAAATTATCCCAATGAAATAGAAATTGGTTTTTATTAATAATATTTATCAGCTAGAAAAAAAGTTGAGAATTTGAGTTTTCTCATACAATTATTTAAGAAGAACAAAGCCTTTGTTTCCTTTATTTCAATTATTTTCTATTAGAACTTCTATATAATTTACTTCTACCACTATTAAAGAAATATATTCTTCTCTTTAATTATGCAGTTTCATAAATTCCTACATATTCTATGCTAATAGCTAATTTTATTACCTATTTACTTTACTATAAACTGTAAGCATAGTATAAGTATAGTAACTAGGAAAAAACTTCTACCTACACTTTTACAAAATTGCGTGTTTTGAGGTTTCTATAGTTCTTTTCTGATCATTTCTCTATTATGTTTGTGCATATGCAAGTGGGTTTTGTATGATTTGGTAAATATCTTTGAAAATATGTATGTATATTTTATTAAAATTTACAACAATGAAGGTCCATTTACCATTGAGGTTTTGCCTAAAAGAAGATTTACCCTTGAATGGAGGAATATATGTTTATTCTGCAGCTTTCAAAGGTTATTAGCATTGAGATCACGGATTACTAATAAATCTCTTTAAGAAAAAAAAAACAAAAAGAGAAATTCAACTTGAATTCAAAAGGTGACATGAATGAAAATGATAAAATATCTTCGCTTACCAATGGATGACTTGTGATTATTCACACACAAACTTAGCTAAATGGAAGCCAAACCACATAAAAAGAATGGCAATCGATGCAGTCGAACTAATTAACGCAGTTGCAGGAGGTGCAGGAGATCTTCTTAAACATAGCGCACATATGTTAAAAATTAAGGCCGTTTAGGAAGGACACATTCTTAGAATCATAAACAACTTATGATAGGGTAATCGCTACTATCATAATACAACACAACATCCGTATTAACTACACTGTCATGTAGTATTACGAGGATTGAAGCTATAATGAGATGTACAAGTTCAGTTCAGAATAGGTGGTGCAAGAAATAGAGAAAATGAAAAAAACTCTTTCATAACATTGTGAATGAGATATTTTTAAAATAAATAGATAGTAATAAATAATAATTTTAAATCACTAACGATTATAATCGAGTCCAAAGCAAATCTACTTCCGAGTAGACAAATATGCACTTCATCAAAGCCTTCATAAGTGAGATGGAAGCTAGAATCATGAAACTAAGGAATTCCACTTAGAAGCAGTCATTAAAACGAAGTTGATGAGAATGTGGATGAATGGCCACGTGAAGGTCTCTATTCACATGTTATTCTATGTTTATTTGATTGGAGAACTCTCGACTTCACTCCTTCCATCAATGTTGTCCTAAAGTACAACTACATATAAGAAAAATCTCCCTACAGTAAAGGAGTTAGAAACTCAGATAGCAAATAAAAAACAATAAATACATAATTTCATCATGTACAGTGAATATGTTTATATATTAAATAAAATATTCTAATTGTAGATATATTCTTAAAACATATTTTTTTCAAACCAATAGGACATATGAATTTTATTTTATATATTGAATATATATTTTACAAGATAACTTTAACATCTATCAGAAACAACAGTCTTATCTTCTCAAGAATGCGACAAGTCCTTCATTCTGATTGTTACTAAGAAAGTAACATTATATTTCCTCCTGATTCTCTTTTCGAGAGCCATTTCATTGTACTTATATTCCTTTATAGTGTTATTTATTTAATTCTATTTAGTGTTCCAACAACACTGATAGAACTTAATTTCGATACACTTATGTCAGGGGTATTCACACAATATAGAGGTTGCCCTGAAAACAAAACGCTTCGCCTCTATTCATAGAAGCATATAATTTCAAGTTCTATAATTGTCAGATAGTTTCACATTGTTTATTTACATTTTTTTTTATTGAATTAGAAATTTTTTAAGTAGATTGACTGAAAAAATTGATGTTTTCAGTTTTAATGGAAAATATGAAATGATTGAATGACTTAGTATGGGCTGTAAGAATAATATTCCTACATGTAAAAAATAAATCCCAATCGAGCATAGGATTTTTGATGCATTTCATGTTGCCTTGGTATGATCGATTCGTCGAACAAAATGCTGCAATTAATATATACGGTGGCTACTTATTGCTTACGTATTAATTTATAATGGTTACTTTATTGCTTTACATTAATTTCATAGTACATATAATAATATGTTCTTGTGTAACACACTATTTCCATCATTGCTATAAAAATATGCAATAATACAATAGAAATATAGGAAAATAAAAACACAGAAATACAATAATGTAGATACACGAACAAACTCTCAATGTATCATATTTGGCAACCAGAGAGTAAATTAATTTTGATAACTACATTTAGATAACTCGAAAAACTATCTAGTTATGGGTGCATACAACCTATTTCACTCATATATTCTGGCGATAAAAGGTAGAACTGCATTTGAGACTCTTGCATTTGAGAATCATATTACGCTTAAAAATACTAACACAATCCTCTGTCTTGATATGAAGGTATGTCGATCTCACCAAGGCTGCCTTCACATGTTTACTGTCTCCTTTTTAAGCTAATAAACTTATTATACTACTAGACTTATATTACTTATTAGATTTACATGTTTTGAGGTTTCCAAAATAGTTGTATGCCATTTTTTTGATTATGACTGTGTGCGTGCGTGTGGTGTGTGTGTGTGTGTGTGTAAGTGAGTGTTTGTGTATTTGTATGTATGGGTGTATACCGAAAAGATGGTGTACACGCTGCAGTCGACAATATTTGATGCGTCACATAATTATATCACACAAAAATGGACCTCATAATGTAGATCAACTCAGCTGTTTGGAAGCAATTATGCATGATAGGCACGTCACTTTTTTTGCCAAAAAATCTTATTCGACATCGTTTTCTTCCTCCAAAGCTACTAATTCTACTTCTACTACTAAACCTGGAGTTTTGACATTTTGGAATTTTCAAAAAACGGAGAAACTTAATAATTGAAAGATCTTCTAATTATTAAAACAACATAAATATATTACTCTTTAAAAAAAATTGTTAATACAGGGTGGGCCATAAGTTTCCATACAATGAAATCATAATGTATATTCTTTTATATTTCAGATTTTTTTTTTTAATCTAGTATTTTATATACCTTAGAAAATGCGTTTGAAAAATGAGTAACGAATTGAAGTTATACTAATGGCTGGATCGGGAAACAATCGCATGGTGGCAGCAGAGCTTAATGGAAAACATGGAACGAGCACCACACACAACACTGTAGCAAAACTTATTTGCAAGTGTAAGAAAACTGGAAATATATAAACCACGAAGTGGTCCAAGACGTAAGGCCACTGATGAAGACACATCAGCTACGATACTTGCTACGATTATACGGAGTCCAAGAAAAAGTACACGACTTGATTTCTATCTTTGGGGACACTTGAAAGTCATGGTTTATCAGGAAATGATAAGGGACATAAATCATCTCAAGGAATGTATCACCAACGCCATTACCGTGCTAATGAGTGTTCATCAACAATGGCAAACACGTATTAATATGCGTATTCAAAACAATAGTAGTCATATAGAGCACATTATGTAAATAACAATTTGTCAAATATACGAATGTTTATTTCTCCTATGTATTGAAACTTATGGCCCACCCTGTATTTTCACTTATGATGCAATCCGAAAGGTCGTGAGGAGGTTACTTGCCACATTGTTGTCCGATCACAATGAGATTATACTCCAAAATAGAGCTTTATGTGAGGGTTGAGGTGAAGTATTGTTTTCTAAATTATATTAAACAGAGTGGCATTTTATATGGGCGTTAAATGGTACATTTTATGTTTCCCAAAAGAATGTTATTTTTGACGCTAAACGGCTCATTACAAAACAATAAAATTTTTCCAAAATATGAACAAAATGTTATTAACTTACAAATAATATGTGATATTATCTCTTATTTACAACAAAGAGCAATAAATAATGATCTATAATTAACCGATGATTTTATTTTTATTTACATTGTTTACATTTAATTAATAAACATTAAAGTGAAGAGAAATCAAATTCATGTATTCAAACGAAAACATTTATTAAATAAAAATATGAAATGATTTAATGTCTTAATATGAGCTGTAAGAAGAATAATATTCTTACATGTTAAACATCAACACCAGATAAATATAAAATTTCTGATGCTTTTCATGGTATGATGGATTTGTCTAACAAAATGCTTCAATCAATCTAAATGTTGCACCTTTGAACAAAACTTAATGTCAGATGTAAATTTTCCTCTGTATGAATCGAATTATCTTTGGGTATTATTGAAGTATGAGCAATGTACTCGTTTGTTTATAAAAGAATTGTTATGGTGCTTACGAATTTTCTAGTCTAATGGTTCATTTGTTAGTTATTCTGTTTAAAATATTCCAGCTTCCAGGTATGAATGTTGGATCATACTACCGGTCATTTGTATTACTGACCGATAGTCAATAATACAACTAGTGTATTAAAAAGCCGACTTTGAATTTGATTCGAGTATGTAAATCTGGCTATGTCCTGATATACATTAGTCACTATATATATTTAATGTAATCTTATAACAGAAGACAGCACGCAGTAAAAAGCTAATACTTGCTCAAAGTAAATTGGATTTTTACGATTTTTGACAGAGGGAGAGAAACCTGATTTTATAAAAAAAGTCTCATGTAATAAAATTCCGAGTTTAGTAATATTGTGAGAATTAAAATTGAAAAGTTTCCTTAAAAAAAATAAATGAAATTATCCTATATAAAAAACAGATATCATATTTTTTTTATAATTATTGTTTATATATTGCTTATATATAAAAAATAAAAAAAAAGTTTAATTTATATCATAACAAATTATATTGATTTATTTATGTAGTACCTCATATGCGTGGCCTTCATAATTGTTTTATTTTTATTAATTTATAGCCATATTACATCAATGAATATTTCATTCAATGTTATATATTTTTATTTTTACCGATTTATTAATAAATTTTATATGCCAAATATAATAATAAATGCATTAAGATATTTGATTTTAAAAATCATTTATTTCATAATTAATGAGATTTTTCCTCATTTAAATTTGTAAATGTGATAATATTCAAATGGACATTTAGAGAATAAGATGGAATAATTTCGGGCACGACTGCATTAGATAAACAGATAGGACTTTAAGATGGAAATATAAAGTACACATTCATGATTTGATGAAAGAATGAATAAATGAAAAAAATTCAAATTATTAAAACAACAAAACAGCTGTATTTTAATACGATATACAAAATTTGACTATGTGTTTTAATGTGAA
Source organism: Hermatobates lingyangjiaoensis (assembly GCA_026182355.1). Taxonomy (NCBI): domain Eukaryota; kingdom Metazoa; phylum Arthropoda; class Insecta; order Hemiptera; family Hermatobatidae; genus Hermatobates; species Hermatobates lingyangjiaoensis. The sequence continues at coordinate 6,067,522 of JAPFBL010000050.1, read as the reverse complement.
AGCTTTTAAAAAGACAAAAATCATAATTTTGCTAACCAGTTTGATACAATTTTAGTAACAGTAAAGTTGTGTCCGGTCACTCCATATTTTCTATTAATTGTCAATGACATTAATTTTGTTGCTTGTTAATATTGTAATATTTTTTTCTAATATTCTCAATGGACTTGAGGTTTTGGATTATTGTTCTCACAAAAAAATTATCTAAGGTAAAAAGGTGATATATCTAATCTGCTAGTCAAATCAAAAATGACTTGGCAGGTCTTAGGAGAATGTGTGAAAAGTTTGATAGCAGTACTACTGGTCGTGACGTTTGTTTACTGATAGCATTTTCAGATAATATTACCAACATTGTTGGGTCTCATAGTTAACATGGTTAGTTGTCACTGCCAGTCAGTATTACGTCAAAAACAAATCTCAACGTCTATGGTTTGCTTGACAATGTTAATGTATCTATTTTTGAATGTCAACTTAATCGGCAACCAGAAAGGAAGGATTATCCTTTCCCGGCCATACAAAGGAACCGAATTCCATTATTCATTTTGTCAAATACCAGCTTAAATCCAGCTTAAAAGAAGTGAAACATACTTTGACTTTCCAAAAGCTGTATCCATCAAAAGGATTTGTGTGTTATTACTGACCAGAACAAACAATAAAGAAATAGTTATTCTTCAAGCACTCGTATGTGACGCACCCAAAACGAGTATTTTATTTTATCTGATATGATAAAATATGAGCTAGTTTTTTTTCTTAGGTGTAATATTTCCCCTAAAGGACGACAGTATGGCTGTGATGTCAATATCATTTACAACCTCCTTTTTACTTTACCATTACGTTTGTTTATTTACTTATTTAATTTACTTCTATATTTATTTTATATTGTTATTCACATTTTCATTAACATTTGTTGTATTATTGCAATCACATTCACTGCTAACAAAAATATAAACCATATACTTACTGATGTTCGACAATATTTTTTCATTACGTTAAATGAATAAGTTCTAGTTTTCTCAAAGAAACCAGAGAGTGATACATCAAAAATTTGCGGCGGATAGTACTCACTGCATACAAATATGAAATTAAATTTGTGGACAATAAGTTAAATTATATTTCTGTTTTTGTAGCTAACTTGTAAATGCAAATGTCCCATCCTTAATTCACAATCTCTCTTCTCCTGTAACCCCCACAATTAAAATTACTCTGTTCCTGACGGATGCTCATGAACCTCCAAAAACTGTGTTTACCGTTTGGAGTGTACCAAGTTTGTGTGATGCGTTCTACGTAGATCTGGCATCCACAAAGCTTAGCCTCCGTATGGACGGTCATAGAGCTTCCGTCGATAAACGCTCCGACCAACCCGTCGCCATCCATGCCAACAACCATGGACTCTCCTTCAACGAGTGCTTTAGAGTGCAGATATTACGACACGTTCCTCCAGATAGTAAAACGGTCACCTTACGCGCATCCGAGGAGGCATATATCTGGTTTCTTAATGCGCGTTGTAAACCAGGTTTGAATTTAAAAAGGTAGGGCTGTTCTGAATGGTTAGGTATTAGTTTACCTTTGACTATTATTATTTTTTGATTATTATCCTTTCATTTTTATCTTAAATTATTATTTTTACAACTTTATTCGCATCATCATAATTATTATTATTATTATTATTATTATTATTATTATTATTATTTAAGTATCTATTATTTAAATTCCTGGATTTTATTTAGTTTCAGCTATTTTCCTCATATTTTCTTCATTATAATCTTTTAAGTTTTTATTATTTATATTTCCTAATTTTCTTCATTTTCACTTTCTATTTCTTAGCTTATTCTTATTTAATTTCTCTTACCTCACTTGAACCGAGCACAATTTGTGTGACAACACTGTTGGTCTCCAACCATTTCTTCACAAGTGCGCTTGGTGTCCCTTTCTCAACTCTCCTGATGACGGTTCAACCAAAAATTAGATATATATTATGTTATATATATATATATATATATATATATATATATATATATATATAAAACTAAGTTATAAATAGACAGGTAGAGCATATGATGAGAGAACAAATAAATGCGTGTAATTTAGTTATCATTAATCAGAAGGGTTTTATGAATGAACGCAATTACTTTTTCAGTATTACCTCTACCGGCATCTGAGCCACAGCAAAGTTTGGCGAAGCTGCGCTGCACGGATTTTGTCTATTAGTCGTTTGTAGTTTTAGCTATGTGCCCTCCAGTTAAAATAGCTCTGCACCTTAAACAGTTTGTTCTTTTCTCTTTGAAACTTTAATGACCGATTAAATCCGTAGTTGGTATTGACTACAATATCTCGTTTTTAGTTTCTCCCAGTATTGACTTCTGTGCCAATCGTTAGAATGACGTTGTACAGTTAAATGATCACTCTACTCGAGCCTGATTTGCTTTAGCAGTAATGATTTAGTAATTATCTTTCCGATCATCAGGTTATCATGGGGGTTTCATTACCCACTTATTTTTCAGTCCCTTCTTTTGTAGCACTGACTACGATGTCGTAGCTGTTTATGCCCATGTGACTGGGAATAGAGATAATTTTTACTGTTTTTCATTATCATTTTAACATCTAAGCATTTTTGTATTTTAATTATATGATAAATGACTCCTTGAAGTTCTTATGATTCAAATGTGTCAGATCCTTCATGGAGCATAACGAATTGTGTCATTTAGATCTGACTCTGTTTAGCAATGTAGAAGTTCTTTATATACGTACAGGGCCCCAACTGCAAATACAAATAGATAGGTCCCAGAAATCCTCTGCATAATCTAATTGTACAAGTCCTCTACAAACGTTGACCAACAAAGACCATAGTTTGTTGCTCAGAGAACTTAAAAATCAAATACCTCAGGTATAGTTATATATCATATAGCAATGTCATAGTTGGTATATCTCAAGAATTTTACAGTTTCTATTAATGTGTACAGCCATCAAAATGTTCTTCAAGTAAATATCATTTAGAGTTCTTGCCTCCGAACTTAAATGAGTCGATGGAGGACTATGAAAGAGACACGAGTTGTATTGATGGAATTATCAAGTTTTACTCCATTTCGTGTACGTTGTAGCAGTTAATAATCTTCCAATACCGTCATGAGTGGTGAGAAAGTAGTAACCTGTAGAGTTCATTCGAACTGGATTTGTAATAAGGGTGCTACAAAAACATAAGGGTGAAGTTGTTTAGATTCTTTAATCACTTATACATATTTTGAAAGAAGTTTTTGAGGACAACCCATTCTATACTATAAGAGTAAAATCATATAACTGGTTTGGTATGTTAGTAGTCGCATTCCTGACGTTAATATCTTTACAGAAAAATATATTTGTAGACTTTATTATTGAATTTTCATTTCCAGGAGTATGTTTGGGCAGTTAATGTTGGTAACATAATACTGGTAACATAGTTGGCTATACTTGATTCTAGTTTTGATATTCACTGATAAGTCCAATTTTGCTCATGGAATCAATTGGCAATCTACCTAAACCTTAAGCACACAAAGCACCCCATAAGGAATGCTATGTATAACCTGACCATTAATTTGTATAACGTGGTATTTATAATTTCCATTCATATAGTTAAATCAAAGATTAGAATAAATGTTTGGAGAATTCATATTTGTTTCAGCAATCTTTCTTGTAATTTATTTACTTCTTCAGATTATTGTATTATAAAGTCCTGTTTATATGCTCCAGTGGTATATTTAATTAATTTCTTGCAATATATAATCTCTCCAGAGTTGCTAATGTGGGTATGACTACATCGACGTCATCCACTAAAGTCTATTTTTTTTTTATCTTCACTGACATCAAACGATAATATTTCCCTCGATCCAACCTAAGTATGAAGACAAGTTAACTACTTTTCGAACTAAATCTTCGATTTCTACTATTTTGCATATTTCATAAATGTAGAAACCCATTCATACAGTTTCATTACTACCATACTTCATTATGCTATATGTGATGAATCCAAAGAACATTACAATGAAAACTAGATTCTTATTTAATATTTATACAAGAGTTTACACTTCAATGTTCAAGATTTTAAGGCTTCATGTTATGGAGCACAAATAATATGTGTTCTTTACCGTATTGTTAATGCAGATAGTAGTATTTTTACTACAGCATGGGAATAGAATTAGAAAAGATTTGTTCTAATTGGCTGGAATAATTTATACGTTACACCTGTTAATAATACAAATAATTATTAACACACTTATATAAATATCTGTTAACAGATATATATATTAATTATACATCTGTTTTACATTATAAATCCGTTAAATAGTTGCAATTCATTTGAATAAAATTACACTTTTATATAACAATGGAAACAAACATCCAGTGTTGGTTATTTTAGTGAAACAATAAGTATGTGTACAATAAGATGTGTAATGATAGGGAATTAACAGTTTAGATGTGTTATTGACAATGTTTTTTTGACCAGCTATTGCCTACATGAAATATATAGTAATAAAGAAAGATTAATATTTGAGAGAAAGGAAGTGGTATTATGTAAAAGAATGTAATAGGTAAAATAGTTGTAACATTAAATAAGATGTTTAAAGAGGCAGTCCTGTAACTTATAAACACACAGTTTTGTACTACTATTCAAAAGAGAAAGTGGAATTTTCAAAAACATAAAATATCAAAAAAATTGAATATGTATTTTGAATTATAATTTAGAATAATACTATTATTAGTGTATAATTTAAAAAAAAATATGATTATTAGGTATAAATAATTCAATGACCATATATGTTCTTGTAGACATTAGTGATAATTATGTAAGTATCATCATTTTGAGGTTTCTGGGGACAAAAAGCTCAGAAAAAAATAATTGATATAATTTAATTCGTTGCTATGACTTTTAATAATGAGAATTCAGATTTTTTCTTAGGTTCTTATTAATCAATGTGGAATAAGTGTAAACTGTTCAGTGAAATTATTTCATTGTTCGAATAGTAATCAAATATTGTATCTTTGGACAATGCTTTAGTTATCAGGAATGTCTGTTCATAATTCATTCTAACTGACATTAAATTAAACATAGAGTTAATTATTCATGTATTCATTGTAATAAAATTATATAACATTTTATGTATCATTGGCAACAAATTGACATCTAGAACTGCGAATAGAATAGTACATTTCTATTAATAATCCTATATCTATAAAGCTTTTTAATTTCACGCTTTTAAATGCTGTATAACTCTGTTAACATACATATTTAATTTAGTGAATGTCACCTCGTGTGGGACAAGTCACTGAATTTGCATATAGGTTGTAACAGAATGTACTTTGCATACGTAATATTAAATTAAATACTGCTTTTAATATACTTATTTTAAACCAAATTTTACTAGCCCTAATCCGTAGGAAAAGCATTAAATACTAATGAATTATTATTTTTCTTAAATGTGATCATGATTATTTTATGCTGTAATTGCTTGACTCCAGATTTAAGACAATGTTAATATTACTGTTAATGTTACGCAATAACTAGTGCAATAGTTGTTCCAAGGCAGATATTAAACTTTGCGTTTAAGGCGATCTACATTGGGGGTGAAGGATGCCATCATTGACGATTATTGAGGTTGCAGAGTGCTTCAGGCTGAAGTTTACATCAGTTGATGCTGAGTATAACAAGGCCTTGATTCCAAGAGTCAACTTCACTCGCAGACTTCTGCTAGTCGTTCCAAACATGGATACCCATCATTATAACTCAGCAGTGTTCAACTGAATACCAAATAAAACAAACTTTACTTTTCAGAAACTATTATTTAACTTTAGAATAATGTAGAAGCAATACTTTTGGGATGTATGACTACAAAGATAGTGAATTGATATCCAGTACTGCGAATAGATCAGTACATTTCTATTATTAATCTTAACTCTTATTTAATTTATTAATTAAACACTTCCTATTAATTCACACTATACAATTTAGTCAATGTCACCTCATATGGGACAGGTCACTGAATTTGCATATAGGTTGTAACAAAATGTACTCTGTGTGCCTAATATTACTAGAAGTTTTCATAGTTCATTTTTCCACATTTTTTTCAAACTAACTTTAACTGTGGTGCAAAGTTCTAAAACAATTTGATTCGACCACTATTAAGAAGAAAATTACATAATTTGAGTAAAGAGAGAAAAAAATATGTTATTGTTATCAATAATTTAAGAATATTTTTAATAAAAATTTAAAACTAAGACCATACAGAAATAATGTTTGTACAGATATAACAAAATATTCAACCCAAGGAAGTAAATGTAACGTTTTAATTTAGAAAGTTTAAAACAAATGCTCTGAACTTATTACAACCTTGTTGTTAGTGTACCATTTATACTACAATGTATTTACAATTGTCTCAAAGATAAGACGGGCCTACGATTGATAAAAAAAAATTTTGAGTGGCCAACACTCAACTATACTTTTAGCAAACATAATATCAAACTCTTGACAACCAATAGATTTTTTGATTTATTTTTATTTAGCTGCAGCTATGAATTAGATACATTCATTTGCTCCAACCATTTCAATGGAAATGGTTGAAAATGTCTGTGTTCTTGTAGATCTAATATCATCCATATTGGTTTGGGATCAGATAAGTAAGGTTCATAAACTCCGGCTATATTTATATGTCTAGAAAAAAATTATATCTAGTTTATCATCTAACTTATCAAATAAAATAATTAGTTTTATTAATTCTCGTTCTAATAATCAACGTAACTTATATAGACTTAAATAGCTAAACAATAAAATGTTTTGTTTGATTTTTAAGTTCCGGTCACCTAAGAACGTGATCAAATTTAAAGGATTAAATGATTTGATTTGAGAAATAAGAAGAATAAAAATATTATTTAAAGAAAAACAATAGACTCTTTTTTTCCATGGAAGAGCTGCTATGTTGATGATAAATGACTATTTTTTTCACTATTCTGGTATAATAACTCATATTTATAGTATTCTATTTATTTTTTTTACCTTAGAACTATACAAAAAAAACTGTAAAATACGTGGCGTTTTTATCACCTTGATATTACAAATAGAATTTAAAGTTCATTTGAGTGGTACTATGGTTCCAAAGGCCCTAATGAATCTGTGAAAATAGGGGCTTAGTTTCGTTATAATTGTCTTCAAGCGATATATTCATATACCCATATCCCGGTAGGCCCAATAATAATTCATTGTCCATATATACTGCATAGAGATAAAAGATAACAAGTCATCTATGAATTCTTTGCACAGACACATTACTCTTGTTTCTTTCTTCCAACGTAAAAAAATATTTAAGACTGTCAGTTTGTTATAAAGATATGATCCAAAAGTTGACTGCTTTCAAATTCGTAAAGGCAAGCTTTCACCTAAATGTAAATAGTTTTGTCATTCTTATATTTGGCAAAATAGATGTGGAGAGGAGTTATTATTGAACAAGTGTAATAATAAACAAATAGTTAAAATTATATTATTCAATATTACATTAAAGTTATAGTGAGGTTGTATTACAATACTTTTTCCAAATACCACTTACAGATAATAAGTTTAAATATTATAATAAATAAACTCTAGAAGTACGGTCAACAAGTGAAGCTGGAAAATGTCTTTATTCATGCTATATAAAGAGCCAGGTAAAGTTAAGTTTAAAGTTGTGCGAGCTACGCATTAAGAATTCCTGATAGTGGATAAGTATTACAATCACATAGGAGGTAAATCGCATGCAAAGTGGCTCTTAACGTGCTGATATTGCTATAGGATTCTGAATGCATTCAGTTCTATCTGGTCGCCCCACCTAGGACTGTGTCACGTACAGACGCTCCCCTCATCTCTGGCGAAGTCAGCTGGCTCCTGTAATTCCCACTCGGGCTCACTCGACCTGAAAGTCATTCACATACTCACTTCATCCAGTCAAGCATTTCTGACCTCCTCCCATTCACTATGCAGTTAATATAAATTGAATATTACCTTTAATGTATTAAATTTTAGATTATTCAACATAAATATTCATATACAAAATACTTCTATATTTCATATATTAAGAATAAGCCAATAAAATTAACAAAATCATTTTCCTTTACTTTCAATTAGCCAAACAAATGTAGGTAAACCATTTTCATCATTAATACGACAGATTTTTATAGAATCATTCGAATTATTGTAAAACATTATACTTTGTACTTTTTTTTGCTTACGAGCGTGTATGAATTGTATCTTCACAGAGTGAAAAACAGTTGTTACGTCTAAATATGTAATTATTCCCAAAGCTCCCGAGTAGAGAAGAAAATTTACGAGATAAGAGGGTTCATATTATTTAACTGGTTACAGCATAGAATTTAAGAAGAAAAATTGTATTAATATTTATAAAGCACGTGTGTTTGTGTGTGTATGTGTGTGTGTGTGTGTGTGTGTGTGTGTGTGTGTGTGTGTGTATGTGTGTGTGTGTATGTGTGTATGTGTGGTACAACACAGGCCACACAGTACTTTCTCATAGGATGTCCAATATATTGACATTAGTTTTTTTTTCCACGTAATTACTTTTTCTGAACTACCCACATTAGCAAGATCAAAATAAAGAAAACTAAAGAGAATAATAAGAATAATAATAATAACTAATGACTTGAAAGTTACATGAACAGCAATAATAGTGTTACTTCACTGGCCATTGGAAGTTCGTTAAAAGTTCACAGAAGAATGTAAGAAAAGTTAATAGAAAATTCAATTTAGAAAGAGCTAAATAGATATAAATATAATCACGCAATACACTCGATAGATGAAGGTGTCTAAATATGGGTAAAATAATATTGAATTTCAAAAGGGAAATTAAGTACTAGGGTTGATATAAGGCGTGTTTGATAGCTAATAAGCTATCCAGAATATTTCATCATTAACAGTGTTAGAAAGCCTGGGAAAGGTATGAGAGAATAACTAATTTAGGTTGAAGGGTTCAGTGAGGAAAGGATAGGATCTTAATAAATATGACAAAAGTGGAACAAGAAGTAATTATAACAGGGATAGACTCCTCTATAGCGAAGGTATATGACTTTAGTTAGTACCGCAGATTGTTTGGTTTTAGGTGCAGGGATGTGGAAAAGTGAAGCTGTCCAATGTAATAATATGTCAAAGGTATAAATAAGACTGCAGGAAATATGATTGCAAATGATGAATGATTGATGCTCTCACTAGCAGTAAATCTATGAAAACTTATCCAAGAAAAAAAATATTTCTATAATTTTGTATTCTATAGGATGTCTATTCATTACTTAGTGGTTGATTGTATTCATTTTTCTAATTTAATCTATAATTCAATTATTTCTAATATTAAAAATATGGTGTTGAGTACTTATATAATATTATACTAAAATTGTAAGGTAGTATAATATTAATAATAGCAGTAATAATATTAGGTTACTGAATCCAGGAAATGATTTCTTTATCTCTAATAAGATATTCACTTCAATTGAACTACTTATTTTGAGTTATTTGTAGGTCGAAATTTTAAAAAATAAGTGCCATTAATTCTAATTTGTTGTTCTCTTTTGTTTTATATATTATACTACGTTTATATAAACTAAAACTTTTTTAAAAAAAAGAATGATTTTGTACTGTCATTCAAGGAACACTAAATACAAGAGTTAAAGTTTTAGGGCCATCTGGAATGTAAGAAAATATCAATACCTAGTTGGAGATAAAGTATTGAGTCTTTCCCATGTCAGAAAATGTTAAAAACTAATAAAACTATTTTTTACATACGGATTTATGTTTTTGCTAAATTTCATTGCAATGCACATTAGGTAAATTTATTTAGTTCCTACAATGAATATTTTTTATTGTTATTATACTCTTACTCATGTAAATAGGAATTACTGATGTAAAATATTGCAAATCTTTTAAAGCTACACATGATTAAGTTCATTGCCATTATTACTTATTTGTAATTATAAAATGTTTTAACATAGCTTAGTTAATGTTTGACGATAAATTAGTTCCTAATGTTGACTGGGACCTTACTAGCAGAAGTTGTAAATTTAATAATTTGTTTTATTAGGCATTTTTATTTTAAGAAAATTTAAGAATGAACTCTCATTAATAACAATTAATGAATATTTTTTTTAACAAAATGTTATTGAAACCAAAGAAACTATTATTAAAATGTGACGTTTTGTTTATTAACAATTATTTTGTTTCTGTAAGGAAGGTCACATGTGTTGACTGTTTTCATGAGTGTTATTATTATCTATTTTTTTCATAACAACAAAGAGAAATATGAATTAAAAGGGTTGTTACGACTCAAAGGCATCACAATAACTGTCATAATAAAGAGGTCTTGGTTGGTAATTCGGTCATTCAAACTGTGGCTATAATTTAGAGGCAGCTTCACTTTACTTATAAATTAAGGCGAAAAGGGAGCAGACTCCTATTAAGGACTTTGTGGCCAGTGGACACTGACTCTGCCCTTATCCTTATATTGGACTCAATTACGCTTTTCCACTGCCAGTTTCCTAACCTCTCCCATTTCTCTAACCAAATCGCCTGTTTCCCAATCGATTTCCCCGATAGATTACAACTTAACCCTAAATTGGTCCTTTTCCTGAATCTTATTCTCCATTTCTAAAACGAAAACATCACTTATTTTATTCTTTACAGAGTCCACGCAAACATTACACAAATTTATATCACCAATAACAGGAACACATAAAATAAATAACTTGGAGTACTAACGAATTCCATATTTCTAATGCTCTAATTTCTACAATATATAATGTAAAAAAATTATTCTAACAGACTGTTTGAAAAATAATTGGGATTTTAGAGTTTATACAGTTTCAGTATATACTGAAATAACAGGTGAGAACATATGAAGAAGTATGCAAATAAGAGTGTATGAGAAAATAATAAACACTCCATTTTCAACGCATTTACAGAAACATTTTCATAAAAAGTTTTATTAAAACGATATATATATATATATATATATATTGGTATAAATAGGCAGCAGATCATCTTTTAAACAGATATCATTAAAATTAACCGCAGTCTTGGCATTCACGATCTTAAGACTGAGAGATTCGATCCTACGAACTAACCTCTTGCTAACAGGGTTCAACTGGAAAAAGAGTTGGCCAAGTGACATGTTAAATTAAAATCGATGACTCAAGCATAGTCATTGCTATAAATAGATTAAAAGGATAATACAGGTTAACAAATTATCCCTACGAATTATGATAGAATTATGATATTATATATATATATATATATATATATATATATATATATATATATATATATTTCTTAATAATTTTTATCTAATATAATTTATACATTTTATGTTTTGAACAGAAAATTAAGCTATTATAGGCTTAAATTCATTATTATAGGATAACATATAAACTATATTCTATATTTATATGAATATAGTTTATTCATCTATATTTAGAAATGCAGATGTGTCAAGTATTGAGGCTTATTAAGTGTTATTTACATGTGTACCCGTATATCTAATAATTATTTTAACAGTCTTAATCGTGGATAATCCATAAAAGCATAATCTATGGTGTTTTAATGGATAATATGTATACTTTAATTCGTTGGTAAATATAAAAATATAATATTCAAACAAAAAGAATGAAAAACACTGAAGAAATAATAATTTTTTTTTTCAATACAGCCATTTGTATATTTGACGGCTCATGTGTTCTCTAAAGGGTGTTTGTGTGCCTCATTTCAGATTCTGCCCCAATTAGCAATAGGTAAGCCACATTACTCAGAACGCAATCAGCACATGGTAACTACGCCCAATGTTGCTTTCCTTCAGTCATCTAGTGGATACTAGTTAACGTTGTTGTATCAAACGGGCTGCAGGCCTTAGTAAAAAATAATTCTCTCGTATAAATGAAAGGTATATTTATATTTATTTAGCAGAGCGAACATTTCATATTTTTTCCTTCATTTTTCAAATGCTAAAAGTGTTAATTAAAGGAGGTTACTGATATGAATAAACTGTGAAGGGAGAGGAAAAAATACAAAACCAGTGTGTGTACTATAATAACTTTTCCTTTTTAAAATTGATAAATATTTACGTTTTCACCCAATTGTCCATCAGTCTGCTGTACTCATGATATTCTTAAGTAATATGTATATTAGTATTACATAAATAATAATAATATATAAATAATAACTATATTTATTATACACAGTAATATTTTAACAATAAAGAAACATTTTTAAAAAGATAAAAAGGTCAATATAACCTGAGATTTATATTGACCTTTTAGACTAATTTATATTGAGATTTTATTGACCATGAGGCAGACACGGTCTCACCTCATGGAATCTACGATAGGGATCTCCTCTCCAAGTGACATACCAGTTAATAATGATTTTCCACTTTTATCTGTGATTCAATCACAGATAATATATATATATATATATATATATATATATATAATATATATATATATATATATATATATATAAATTCACTGATAAAACGAAATACGATCCAAACTGGACACAATACGAGTTCGAGATTAACAAAGAGCAACACACAAAGTAGGGAAACACACTTACAGACTCAAATTTTCGGGTAATCCGTCTTCAGGAGAAAAGTTGCGTTGCCGTTGCGCCTACAACGTGCTTGGTCTCCCATTCTCTTTTCTCCTGAAGACGGATTACCCGAAAATTTGAGTCTGTAAGTGTGTTTCCCTACTTTGTGTGTTGCTCTTTGTTAATCTTGAACTCGTATATATATATATATATACAATTAAAAGAAACGGTCCAGCGGACTTTTTTAAAATAAAATAAAAAACGAAGGAAACACACAGAAAGACACAGACATAACTCACATCGAAATATCGATGTGAGTTATGTCTGTGTCTTTCTGTGTGTTTCCTTCGTTTTTTATTTTATATATATATATATATATATATAATAAATTCAAAACGAAGGAAACACACAGAAAGACACAGACATAACTCATCGATATTTCGACCATCGTCGTCATCAGGAGGTGTGAAGAGCGAAGAGTCCCGCCCTGCGGGACTCAGTGAGTCACCGCTCTGCTTTCCTGCGGGACTCTTCGCTCTTCACATCTCCTGATGACGACGATGGTTGAAATATCGATGTGAGTTATGTCTTTCTGTGTGTTTCCTTCGTTTTGAATTTATTTTATTTAAAAAAGTCCGCTGGACCGTTTCTTTTAGTTATATATATATATATATATATATATATATATATATATATATATATATATATATATAAATATATGCGTTGCCAATGCTCCCCAGATGCCTCTTGCGTTGTGCATTAAAACCATTATAATATTTCATAACATATATTGCAACGTTTGTTGGCAAACAGGAATGAAAATATGCTAGTGAACGCAATTCAATTGATAAACATTGTTTCAGAAAGTACCTGAATATATTAAAGTGATATGGTTATTATGATGGAACAACAAATAAGGGAAATGTCTGCGATTAATAATGGCATATGTTTTGACAATTCTGACATCCACATATTTTTAATATTTCACAAGATTGTGTGCCCTATGAGATATACTGATGAACTTTTTCTCAGGTTGAAGGTTGATTTATGATTTAGGTAAAAAAGTATTGTTTTTCTAAAGATATGCAGAGAATTAAAAAAAACACTAATTATGGGAAAGGTGTTATTTAACTTTCCTATCGAGTTATATCATTTATATTACTTATTCATTTTTAATATCTTATCAACTTAGGTTATAAAATTATAGCATAAGTTTCCTTTGAACAAGAACATTATAATATCTTCTGTAGGCTCTATGGTAATACGGTATGAAAGTTAACCAAAGTAAATTATGCTAATAAGTTAAAAATCATAATTAATAATGCATAAATCCTATCTTCTCTGACATCAGTGAGATTAAAGTAAACATTCTTTTAGCAGGTCCTTTTTTAATTCAGTTCTAACACTAATCAGGTTTGATTTTCAGAGGATATACAAAAACTATCTAGATGCCTTCTCCAAATATTCGTTTGAGAATACTCTAGAGGTAAGCTTGATGAATTGACTGTAAAAATTCAGTCATTTTTTTAGAAAATTCCAATCAGTTTTACCTAGAAGATTCTACTCGTTCTTCTTAAAAAGTGTTTCAAGCATTTATAGCTAGTATTTTCCGCAAATACTAAATCTTAATTTACGCAGAAATTTAACTACACATGATTATATCTTAGCGCTTCTGAAAAAAGAATGGACGGAATTCATTCTTCATTATCATTAGACCGAGTTATACCCTTTGTAGGAATTATGATTCTGTTCTGATCAGAATAACCACCACTTTAAGCAATGATGGCCTCAAGGATGTTAGGATTTAGTTGGCAACTTCTTATGCTTCTTGTTTGTAGTCAACTTTTTTATTCTAAATTCTAAAGACTTTTTTACATATTTATGTTTTTTAATATTTTTCTCAACTTTGAGTCCTCGATTATCATCTCTTCATGGTCAGTATATGTGTATATTTATCCATAAGTTTATCCATATATTTATCCATATTGGATATATGACTAGTTGCTCTGTTGCTTTGTAGTATTACGTATTTATAGTAGAACTACTCACACATTCTTCATTCATTACTTCCTATTTCAGATGACAACTTTATGATAATGGCTGTAATTGTTTTGGAAACTAAAACAGATAAATAATTATTAATTGTTACTTTATCAGTAATAGTGTTATTTATCTTATGATAGATAACAGCTATTTTGTGTAAATTTGTTTTGAGTGATCCTGGGTTCAGATGCATTATGGGACTTCGCGATAAGGTGGTGATTGTTGAACCTATTTTAGAGAATTTTTAGAACTCAAATTAGGAAGCACTTCCTATCCTAGAGAAATATCCTAAAATTAATTAGCAAAAAGATAATTATAGTAGCCAATTACGGCTTTGTGGAAACTACATGTGACCAAAAAGAATAGTTATTACGAATGAGATGCAATGAAGATGAATTCCATTCTCAGGCTAAACAAGAATCCCCGTAACCGACAACCTCATCCTGTAAACCCTAAGATTCACGATGTAACCTTCATATATTGCTGTGGAGTGGTCTAGAAACATATTTTATTTCTATATTTTAGTGCAGTAAAAGTGCGATAACTTAGTTTTATTTTTTACTTTACTATAAGTAAAGTATAGTGATCGTGAAAAAATTCGATCTCGAGATTTTGACGGAATTACATGTTTTGAGGTCCCAGAAGTCGTTTTATGAAGTTTTTACGATGATGTCTGTGTGTGTGTGGGTGGGTGGGTGGGTGGGTGGGTGGGTGGGTGGGTGCGTGGGTGGGTGCGTGTGTTAGCATTGCTTGTTACCACGCTACGGTCCAGAATCTTTGATGGATCAAGTTGATATTTTACACAAAAATGGGCCCCATTTAGACGAAGATCCCTATTGTTTGGGGAAGAATTATGCATGATGGGAAAGTCACTTTTTTTGCCAAAAACCGTTTTTTTTAAAACATTTATTTCTCCTAAACTAATAACCCTAAAGTTTTTAGATTTTGACATTATCTTTGAGGTTACAAATGGAACAAACGAAAAATATATTCAAAATTTTATAGCAACAGGAAATATTTTTTTTTCAATAAAATGTACAAATTTTGACTTATAAATCAATCTCAAACCTTGTGAGAGCGATACAAGCCATACTGTTTGACGGACAAGAATGAAACTATGCCTACAAATAGAACATTATATGGGCAATGAGTTGAGATATTTTTTTCTAAAATTACATTCGCTAAAGGGGCGTTAGAGTACGATTTGTGTTTTCAGAAAATGTTTTTTTGACGCTAAACGGCTCGTTAAAAAATTATGAAAATTTGACCAAAAATGGAACAAAAAATTAGCAATTCATAAAAAAAAATCATGAAGTTTCAATTACGAAAAAGAGCAATAACGATATAAAACCTCTTTGTTTATCCTAGACAAAGAGATCACCTGCTATACTTGTCGAATTTTTTGTATTTTTTTACATTGTTTACATTGACTTAGAAATTTTTTGAGCGAATCCACTGAGATAAAATTGATGTTTCTAATGGAAAAATGAAAATATATTATTGACTTATAAGAGATGTAAGAGGAATAATATTGTGCAGGTAAATGATAACACTCATTAAAAAAAAAATCGTATATATGTTATTTGACAAAGGGGAAGGAAAATGATCTTATTAAATACTATGAAGCCATAAAATTCCCAGTATAATAATTCTGTTAAAAACCAAAAATGTAAAAGATAATTCAAAATATAAATCTTTCGTTTAGAGATTAATCACTGTAATTATCGTACATCTTTAATTAACAAATCACCTTAAAACAACATTTTCTTCGCTGTTTAAGATGTTTTTCAGAGAAAAAAAGGGTATTTTACTGTTTTAAACTTGAAAATTTTACCTTAATATTCAATGTAGAAGGATGTTAAGTAAACGATGTAAGAAATCTACTGGCTATTTGAACAATAGCCATGTTCTCTAGTAGGATAATATTTCGTTTCAAGAAATGTTCACATTGGTTTTTCAAAAATGATATTACTGCTGTAGTTATACTAATGAAATTATTTGCAAAGAATAAATTATTTGTGATGTACAAAAATAAGCTTATAAATTGATATGTCCTTCAATCAATATCTGTACTACCTCACGAATGCAATGCTAATAATTATATCCCATTTAGATATTTATGTTATGCTTAAATGATACGTTATGTTTTATATACTCAAGAAATTTGACATTGAGTTACTTATAGTAAAGTAGAGTGTAGGCCACTCCAGATTTTTTTATTAGTTTTAATGATATTTCCTGCAGATAGTAATTGAAACAGTGAAACATGTTCAATAATAAAACAGTTTCTCATGAAAAATACACTATTACGACAAAATACGACTAGTGAATTTCTAAACATATGATAAACAGGGATAATTTTCTATCATTAAAGTGAAACAAATAGTAATTAATATTTAATTATATAAATTTATAAGTAGTGAAAATATTTATGATAATTTGACAAAACCTGAAAATCTGTTATTTAAATATTTGAAGTTTTTATGAAGTGTTATTAAGTTTGGATTAATTAATATTAACAAATCGAGTACTATAAGCTGTACTAATGGCCCTATCCAAATTAGACTCGGTTTTAATTAGAGCAATAGTTTTCTTTGCCAGAGTCAACCAGCAGATAGTGTTTACGTATTTCTTCCTAACCTCCTTTATATACTTTGGCTTGTCCCTTCTTTCTATTCATTGCCCTTAATGACCTATAAAACACTTTCTCTATATTTTCGTCTTCTGAATTAAAAAGAAAATGCTTCCATTTAGCAGTGGCTCTGACCAAACTAACTATATTGTTTGAAACATTTCTGAGACATATCTGAATTGTTACCGTGGTTAGACATTGATTTTTATTTCACCTATATACAAATATATAGCACAGTGAATCTGTGCTAAATATGCTTAAGAAGTAATATAAAAGGAATCCGATAACTAAATAAAAATACCTACAGAAAGTAATCTCACAATATATAAGATATTTCGTAGGATGAGAATGTTATGACAAATTCCTAAATTTGTATGTTGAAATGAAGAGTTATATCCAACTGATCTGTTTTTCAGAAAATCTATTTTAGAAGAACAATTTTTTTTTTATTTAATGAATCTTACCAGATTATTTATGATTTTCATAATTTCTGAGATATTTTTATTAACTACTATTTTATTCAAAACTATGATTCCATCTATTGATAATGTTTACTACGTTAGTCCAAATCATAATGTTTTACTGGCTTGTTGGAAATTAGAAATGGGATTACATAAAAATTTACAAATGATATCAATATAAGTACAAACAACTTGTTAGTTCTCATGATTTATTTATAACAAATAGTGAAATACATTGTCATTGCAACAAAATATTTTGTTATTGTTACTGATAACATAGTTATCAGTTCTAATAACTATATTCATTATTATATCAGAATATTTTCTGGCATTTTGACATTTTTTTTCATCATGTTATAATCATTTCATTGGAATGGTCTAGTAATTGTTTATTCTAATATCAGTAGAAACAGTTTTGGGAAAATATTAATTTTTTTTTAGCTAACAAGATCATTGAATATGTTATGTACGAAAGAAGATGAAGTCATATATAGGAAGGTTTATATTAAGGTGGTAATTTGGAAAAGGAGGGAAGAGAGATTATAAGACGGGGAGAAGAAGAAAAATACAGGGGTTGGTTGGCAGAGAGCCATGCTCCCACTCTCCCTAAGTAGCGTCAGACATCTTACCAACGCCTATTTTTTATTTCTGCTCACCAACAACACCTCCCTTATTAACCAACCCCTATCCTATAGCTAGGCCTATTCCAAAATATGTTTTCTCCTTAAAGTATGAAATGCTTTTTACTTAGGAGGAACGATGACGACAACATGACATGAAATTGAATAAAAAATATGAAAGTATGATATGATTGTAGTACTGAAACAAAGAGAATGATAAAAATATATGTCAACACTAAAATTAAATATTATAGACAACCTATTTTGAATATCAGTGCATCATAAAATATTTTTTCAAACCTTTATGCGGGATACAGTCTGGTAAAATTGGTACATGGAATTTCACTTGCTCTCCTTTCTTTCTTATATTACCAACATGTTAATTTTACTACCAACTTTGAATCCAGAGAACAAACTGTGTCAAATCGTCGGTTTCTATCTATTTCCGTATCATGTACCACTTTGAGTTCATTAACCTAACATGTAGCACTCTGTTAAAAGAATTGTATTTCTTGAAATGTTTTAGTGAAAGTATAATTATATTTTGTAATATTTTATTAGCATTGTCACAATTAAAATATTTTAAATAATTAATGTTTATTTACTATCTTGTCATCGCTTTTTTATCACTAATCAATAGTTTTATCTGTTAATAAAAACTGATTCACAAAATGGAATTAACATAAGATAATAACTATTATTTTGAAAAAAAAAGACCTTATTACTTCTTAGACTTTGAAATTAAGGACTTTAATTAATAAAGATATCAGTTGAACTCGTCACTTTTAAGTCTAAACAGGAATGGACTCCAATAATGTGTTTTCACGTTTTGAAACACTAATAAATTGAATTCAATCGTAAATAAATTAAATTGAATACCGAAAATAATAAATTATTCATTCTCTTCCCTGTAAATTTCATGATACATAATGCAATAAAAAAAGTAACCATGTATGTGTAAAGTAAAATATTTAGTAACTCTAATTAATACATTTGTAAACATAAATGCTTAATTTAAACATAAACATAAATGTAAACATAAACATTTGCAATTTATAAATAATGCTAATTAATTGACAATAAAAACAAAAAAAGGTAATTTTTAAGATTGAATTTTTACAATAATTTTATGTACATTTAACAATTTTTTTCTGTGTGTAACAATGATTTCTTTTTGCCTAATTTAAGTAAAAAATAGAGATTGGTTTAGTTTCTTGAGTATGGTATGTTATACCTAAATCTGATAGTTCACTTAAGAAATAAATTAGTGCTTGCCCATTTTAGTATCATGTATCATACATCATATATCGTAAATTAATCTACAGAGTTCTTTATGCAGAATAGCATAAAACATAAAATATATTGCTTAAAACACGTTTCATGGTTCATCATGAAATATATAAAATTAAACGACATTTTTGTACACAAAATGTTAAGTTATAATGAATTCTAGAAAAATGAAAATTATAAAACAAAGTAGTATTTTTTACATAATATAAGGTAAAGTCATAAGAGTCATACTTTATTACACGAACTGGTAAGATTATTGTCAAATAAACAGCTGTATTTCATTTAAATTTCACTAATATTCCTCAAAAGTTGCGATTCCTAGAATGTTTACCTTTATTATAAATTACATTGTAGATATCAAATAAAGTTTTCATTTATTTACTGTACCACCTCTAACCACCTAACTCGCAATTTTCTGGGTTTTTTTCGTTTAAACCGACCCTGCAGTGGGTGATAAAGTCAGCTGTTTGACGGCTTTTTGTTTGATCGGTAATTCTGTAGATTCTGGATTGTGAGCCCTAAATTTTGCTTAACCCAAGTGCATTTCGAGTAGAGATCTTTAGCGAGTAACTGGCACGTACAGGCTAGGAACCGACGGCTTAACGTTTCTAAGGGACGACGTACTCAAGTTTACTCACCTCCCGAATGAATAAAACGAGGGCCAGATGGGGATCGAACCCTGGAATACCAGCCCAGAAGAGAGTATAATGACCACTGAGCTAACCTGTCCCTCTCAAATTTGCAATTAGTTTTATTGGAAAATTATTTTTCAAAAATCATCTGTATTTAGTTATTAAATTTCTCTCATATATCCCTTCATTGGTATGTATCAATGGGTAAATAAAGTCGCATAAAAATATTTGTAATTTAGTAAAATACATGGCTAGTTTTACACATTGATTATGTCAACAGACAAATATCATACAATACTGTTTGTGATGAACAAACTACCAGTTAAATAATGTCGTCAGTTATAATACCAACGCTTCTGCTGACGAATATGTGTAATTGTATGTGTTTTATAGGTTTTAATTTATTATATATTTTATTACTTTTATTTAATTTATATTATTCTTAGGAGTATCAAGAATTATATAAATAATATTAATTTTGAAAGGAATTAATCTTTCTTTGTCAAAGCCAATGCAAGAATTTGTTCATTTTATTAAGGAATTTACCTTCAGTTTATTTATGGGAAGTGTAGATTTTCATTATGGTAAATGAAGATTGTGTGCTGTCTTTCTGTTTATGTATTATCTCTTGGTCTATATGTCTCGATTGTTATGTATATAATATCATCTATCACTCTTCAAGTCACAACGCAAGATAAATTATTATGACATCCTCAGAGAGATATAATTCTTAGTATAGAAAATTAATTTTTCGCTATCGGAAAATATTGCATCATAAGTCAGGTGCATAATAAGACTCCATATCAATGGTAATACCATTTTTTTCATTCTTGTATGGTTGTCTAGCAATTTTCAGCATTGCATTTAGTTATGCAAATATGTCAGTTGTCATGAAATGCATCAGTGGTAGTGAATTTGCATGAGATTTAATTAATAGCATATTGTACATTAACACTGAGATAACTATAATATTTTATCCTTATCACCTTCTTGAATAATTTTATCGTAACATTATTAAATCCTCACTGTATAATAATATAAGTAATTTATTATAAGTAAATTTCAGGATTAGATTTACTATCAATAATCATTATAAAAAACATAAATTGCTTTAAGTAGAAGAAATTGTATCAATACTCATATTTACTGAAATAAAATGCGTTATAAAAATTAATAAAGTAACTAGATTTTTTTATTTTAATTTATCAGGCTTATTTTCCATTTATTCATTACGTTAATGACTTATCTTATAATTATTATAATAATTATAGCTCTACAGTTTACTTCAGCCATCTGAATTTCTATCAATGTTATCATAAACTAGTTTTACAAATATTTATGGTTATTTCAGAATTTCATTTAAACCTGAAATACTGAACTAGTCACAATTTAATTTCCTACTATTTTATCAGGCGTTTGATAACATTAGAATTGTCTATATATGAAAATATGCTACAATTTATTCTTGGAAATAATAGAAAATATGGCACAGAAAAGGTTGTTTTTAGCCATTGGATATTAATATATTTTTTCTTTTAATAATGTGATCATTCAAATGAATACTGTTTCACCTCTTATTTGGTGAAGAAATAGTCGGTCTAGTATACAATTCCTTCATCGAGTGGAAAAATTTATCAATTTTGAAATCGTATTGTGTCCAGTTTGGATCACATTTCTGTTTATCAAATATATATATATATATATATATATATATATATATATATATATATATATAAAGATTTCACATAAACACGTGAAACAACAATCAATGATCAAACCACAATAAGAAATGGGAAAAAAAGACTAAGATCTTTCAACCGTAACAAGCGGTCTTCATCAGAGTCAAAAACCCAACTCCAAAAAACCAACCAGTTGGGTTTTTGACTCTGACGAAGACCGCTTGTTACGGTTGAAAGATCTTAGTCTTGTTTTCCCATTTCTTATCATATATATATATATATATATATATATTAGTATATTTGGGTAACAGTCCTTCAGATATGCTTGTTTTGTTGAACACGACAGAGTAGTTCCTGTCTATGAGCTTCTTCTCAAGAACTTTGACTTGCCTAAAATCAGCTTTTTCGTTGTTAGAACAACGGTCGAGATAGTCAGCGATTCTACTCGACGCGTTTCGATCGCTTTCCTTAATCATGTTCAGGACATCAATCAGGGAATGGAATGGAACTATTGTACTATTGTACACTGAATCTTACAGTTATAATAATTTTATAATAATAATATAATAGTACTTATCTTAATAGTTGTAATAACAGAAATATTAATGTACTAACAATAACAATAACGATAATGGTACTAATCATAATAATAATATATTATGATAATAATAATAATATGGTGGTACTAATACCAATAACAGCACAAATAATAATTTAAATAATAACAACTCTAAAATAATATAATATGCCAATAAGAACAATAATAATTATGATTGTAATAGAAATTATAATTATAATAGTGATAGTACTATTAATAACAAAAACATTTATGAAAAATACAAACTAGCTTAGTAATGTTGTCGTAAACTCCCTGTCAAGTCCTCTGGGCCTTCCTCTACCACAGCCGAAGCCCTAGCTCTCCTCATCAGCAGATCCTATAGGAGTGATCATCCGGAACATCCTGAGTGAGGAGTGTCTTTATGTTACCCGCGAGTTGGAAGAATCCGCGTTACTACAATCTTCCTTCATTCCCAGCTTTTGAATAAACCTGGTGAGGCACTCCAGTTTGACCTCATGGTGGAGGAAGTCGTTCGGGGCGTAACGGGGTGCTGATATGCATAAATACGCATCAATCAGGGGGGCGATGTGGAGGTTGATCCCAAAAGTCTAGCCAATGGGATCTTAGTATTCACTATTGAGAGTTTATTGGCTTTGGTTCTAGTGTACGGTTGGTGTTTGGTCTCCGAGTAGTCGGAGTGTCCGTGTAGTTCCAGTTTATTGACTGTTTATTACTGCGTTGTTTTTCATTATTTCTATTGCCTCATGGGTCTGTAGTCTATTGTAGACATTCATCTGTTTGATAATTCTCGTCTTTTCTGGGAGGTCCTCTAGGGTCAGCTCTGTATTGTGTGTGTCCAAGGTATGCTTTTTTATGGCTCCACTTTTCAGGTGCATTGTTAGGCATTTTGATAATGTTTCCTTGCCATTCCAATGTATTTGTCCATAGCCAGAAGCTCACACTCTCCTTTCGTACATTTATACTCGTAAATGTATACCTACATTCCTACTTTCTCTAGATCATCTGTGGTGGTATTTGGGCTATTTCGTATTGCCAGATTGGTTGTAGTTTGCGACTTATAGTAGATGTGGAGTTGTATTCGGTCGTTGGGTTCATTACATTTAACATTCTTCTTGAGGATCTGTTTTAGCACCTGCACATTTGTTTTGTAGGCCTCTGTGAATTGGTTCCTGTAGTATAAGTGCTGCTTTTGGCATTTAAGTATAGATATGCCTTGGTCTGTCTCCTTTTGATGTACCGGTGTTATGTTGTTTGTGCCTTGTCCATTTATATGTACATCGATACATCGATTTATATGAATTTATATTTATATGTCTATTTATATGCAGGTCCTGCAGAACCTTTCTGGTTTGAACTTTTCACAAGATGAAGGAAAGGAGAATCACATCAACTTCCTCGATGTAAATATAAATGCACAATATATAAATGCAAGTCGAAATTCTTGAGAAGACCCTCATAAACAGGAACTACTCTGCGTGTTCAACAAACCATATAATATATATATATATATATATATATATATATACACTTTAACACATAGAAAAGAACCCAGAAAGACACTACAGAACTCACTTCGATATTTCGACATCCGTCGTCATCGGGAAGAAGTGCGAAGTACTCGCGTTGAGAAGCAAACTACTACTGTAAATGTAGTAGTACGTAGTACGTAGTAGTTTGCTTCTCAACGCGAGTACTTCGCACTTCTTCCCGATGACGACGGATGCCGAAATATCGAAGTGAGTTCTGTAGTGTCTTTCTGTGTTCTTTTCTATGTGTTAAAGTGTTTATTGTCCACACGGACCTATCATTTTATTCGAAGTTATATATATATATATATATATATATATATATATATAAATGAAAAAAAGACAACAAATAGAAGAAGCGAGAAAACTTACTGGGTCGATATTTCGAACTGAAGTTCGTCGTCAGGGAGAAGAATGGAAGAAGAAGGGAAGAGGAAGAGGCACGTGCGTCCACTCGCAACGACAGAGAACAACATGTTCTCTGTCAGTTGTTCTCTGTCGTTGCGAGTGGACGCACGTGCCTCTTCCTCTTCCCTTCTTCTCCCTGACGATGAACTTCAGTTCAAAATATCGACCCAGTAAGTTTTCTCGCTTCTTCTATTTGTTGTCTTTTTTCATTTATATATCTGTCCGGTTTGGACCGTTTTAATATTTTCATTTATATATATATATATATTTATATACACTTTAACACAGAGAAAAGAACACAGAAAGACACTACAGAACTCACTTCGATATTTCGACATCTGTCGTCATCGGGAAGAAGTGCAAAGTACTCGCGTTGAGAAGCCATATATATATTATATATATATATATATATATATATATATACATATGTTTGTAAAATTTGGAAGCAGTCCTTCTTTTAAGCATATTTCGTTGAACAGCTGACCGTATTTCGCTGAAGAAAATGACATCAGCGAAATACAGTCAGCTGTTCAACGAAATATATACATATATATATATTCGTAAATGAGAGTATGTAAAAATGAGAGTAACCACCAGAGACTGAAAATTTTAGAGGCTCTATTAATTCACAAATTCAAGCCACTCCTTAATATTCAGGTGGAAAATAGTAGCCGTATTTTGAAGCTATTTAGTTCGCATCAAGGGCGGCCAGAAACCCTTGCAGGTAGCGACGCATGCCGGGAGGCCACTCACCCCACAGATTAACGCCCAACTATCTTAAACTTTATGGAAAAAACCCCCCCTTCTACCTTCTCTGTGTATATATTAAACCAGGTTTTCACATTAGATCTTATTCACGTCCTGATGATGAATGTTGATCATTCGAAACATGTCGACCATAGGAGATGTACTTTATTGTGTAGACGAAATAACGAGAGTGTTATTTAGAAAAATTGAAAAACTTGTTAAGAAACAGGTATCAGCTAAATTTGGTGTCATTTTCAATAATGTATATATATATATATATAGAATGTTTTCCTTATATCGACCACATATATTTAACACTATTTTTCTTTTTTATCGAGGTTTGGTTTGTAGTTTTGGTTTTATCGAGTTTTGGTTTATCTATATATGTAGACATCTTCAGAGCTACATAAATGGCTACACCTTGGCTTGATAATGGAGAGGTTGATTCACACTGTAAGTTAACTCGGCATACGATAGATGTACTGACAAAAAAAAAACTATTGATGTAGCTTGGAAGATGTCTACAAATATAGACGAAACGTCGACTTATATATATATATATATATATATACACTTTAACACACAGAAAAGAACACAGAAAGACACTACAGAACTCACTTCGATATTTCGACATCTGTCGTCATCGGGAAGAAGTGCGAAGTACTCGCGTTGAGAAGCAAACTGCTACTGGCCTCCAGAGTAACTCGTGGAACCACCGCAATGCTGCCCCCCAGCGGAGGAGAGGAAAAATAGAAATCCCCCCAATATTTATTTAGAAAACAAGATAAAAAATATATAAAATACGAAATAATAATAATAATAATAAAATAAAAAATAATTAACGGTACAGGTTGAGACCAGGAGGAGAATGAGCCCCAAGGAGGCATATGAATGCCTCTTCGGAAGCTCTAAGGGTGACATGGGAATTAGACTCGGGGATTTGTTTGAGGATATATATATATATTGATTCTTTCGTATTTTCGAGATACTTTTTCAAATCTTCTTATTAACGATTTCTACTAGCAGGTAAGAGCTTAAATAATCTCGACAATCGATTTGCTATCAGAATCCATTATTTATTACTTATGGCTACACCATAATTGCACTATACTATTGGAAAAAAAAATGTAAAAACAGACTTCAGTTATTCAACAAACATTATCAATGTAAAATTTTAAATAAAATATTATTTATAGATATATACATATATATTATTATACAATATATATATATATATATATATATATATATATATATATATATATATACCATTAAATTACACAAAGCACGACACAGAAGAAAGAATAAAAAGCGCACTTACTAAGTTTTCAATATTTCAAACTCTTGTTCGTCTTCAGGAGTAGACTAGAAGAGGGGTGAAGTGAGAGAGATCTCCCCGCGTCAAAGGACGGAGCGCGATATATAGGCACATATAATTTAATAATGATATGCTTTAATACTGTTATTAGAATAAAATGTTATAGTAATTAGTTCGTGGTTGAAGGTGTGTGTGAAATAAGTATTATATTTGGCACCTATATTTATCAGATTTTCATAATTTTTTTCAAGGAGTATATTTATTTTAAGTTTAATAAACATGTCAAACACTATTTTTAATCATATGGATTTATCTGATTGTTTACTTTATTAACAACGATTGGATTTCCTTGCAAGAGATCGAAAACAGTTTTATTTCCATTGCATGCTATTTTAAAGGCATATATTCTAAATTAATTGTCAAGGACCTCATCCAGCTCTCTTCATTATATTAATCTTTAGGATTTATCTCTCCGTATATTCATATTTTCTCATTCATGTGAAAACCAAGTTGGCTTCTGTTTTGGAATATTGCCAAGTGGCTAGTTACTTCAAAAAGCTACTTAGAAATGGATTCAAAACATGACAAATTGCCCACTTATCTCTTAAAAAATTACGTATGTAACAATGTTTTATGCAAAAACCTTCTCTATCGGAGATTATCTGGAGTTCCATTTGATTTTTTTTTTACTTGACATACTTTGTTCCTGAAATCAAGTAGCCATAAATAAGACGTATATTCCTTTCATTTTATAATGTTAGTGTGATTCTTGTCAGTTTGATTGGTATATTTATCCTATCATAAGAGAGTGACAGTTGTTCTGTTTTATCACTTGTAGGTTGCTATCCTCATGATTTATTTGGGCAGAATACTGAGATTTTTCCTGAGAAACAAGATATTGTTATTGATTAACCAGGTGCATATCTGACTGAGTAAAGCAAACAGATTTCTACTGTTAATTTATTGTAAACAAAATGTTTTCTCTTCTACGTAAAAATTTAGAAGAATGACCATTATCATGGCCATAATATACGTCTTGAAAGTTTATTAATAATAAAAACAATAAGAGTCGTAAGTACTGAATTACATTCAATTCAATTTAGCACTCACCTAGCTTTTAAGTATACTAGTATAACAATGTTTAATAACACTCAATAAAAAATGACTGTTTGGTCATCTTTTGTCATTTAGACTTTGGTTGGACAAAACAAGTACTGTTCTGTGTCAGTTATTTTTTTATGTATTATGTACTCGTATTTTTTATTAATTCAAACATTTAATTTTCGAGTTTAGTTAGGATTCACCTCTATAACAAAAGGCTTGATTTAGTGTCGTATCCTATTGTTAGTTGTAGGTAAATTAAAATTTAAAAATGTATTTATTTCTTTTGTAAGTTTTTCTTCACAGTAGATTTCATAAATGTCTTAAGGGACTCTATGGTATATACACCTTTACAGTATCTTTTTAATTAAACTTCATATTTTAATTACTCTGTTTATTTCTTCTATAATGACATGTTTAATACCTTAGGTTCATAGTTTTCGTCATATGGTTATTAAGCTTCAATTAAAGAACATATTAATATTTTATTGTAATAAAATATTGAAATATTAGGATAAGTTGGTGTTAATAATTTTTTTTAAGAAATCAAACAATATAATTGTAATTCATTTCCGGTTTAATGATAGTTTAATGATGAGTAAAGCAGATGTTTCAGTAAAGAATTAATACAATGATATTACTTTTCGCAGAGTAATTAGTTTATGATATCAACATGAAATAAATTAGATTTGATAATTACATGATTTAAATCTACATTTAAACAAGCAAAAATAAACATATATAAGATATGAAATGTTTACATCACAGTTCTTTTGGATATTGAACAGTGGAAATTAGGTGAATCTCAAATTAAATCCCTTGACGACATGCACTGTAAAAGTTTTTGGCGATTTCCTGGAATGTAAGGAGAAGATTTGATTAGTACTAACGGGCTAGCATTTAGATAATCATGTTTTTGGAATGGTATATAACAAATTTTGCTATTCCATGAACACTAGGAATCTCTAGGTTGGAAGATTGTCTAGCTTTTTATGTATAAATAAATTGATGGGTAATTTAATCTTATGAAATATATACTTTTTAACTGGAACAATCACTTTGTTACTCGGAATAGTTAAGTAGGTTAGTCCAAGCCGGCATTATTTGACAGCAGTTCATAACAGTCATTTATTTTCTCACTCAAGTCAGTGAAGAAGAATATTTTAGCATATGATATAATTAGTTCTTTTAATTCAATTATTAATGCTGCAGTAAGATGTCTGTGAAGTTTCAGTCTTATAAATTTGTAGTTGTAGATACTGGGATTAAAACTCAATTCTAAAGTATCAAAGAGCATGTGTCTGCTTTTATGTATGAAGCCTATATCTTCAAACTTTTCTATTAATTGAAAGGTATTCTCCATCTCTTTAACCAAAATTCTATTATTATGAGTGTTTCTGTATATTTTTAAGTGTTACACTAGAATTTCCGTGAATTTAATGAATGTCTATATCATAAAAACGTTGCTAGCATTATGTGAGTCGATTTTGGGATGTCTGATGTGTGTATGTGGTAGATGGAAGAGGATAAAGTTTAGTATATCGCAATAAACCCCTGTTGATAGGGAATACTGAAAAAAGACTGAGCCAGAAAGGTGGCTTAGAAAAGATTTGATGATTAGGTAATATGTAATTGTCAGAGTTCTCTTAAGATGTCAACGTAGCACAATATGCTATATTCTGAAAAAAAAATTGTTTGCCTCATATTTAAGTTAGCTGAACAGTACTTCTGATGCACGATGGCAGGAAAAAATGATATCAACAATATGATGACCTAGTTCCATTGACATGACAGTGTGATGCGTTCAAACCTAAATTTGCGAATATGAATCATTTGTTGAATTGTACATCAACTACACAGTTGTAATGTGTAGAATAGAAATGTAATTTCATAAGAAAGTTGTTTCAGTATTTGAGTTTTAATTAGATTTTCAGAAAAAAATTTCGTGTCGGAGTTTTTTAATTATGAAAGAAATTTCATGTGAAATGAAAAATGTAAGTAATGGAGAGATCCGTGGAGGGGTTAACTGTTTCTCTGTTATTTCCTTCATACATTAAGTGTATTCTACTTCAGAAAAAGTGTTTACAATTTTATTATTCATCAAAAAAATGTTTCCTGCTTACAAAAATGATGCAGTTCAAAAATTTCACCATAGGAAATCTTTACAAACCTGTAATGTAGGTGCAGATAGCATAAGAAGAATTGAAGTTGATCTTGGGAAGTTTGCGCAAACGTTTGACCATGAGAAGTGTAAACAATGTAATATGTGATATAGTTTGTGCAAATATCGTTCGAAAATATGATCTTAATATGAAGTGAGTTTATGTCAGTAGTGCGATGTCAATTCCCTTGTCATGTAACTGAATATCAAGTTTTCGACTAAGTTGAGTAAGTCTATTACCATTGCAAAACAGAATATTTTATCCTGGGATGAAATGTCACTGATTTAGGAGCAATGTTGGGAATAAGGTGTGTTAATACTAAAGAAATGGGGTAATGAGAGGAGTGACAGTTGATTAAATATCGTTTATAAGTGATATGGGAAATGTTAAATTTAGCAACGTGAGATAGGAGGGATAAACTCATTTATATATCCAGGTACTTGTTGTTGCTTTGATGAAGGGACATTGTTGTAACTTAATTAATGTTCCTATCCACTAGTTTAGTATTTTTTAAAGAAGGCCTTAATTATCTCCTGTCTACATTTAATTTATTATTTCTTCTAATTCTTTTTTTGAGATTATTTTTTATGCCACAACTTCTGTAACCAACTGGACGTAAGCATAAGACTCATTTACTGTATTACTTGCTTGTTTTTGACACAACTCTGATCCGTGATGTCCTGCACATTAGATACAACGAGAAAGTAGATTGTAATAGGCTTTTATGAGTTCATAATACTGGAATCGCACCCACTGTAATATTTCCTTTCTTCCTAAGCTTCTATTGCAGTAACATTGCAGTGTAACAGCTCTGGTCTCTATTGTTGTTTAATCATAAATAATTCTTATCAGTGTTCTAAAATGTTATCATCTGTAAGTAGAAAGTATAAAAGGAATCGTTTTGCGTTTCATGACATCTGTACAGCGTGATTTTTTTCTTATCACTTCTGAGAACCTCAAACTATCTTGCTGACTATAGGGCTTGTTAGTGTCTTCCTTCCCTCTCGATCTGCTATGGTAGGGTCGAAGGTCCAACAAGCGGCCGCGAGTGAACGTGCTGAGGTTTGACCACTGTTATTTTAGTTTATCCCTTCAGATGGGACGGTACATTTAAGAGCCTTCCATGAGTTATATACAAATTTTTCTACGTTGTATCTAGTTTAACTGGATGGCACAAACTTAGAGCTAAAACATCAATAAGGTTCTATAGTGCACTATAAAATTTGTATAACAATTCGGAACTGTATCTGTAGTAGGTAAGTATATTGTGCTTAAGATAGAGTTTATTCTAAAAATTCCTTGATGTAACTTCTAATATGTATATTTTCAAATCATACATTTGTCTCTACTTATAATGTGTTTCGAGGTTTTTCAAATTATTATTGTCATAAATATATCATATTCATTATTACTAATATTTTAAAGAGTAACATATAGGCAAGGAGAGAGAGGAACAATGACCACTTATAGTACTCTTTACTTATAGTAAAGTAAACATGAGAAAAAGACAAAGATAATTCAACCTTAATCTGCAATCTTCTTGAGAGTCATATCACAACGACGAGAATCGTCGAATAGCTGAGGAAGACCGCCTGTTGTGATTGGAAGTTCTTTATATTTTTTCACATTTTTTATAGTATTGCACATTGATTTCACATGTTTATTGGGATATACTATTATATATGAATATATATCCATTATATTACCACAATATGAAAAGGGAAAGAAAGACTAAGTATAATTTAAAACTTTTATTGCTGGAGGCTTGAAACTTTTTAAAAAAAAATTGTATATACTATTAGTCTAGAATAGTGAAAAAACTTGATATTTGTCAACAAACATAACTCCACTTTCTTGAGGAAAGTCCATTCCTCACAGATCAATATTACCCAACGATACTATGATTCATGAACAGAAAAAAATGTTCATCTGATATTACGTTTTGTTCAAGGGTGCAATATATAAATTGATGACATTTTGTGAGATAAATCCATCACACAGAGAAGGCTCGAATTGAAAAATAAGTTTTCAGACATATCGGTATTTCTTTGGAGTATACATAAAATTTATATATATATATATATATATATATAATCTCTCTTCTAGTCTACTCTCCTGATGACGAACAACAGTTCGAAATATTGAATTCTGTAAGTTTTCTTTGTATTCTCTTTTCTGTGTCGTGTTTTGTGTAATTTAAAGTTATATATAAATACTGATGTAGCTTCTCGACCACTGACTTATCCAGATTCAGAGCAAGGGTTCTCGAGGATTTTGGTCAATTAACTAGCTGAATTTTTTATTGACCAAAATCCTCGAGAACCCTTGCTCTGAATCTATCGATGTATATATATATATATATATATATAACAGATTCAATAATATATCGACCGTTTGATAGAATAGGTGTGTTCTCTAATCGGGGTTCGGTCAATTTTCCAGGATAAAAAATCAAACTCTCGTTGCCAACGTTTCGGTTTTATTTAAAACCTTTTTCATAGGCCTACAAACAAAGTATAATAAGAAATCACATATCAACATCAAACATATACACAATATGAAAATGGATTGTTACAACTCATGAATATTACAAGCAGAAATATTTCAGAGATACATAAAACAATATTACTTACAGAAGTAAGAATTTTTTAACTAAGAAAATGAAATTTACATTATTTAAAGGAACAACAATGTTAGCCGGACAAAACCTTCGACTAGACTAATAAGATAACATTACAAATAACCTCAACACTGTTCACTCAAGGGAACTAAATAAATCAAATTTCACTAAACCTCAGCACAACACTCCAGAATAAATATTACTTAAATTAGTAATATCACTTCTATGATTAATCGAACTTAGATCCTTTTTAATATATAACATCTCAAGTGTCTTCCTTCTTTGCTCATCTTTTTCTTTTTCTATTATAGTTGCATCTTCAAAATCGAACGTGTGACATTCGTTTATTGCATGCCCAGCTAAGGCTGTTGCGTTACTTTTATTTGTTCTTATGGAATAATTATGTTGGTACAACCTTTCTTTGAGAAAACGACTAGTTTCACCATAGTAACACTTGTCACAGTCTTTAAATTTGATGGCATAAATGAGGTTACTTTGTAACTCCTTCGGTATTTTTTCTTTCAAATTTGAAAATAAAGATTTATTTTTTCTTTTATTATAAAATGCCAGTGTAACTTCAGGTACGTTTCGTTTGAACACTTTTCTAATTGATTGTGATAAGCCCTCAACATAAGGAAATTTGAAATACTTCCTATTTATAACTTCCAGTTCAGCATGATCTTCATTTGAATGTGCTGGTTGCTGTCTTAAATATCTTAACCAATATCGTTCAACTAAGTTCTTCGGATAACAATTTTTCTGTAACAATAATTTCACCCTTTTCTTATTTTCATTTAGAAAACATGGACTACTTATTTCAATAACTTTTTTAACCAAATTTTGGACGCAATTTAATTTTTGGTTTATAGCATGAGAAGAATGGTAGTTCAGGATTCTTGCAGCACTGGTAGGTTTTTTAAACCAATCCGTTAAGATATTGCCATTTTTCACCTCTTATAACTTTCACATCTAAGAATGGCAGATTTCCATCTTTCTCTACTTCACAAGTAAATTGTAGACGATTATGAAAAGAATTAAATATATTTAATACATTCTCTTCTTCTCCCTTTTCAATAATTACAAACAAATCGTCCACATATAATTTAATAAATTTCACCTTCGTACCTAATTTATTGATACTGTTTTCCAATAGTTCAATCATAACTATATTTGCGAGAACTGGTGAAATTGGTGATCCCATTGGTAATCCATATTTTTGTTTATAAATAGTACCATCAAAGGTGAAATACCTTGCTTCACATATAAGGTCCAGTATAGAAAGGAAAACCTTTTTCGACATTCCAAC
Source organism: Hermatobates lingyangjiaoensis (assembly GCA_026182355.1). Lineage (NCBI taxonomy): Eukaryota > Metazoa > Arthropoda > Insecta > Hemiptera > Hermatobatidae > Hermatobates > Hermatobates lingyangjiaoensis. Next base: position 6,033,823 of record JAPFBL010000050.1, on the reverse strand, counting down.
CTGTGAACTAATCTTATTCCACTGTTTATTTACTAAATCAAATGCTAGATCTAAAGGTATATTAGTAAACAACGACTGAACATCTAGTGAAATCATAATTACGTCATCACTTAGTATTTGATTTGAAAGGGCTTGTTTGAATTCTAATGAATTTTTTACATTCAATTCATTCTTGTTAGTAATGTAACTAAGATATTTCTCTATATATTTAGACAGTTCATAAGTTGGACTTCCAATGAACGACACGATAGGACGGAGAGGAAAACCTGGCTTGTGTAGCTTCACTAAACCATATATTCTTGGTGCTATTCCATTGTAAGATTTTAATTTCGAAGCTTGACGTAGATCTATACATAGTGTCTTCTTCAGTTCATCAACTATCTTGTTTACTTTATTTCGTAATGTTGATGAAGGATCTCTTCTTGTGATTGAATATGTTTCACTATCTTCTAAGAGAGTTTTCATTTTTTCTTTATACTCTTCTTTTTTGATTATCACAGTATTACCAGATTTGTCACTTTTACAAACCACAATTTCTCTATGTTCTCTTAAAAACTTATAAGTTTTCTTATAGCAACTTTCTATACATGCATTTTGCCTTTTTAATCGATTTGAAAAATTATTTAATCGGTTTCCGTGGTTTGTAATTATATTTACACATTGGCTTCTAATTGTATCACTGTTTTCCATATTTAGGGATGAAAAAATCTTTTCTAAATCTCCTATAATATCAAATGTAGGAATATCTTCTTTTTTACCAACTTCAATTGCAAATTTTTCTCCCAATGAGAGTAAATGAAGACTATCCCTAGGAATTTCAACATTGGTTAAATTAGTTACAGCCAAATCTCCAGAATAGTCAAAGAAACCTTTACCTTGTTTTAGATGAAGGTTATGCATCTTCTTTTGTAAATTATATTTACTTTTATTAAATATAAACTCTTTAAGACTATTCATTGAAATAATATAGTTTTCTAAAATCATTTCTGGTAATTTACTTCGAGCAAATTCTAAACATCCACTAATAAGACTATTTACACTGTTAATACGCCAGATGGTAACTTTAATTTCAATGTTCAAAACGCCTTGTTTAAAACGATTTAACACTTTTTCCATTTCTCTATGAAAAGGGCTATCACTCACTACTAAACCATGCACTGAATTAACATAATCACTAATATGTTTTGGAAACAAACAGGAACTTCGACATTTTAATAAGAAAATTCTTCTACTTGATTGTTTAGCTAATTTCACAATGTAACTTCTCCACTTCTTCAAACATTCACTCACATCTTCCCCATATACTCTTCTTATATCCTCATAAAAACCCATATTTCTTCTTATATAAACCCAAATGTATATATAACAGATTCAATAATATATCGACCGTTTGATAGAATAGGTGTGTTCTCTAATCGGGGTTCGGTCAATTTTCCAGGATAAAAAATCAAACTCTCGTTGCCAACGTTTCGGTTTTATTTAAAACCTTTTTCATAGGCCTACAAACAAAGGATAATAAGAAATCACATATCAACATCAAACATATACACAATATGAAAATAGATTGTTACAACTCATGAATATTACAAGCAGAAATATTTCAGAGATACATAAAACAATATTACTTACAGAAGTAAGAATTTTTTAACTAAGAAAATGAAATTTACATTATTTAAAGGAACAACAATGTTAGCCGGACAAAACCTTCGACTAGACTAATAAGATAACATTACAAATAACCTCAACACTGTTCACTCAAGGGAACTAAAAAAAGGATCTAAGTTCGATTAATCATAGAAGTGATATTACTAATTTAAGTAATATTTATTCTGGAGTGTTGTGCTGAGGTTTAGTGAAATTTGATTTATTTAGTTCCCTTGAGTGAACAGTGTTGAGGTTATTTGTAATGTTATCTTATTAGTCTAGTCGAAGGTTTTGTCCGGCTAACATTGTTGTTCCTTTAAATAATGTAAATTTCATTTTCTTAGTTAAAAAATTCTTACTTCTGTAAGTAATATTGTTTTATGTATCTCTGAAATATTTCTGCTTGTAATATTCATGAGTTGTAACAATCCATTTTCATATTGTGTATATGTTTGATGTTGATATGTGATTTCTTATTATCCTTTGTTTGTAGGCCTATGAAAAAGGTTTTAAATAAAACCGAAACGTTGGCAACGAGAGTTTGATTTTTATCCTGGAAAATTGACCGAACCCCGATTAGAGAACACACCTATATATATATATATATATATATATATATATATATATATATATATATATATATAATTTAAATATTATTGGTTTAAATGTGGTTGATATTTCTTTATATTGTCAGTTCGGTTTTTTGAACTTAATTTCTGCACATTTATAAAAGATGTAATAAGATTCGAGTATTACTTGTTAAAAGAGCGAATGTGTGTCGTATGATTTAAGTACTGCTCCATAGTATTACTCCATAGTTGTACTATTCTTCGTTGACTTCTCTCTGTGCGAGATTTATGAACTACTAAATATGAAAAATGTGAATAATGAAACAATTATGAAAACTTAAAATACATTCAATTAAAATATGTAACAGTTACTTTTTCATGCATATGTGATCATTAAACAATTTTCAAAGATATGGTTTTCAAAACGTGGGCTATTTAATAAGTACTTCCATAAAATTATCGAAACTACTGATGTCATTATAAAAATTTGGAATTTTATCTCTTCTCATACTGTTTATATTGAATTAATATTATGTTTGATATTATTTTAATAAATACTTTTCTTCTTCTCGGAATTTTGTCAGAGATAATTATTTGAAATCACCTCTTTGCAATACTTTGTAAACTGTAAGAACACAATAACAATAAAGAAGTAAATAACACTTTGTTTACTTTTAATATTATAACCACCAGATCATGAGTTGTGACAGAATACGTGGGGATTGTTTTATATTTTAATTACATTTTATTTACATGTCAATTCTTATGTCTTTTTATAATCAACTTGTTTGCATTTATTTAATGTTGATTTAAATTAATTCATTTTAGTTATTATTTTTTCTTCCCTTAAGCTTTGATTTAACCACATTGATCATATTACTTTCATAACTTTGGTCACGTAAATAGTTCAATTAGTTCATTAAAAATTTTTCAGGGTTACACATACTTTAGTTTAATTACATTTTTTTTTAAATGCGTTATTCAAATTTTATGTAGCTTACCTGCTATAGAACATTCGTACTCTAGTTTTTTGCAGATTTTGTGACGTGTGCTCAATGAATTTTTGTATAGTCGTCTTACATTTTTAGTCCTTTTAACATATGGTGAATGGAATATTTTTTGCATAAAGCTTGTGGAATTCTTTTTATCTCTGTGAACTCAATGCGTAAACCTTTTTATACTGGTCTTTTATCGGGAAGTACATTCTTACTTCTTTTCAATTCAATTATTCAGAGACTTATCTTTTATCTACAATTTTTACAGATGTATGATCTCAAATACTTCAACATATACGTTGCATATCTATCTTTATATTTATACTCTCCTGAATACAGTAATGTCTGCTTGCTGTTATTACTTTTATTTCATACAAAAAAATATTTTGATGACCATTCTCAGCAATTTATAAAATCTGTGTTTATGGTTTTCCCATGTATAGTGAATACGGTGAATATGTTTCCAGAAAAAAAGATTGTAGTCTTCTTAGGTCAGTCAGTCTATAGACTAGAGAGAGTACCATAGTAATGAAACAATTTCTATTTTAAAATGGAACCAATGTGTAAGTTTCATACCATACCATATACATACCTTTAATAGATATTCCCTCCCGCCTAGGACAGAATTGTCCAATAAACAGTGCTATCGAATAACAATTAGTATAAGCAATTTTAAAAGTTTTTTAGGCGAAATATTGCATTTACTCATGCATTTCTCATTTTGTAGTTTTTCTACCACCATTAACAAATAAAGTTTAGAATTTCTAATTCACAACAATAATGAGGATAATTATAATGAACATAAAACCCAATATGTATTAGAAATAAATTGTCAATATATATTTTTTGTTGATACTGTTACTATATGAGAGTTATAAAAATTGTTATTTAATAAATGTTCTAACTGCAATAAAGTTTCCTATAATTATGCATGTTTAATCGAAAGGCAATAAAAAAAATCTACCAACATATTTTTTTATTTAGAATATTTAGAGCAATTTAAAAATATAAGCTTCTGTTTTTTTTTAAATTTAAATTGCAGTAATCTCAAATTTGGTGAGAATTTTACAGTGATATGTATTTAGTTAGAAGTCACGCGTAACTAATTAATTAAACTACACTCTAAAGGAACTGGTTAGTCAAGATATGAAGTTAATGCGACAGAAAAATGAAAATGACGCTAACTATTTCCTCTGCCAATTCTAGCTCAACGTAAATAATTAAGTATATTTAAAAGAAATGTACATTTCTTAGTTTCATAGGTAAATATTTCTAATTGTGCTTCGACAATTATAACAGATATCTAACAGGGATATCTAGTTCGAATTAGCTACTATAAAGGTATGATCTCTAAGACATTCATCCTTTCCTAAAAAAAGTTACACTTAATTTGATTTATACTTAATTAGTTCCTTGGTATACAAATGTAATCAAACAGGTGTTTATGTCTTTTTAAAATAAATAAATGTCATGAAATAAAATCGTGTGTATATTAAAACATTGATTTTATTACTAGGTGATAATGAAAAAAAAGCCATCCTGTTCTTTACGATAATAAAAGTTTTTGCTCAATCAATTTATCAAATCAATAATTAATTTATTAATCATTAATTTGAGACATTAATACACTGGTATGGGACATCAAATGTATAAGGTCTGTTTCTCACAGCTCGGACTAATGCCTTTTTTGAAGCAGTTAAAATTTAATTACCCTATAATAAAAGTATAGTAAGTTCAACCCATTCTATAAGTGTGTTTCAATAGTAAAAGTAGTATTAGTAAAATTAATCACTTAATCACTTCAGTGCTGATTAAGTAAATCACATGATTGGAACAATTTTTTTTTGCGTTTTTTTCTTGATAAATTTAATATTCCCACAATTGAATATGCAAGGATTTGTGCTTCAATGTTTTTTAACGATATTATTCCACGCAGTATCACAGATACATTAACTTATTCATGTTATAATAATACAAATATTTATTGTAGTAAATAAATATTTGTACATAAATAATTGCTTGTTTTCTATCTCCCAATCTTATAGGGTATTCACCATTAAGTGTCGTCTAAGAACGGAAATTGTGACTCATTTAATATTGGTACCCAGTTTAGTAATGGGCGCGCCACATTACCTCTTGATTCTACATTGCGGTTACTAAATGTTGCCTAACACAAAGGTATTTTGAAGTTTTACACTGTATTTTAGTAGCAGTATCTTTTACAAGTACCTGAAAGGCTAGGGACCAATGATTTAACGTTACTTTCCGACGAAAGACGTGCTCAGATTTATTTACCTCGCACGTGAATAAATTAAGGACCAGGAAGATATCGAACCGCGAAACTATCAGTTCAAAGTTTCAGAGGCGAGTACGTTAACCACTGAGATAACCTGGTCTCCTTTGTTCATAAATGGATTTATATGTTGTTTTAAACAGGATTAACTAATAAATGATTATTATAATCAGTTATTCATTTCATTCATTCATTATATCATTTATAATTACTAATTCATGTAACCTGTAAAACACTATCATGCACCAGCTTGAGGCTTCAAACTCTAATCTCTTTTGATCAGGAAATCTATATTCCATTAATTTCAAATTTAATTAGAATTTTGAAGCAGAAGGTATAACACCTTTCAAGCAGATAAGCCATTATTTTAAGTTACAGAACTTAAACTTCGATTATCATCACATACTTTAAAAAATTATTTTAACTGCAATATTACAACATATAAACAAACAAGAGGTTTGAAATGTATGAGGCTCGATTTCATGTTTTTGTAAAGTTTTCAATTATTCAAACTTCTACGAGTATATATTTGGCTTTTTTTTTTTTGTTTTTTTTTTTTTTTTTTGATGAAACCAATGACTGTAACTTTATAAATAATTTTTAAAAATAAGCTTTTAGAAGCTCGATTTGATTTATTTTTGTTTTATTAATGTTTTCTTCAATTATCTTTCTTTATCCTTTTTATGTTCCTTACCAAATATACCTATCACTATAAAGTATGATGGACATATTAACACATTTCTCATTGCATAGTTCTATTTGCTAGTAATATTTGTAATTTCTATATAACGATTCTTTTACGAGAAGTATTTTGGGGTTCTAATTTCTAGAACTCTTTCCTAAACCTGAACAAATTTAGAAGATACAAGATACATAAAAGTATTGATACAAGATGATTGCTCAAATTATAGTCAAATTAATTTGACTATAATTACGTAGTTAATAAACGTCTAAATGCGTAGAAGTTTTCAATTATTACTAAATATAGTATTTATACATTTTTATGAGTTTAACTGTTAAAAAAAGCAAACATGGCTCAATTTGTGAATGCTGTCAAGGAGGTATAGGCATCTGTGTTTTTAGTTTTGTTATTGTCTTCTCTTGTATATGTAGAATATGACATAAATAATGAATAATAAATTAACAAAACTGGTATGGTATACTCTCTCAAATTTATTATTAGCAAATGTATTATCAAATGTGATAATTTAAACGGCATTATCAAAATGGAGTTGATTTATTTTAAGAGGGTTTTCTCCTTGATATATATTTCTCCTGAATTCATTTAAACCGTACTACCTAACATGTCTGCAGCTGAAAACGTAACAATTATTTTGTATAATTTTACAGATTATCACAATAAATATTAGTAAATTGACTGTTTGTTTTGGGGCCACTCTCAAGATGATTTCTAATAAGGTAAAAAATTCATAGAAACAAAGATACAATTATAGTGGACAGAGAGTGTTAATTTAATTTGGGTTTTCTAAGGATATATTTTTTCTGAGGGTCCAAAATAATTCTATTTGTTGTGTCAGTACATAACTACATAAATCAAATGATTAATGTTCATTTACCTCATTAAATTTATCTGATTATCATTAAAATAAATATTCTTCGGATTCATAAAATTAACAATTTATTCACATTTGTAAAGCCAACATTATTTGACATAATTCATTTAAGCATCCATCCATTTCTACAATCTGTCCAATTTATGACTTGTGTTCACAGCCTATCAGATTTTAATGTCAGTGGATTTTATTACCTGATTGCACAAAATTGTCACTGTTATTGGATAATATTTTTCTAAATTATTGATAATGCATTTGTTTCAAATAATTATAAAAGAAATTTGGACTGTTCTACAATCCACTTTATAATAAATAAATAAAATATCATTTTTTTTTGGTATATAATGTCCCATTTAGACGTAATATAAATTTCTAAATGGGAAATGTTTATTAGCTCCTTTCATTCGTGGAAGTAGCACACATAGTGATTGATCCAGTTATCAATAAACATCCTCATTTTTGTGTATCACACAATTGATGAATGACCTATTTCGCTTATCTGACCTATTTCTACATTGCAAACTTGAAAACAAAAAGTTACTACTTTAAGACTTCCAAATCTCACTATTTTGTTTGATAAAAGCAAGACACATCTAAGAAATAATATCAGTGTCATGGAATTTCCGAAGCTTAAATTGCTATCTGTTTGTAATATAAAACTAAGGAATCCATTCAAAATTTTATTAAGGAATCCATTATACTTCAAAATTAGCCAAAGGTAATATGATTCGTAACTATAAATGAATCTACATCTTCTATTAAGTTTTGTTGAACCTTGCAACAAATAGATTTATTACACCGTGTTGTTGGACAAATCCATCATACCATGGAAAGTATGAGATATTATTATTTGATCGGCACTGATCTTTACACGTAAGAAAATTATTCTTCCTATATCTAATATAAGTCAATAAATCTTTTTTTATTTTTTTTTTTCATTATACCTCTAAACATTAATTTTGTTTCAGTCGATTTGCTTCAAAATATTCAAAAAAGTCAACATGAAAAATGTAAATAAATGTAATAAAAGTAAACAATTTCTGCAAGTGATCCATTAAACAAGGATAAATATTCAGTTCTTCAAAGGTTTTTTGCTGTTTGTAGTAATTGAAATTTCAAGAATTTTTTTTATTAAATCTTAGTTTTTGGGTAAAAATTATATTGTTCCTTAATAAGTCGTTCGGTGTCAAAAAATATTGCCTCAGAACATGAGATTGACCCCAGTGCCCTTTTTGTTCATGTAATTCAGAATAAATTTGTCTCAACTAATCTCCCACATAATGTTCTATTTTTATCTACAATTTTATTTTGATCTGTCAACTGGTATGGCTTCTATCGTCCTCATAAGCTTTCAGATTGAATGATAAGTCCAAATTTTTACATTTCATAGAGGTACAGACATTTTCAGTCATTTTAAAACTCTGTAGATTTTTTTTCTGTAACTGCTTCTGTAGTTTCAACGATAATCTCAGTAATTCAAGATTCTAAACGTTGTAGCTAAAACAAAAAAATGAAGTCTAAATATGATATTTTATTAAAAAAAAATGACTTTCCTATCATTCATAATTCCTCCCAAATTATATAGAACAACTACACTATGAAGCCCATTTTTCCGTAAGGTATTACTTTGATCCATTAAAGATATTGAACCATTGCATCTTCACAAACTTTTGGTTACGCACTCACAACCTACACATTCACCCATATAAATCATCGAATAAACGCCATAAAACGACTTCGGGGACTTCAAACCATGTAATTCTGTCAAAATCCCGAGATTGAATTTTTCTACGATCGCTATACTTTACTTATAGTAAAGTAAAAAAGTTGAAGAAGAAAAATAAGATGAGTCATATAATAGGTGGTAAAATGTTTTTTTTTTTATGATAAAATATGTGACAACATAATATAATAGATATGTTTTCGAATATATTCTAGTGAATTAGATCCACTAAACTATTTGTTCCTTAGAGTGTCCAAAATCCTTTCGACACACTCATCAACCAACACGCGTACCCCCCCCCCCCCCCCCCCCCCCCCGGGCACACACACACACGCACATTCTTTGAACGAGATGTAATCCAAACATTTTACTAACAGAGAACAGAATACAGTTTAATCTCTTAATGTCTTGCGATAAATTTTTCGATGTTTAATGCATTTTTATAGTTAAATGGAACTTATTTTCTATTCGGTATGAATACAGACTTACATAAGTGCAATATAGGACTGAATGTGATTACAATTTATTCAAGTCATGTAAAATATTACTAGGTATGATTGATGATGAAGTCATTAGTATAAGCTGGGCATCTTATGTCTGCGAGCGTGAGGCTCGATCAGAAATTCAATTGTTGTTCAACATCTGTGAATAGTCTCTTTGAACACTTGATGAACTCTCAACTCTAACCAAGTAAATTTATAATAATTCTCCTTAAATTTCATCGTTCTAGATATGAAACATTGACGGAAATCAAACCCTACAGTAATACAGCCAAAATATTACGGAAATATAAAATTAAATTTACTCTCAATAATCACCATTATATTCACCATTTTAATAAATTAAAAATTCACGTGTATGCATACACATTACAACATAACCATAAATCAAATGTTTTTCTATTTAAGTTGCAATTGTCATAGATGTAAATGTAATTATGTGAGGATGCAACCAATTTGAGAAAAATGGCAACTACTGAAATGCATTGTAGGGTATTTGGTTATTTCTCTTGAAGCTACGTTACAAAGCTTTAAGAAGTAAAAGTAGGAAAATTCTGTTCTAGTTTGACGATAAAATTGTAATCTAGCTATTTTAATTTGTATCATGTTGTAAAGCTTAAACTAAAATTGAATACTTTAATATTTACATTTCTTTATTTTCAATATATAAGAAATTAAACTTACGAAATATTGGAACACAGTTTAATTTCTGTAATTATTAAAAAAAGTGAAAATATTTTTGAAGACATATTTTTTTAATGTAATATTTGCAAAGTGTGTACAGTAATAGCAATTTTAATGGCGTCCCTATAATTAATAAATAATATGCATTAAAGAGATGTCATCTTTGTAAACTGTATTTTTGAAGTTTTAATTAACGCGTGCAGGGAATAAAATATACAAATTCATATACCCTATATCAAAATGCTTTGACGGATTATAGCAGTTGGGCCTGCTGTGAATAGGAAGCAGAGTTTCAGTAAAATATGAAAGGTTATAAGACGAATTCAAATGTTGATCCGTTGAGGTTGGTAAGGGGTTGGCGGGGCATGCATTATGCATGGCTACCCCTACACTCGTGCACTGTTCATCAGCAGCCGATCAAAACCCACCTCTCCGGCTCTGACCGCAGAATCAAGCTCCCAATCCAGTCAGTAGCACATGCCCTTCTCCATGTGTCATTACTAATTCAATCCTATTCCCTTCCGTTAGTCTAATAAAATATCTCGTTTCAGTAAAAAAGATATTGCATTCACTAATTAATTTTTATGTTCTTTATTTCTGTTATAAACCCATAATCATTCGATTCCATTTCAACAAAAAAAAAGTTATTTATTAGTATATATATATATATATATATATAAATATATATATATATATATATATATATAATATATATATATATATATATATATATATATAAATATTGAATCTGAGCACTCCATCCATCTGAATATGATGGATGTCAAAATGTAGTAATGAGTTTAGCTGTAACATTCTACTCTTTATATTTAAATTGTTACCTTTCAATTAACCTTATTATATTCGGTTGATTTCGGCCGCTTCTTTTACTACTAATTCTAAATACTAATGACAGTGGAAATTACCCATTAAGTTTCTCCACGGTGATACATTATAAACATTACACCATCAATTTTCTATAGTTTAAAAACCGCAGTTCAGTACGTTTATAGTTAGATTACTTAATTCTTGAGTATATATATATATATATATATATATATATATATATATATATATATATATATATAGGTGTGGTCTCTAATCGGGGTTCGGTCAATTTTCCAGGATAAAAAATCAAACTCTCGTTGCCGAACCCCGATTAGAGAACACACCTATTCTATCAAACGGTCGATATATTATTGAATCTGTTATATATATATATATATATATATAACATAGTCCAATAACTGATAACATATATTAAGAACTAATCGTTATAAATAAAATCACGAATACAAAATCTGCTCCGCTATATAAACAGTATATGCATAGATGAAGACCTTTAACTGGTCATGATATGTTATTCCAACTGGCAAAGTTCAAATATTTCTGGCCAAGTTAATTAGGAAATTACCCCAAAATGAAAGAAGAATAATCAGAAAATTAGAGAGTCAGTAAAAAAGTCGTAAATGCAGAGGCTGCTGCATATTTCAATTCAGCATGCTTAAAAGATTTTCTTCTTACCTATACAATATATATATATATATATATATATATATACCATAATAAACAAAAAACGGTCCGGCAGGACAAATAACAATTAAAATAAGCAGTGACACATAAACAGAAACACAACAAAGACTCACTTTTCAATATTTCGACCGCCATTACGGTCGAAATATTGAAAAGTGAGTCTTTGTTGTGTTTCTGTTTATGTGTCACAGTATATATATATATATATATCAATGATCAAACCACAATAAGAATGGGAAAACAAGACTAAGATTTTTCAACCGTAACAAGCGGTCTTCGTCAGAGTCAAAAACCCAACTGACGTTCAGTTGGGTTTTTGACTCTGACGAAGACCGCTGGTTACGGTTGAAAGATCTTAGTCTTGTTTTCCTATTCTTATTGTGGTTTGATCATTGATTGTTGTTTCACGTGTTTATGTGAAATCTTTATATATATATATATATCCACTTAAAATTCGAAAAAACGATCCAAACTGGACGCAAATCATTTCACAAACAAGGAAAAGCAACACACAGAGAAAGAGACACACTTACAAACTCAAATTTTCGAAAATTTGAGTTTGTAAGTGTGTCTCTTTCTCTGTGTGTTGCTTTTCTTCGTTTGTGAACTGATATATATATATATATATATATATATATATATATATGTGTGTGTGTGTGTGTGTGTGTGTGTGTGTAAACTGGCAGCAGGTCTTAAACTAAGTATATATTGCTAAATAGCAGAGCAGATTCTGCATTCATGGTTTTCATTCATGCATTCATGAATCATTCATGATTCATGATTAGTCCTTAATATATGTTGAGGAAAATTGTATTGTTTATATTATATTATTAATATAAAGTAGAAAATTTGTTATTTTCATTGCCTTTGCAGCATAGAAAAGTGATTAGAAAATCACAGAATTTGCTCTGCTATTTAACAATATATATACACTTTACACTTGTTTCATTGTTTACGGTATTACTATCAATAATTAGATAGTTTTTTTCACCAGTCTAGATTGGTGTTTTAAATATATCTACCTCCTATTTACGGTTGTTTTTTTTTCTTCTCTTCTTGCTACTTTTATTAATATTAAATCGAAGTGCAGGGTTTTTGACTCTGATGAAGACCCCTTTTTACCGTTTGAAAGCTCTTAGTTTTTTTTAATTTTTTATTGAGGTTTGGTTATTGATTGTTATTTAACGTGTTTATTATGAAACCTTTTTATGGTATTACCTAATGTAAATCATTAGTAAATTCACAGTAACAGGAAGAATTTTGCACAGAATTATAATTGATTGTATTTATACGCACATTAAATGTAATGCAATTTTATTTTGAAAGTATTTTCTGCATTAAATATCAACACCTTTATGTTAAGGATCAGAGCATGATAAAAAAGAAACGATCCATAGAAAATTGTTTGGAATTTTCCGTAAGGATACTTTGATAAAATTTGCAGGAATAAAAGAAAAAAACAGTATGAAAAGACAATAGAGAAAAAGCAGTTCAGGTGACTTTAAGAAAATTAAAGTACCAATTAACGATGTAATCAGCTCTTTTGCTTTTTATGTGAACTATTGAAAGTTTAATTAGTCCAGTAAACGATTTTTAATTAGCAACTACTTCAAAAACCTCCTAGAAAACTCTTAATGACAGGAATAAGTAGTACTACTGGTTTTAATTCCTATAAATGAAGAGCAGTCTACAACTTCTTTCACAAGTTGTTTTATAACTCTATAGAAATTCTATTTCCAGCTGCGGTGTTAGAAGTTTCAGTGTTAATTATGGGATTTCAATTGTAGTATGTTCAATAACTAGCAATATTTTTTAAAATAAAGAAATTCGTTACATGAAATTTCTTCTTTTAGGGTGATAATGGAATATTAATTTCGTGCCAAGGCCATATCGTATGCAATACAAACAAGAGCTGCTAAGTAATAATATAAAAACTATTTTTCCAGTATTAACCCACTATTTTTTCAGTATTTTCCATGTAACTACTGGGTTAGTTAAATATGGCAAAACTTGATATTGTTTATGCAATAAATGTAGTAACTTAATAATTTATTTTCTGACTGTAGTGTACAAATTGGGTCCAAAATTCAGTAAATTAGTATATAACGGATTTATATTGAAAATATTGTATTATGTACAATGCTCTGTTTAGTACATCACAAGGTATTTGAAGTAAAATTTTAATTTTATTAGCAAAAATGCTGTTGAATATTGTTTTAAATAATAAAAAATCGATTTACAATTTCATTTACAAAACTACGTGTACAATACAACATTTATCGTACAACACAACATTGATATTAAATCTACAGAAAGAGCTGAAATGAATCAAACCTATAAAGTAACTGTACCCATTTGTTTTATAATTAAATATATTCGATAAAATAAACTGTTGAGATAATTATTGGTTACAGGTTACTGAAAGGGCTTCTAAGTTTATCTTATAATCACGTTTGTAGAAACTGGACTAACGGTAAACAAATTGGTTTATCACCTGAGTTAAAAGCAGAAGTATGTTTAGTGTTACAAAAATAAGGCGCTATGTTGCTGTCCATAGCGCCAAAGTTGTTTCTATTTTCTTTGTTGTATGTATAGGCTGTGTAGATTATTATCATGGGAGGTACTGAGTTGTGATCAATCAACATAAGACCATCCATACTATCAAGTAAAATATATATCTTATATAATGTGTCAAGTTGTGTATTAACGAAAAAATCAAACATTTATTTCATGTATTTCATTGGTTACTTTACTATAAGTAAATTATAGTGATAATGAAAAAACGTTATCGTGATTTTGACTAATTTACATGTTTTTTGGCCCTAAAGTCCCTTTTGATTGTCTTTTCAATTATGAGTGAGTGTGTGAAAATAAATAAATCAAAACATAAAAATAAGTTAACTGTTATGCGCGTATCTGGAAACAAGTGAATAAAGCCGATTTAGCAAGTGAAACAACCGGAAGATTCATAACGAATTTTTGAAACTAAATAAAGGAATTAAAATAAAAAGCTTACATTAAAAAGAAAAAATTAATCTAAATTGGTTACATTTTGTAGAGCTGAATACGTGTTCAATAAGTGCAAGCCTCATCAAACTCAATTAGATCTTAATAACAAGAATTCACTGACAATTGTAGATCAATGAGATAACATTTGGTATAAGACATTAAACTTTCATAGCTACAATAAACAAAAATAATTCATTAAATTCATTGGATAGAATTTCAGTAATAATTTACCAGAAGGTATATTATTATTTCATCACGATATTCAGGTTGAAGTAAAATAAAGTCCGACCTAATAATCAATAAATTAAATATTATAATCACTCATAGTTAGTTTAATGTAGGCCATTCAGGTTTTTTTTCTGTTTATTGTTAATTCACGAAAATTCTGTTATTGGATTTAAAACAGTTTTTTTTTTTAATAGTCAAATATACTACTATGCATTAAAACAATTTATTTATATACAATAATGTAATTGAAAATAAGCAATAATCTTTCCACACATTTATATGTTTAGAGTTCATAATAAAGTCAACTGTAAATTAAATATATTTAG
This sequence comes from Hermatobates lingyangjiaoensis, assembly GCA_026182355.1. NCBI lineage: Eukaryota > Metazoa > Arthropoda > Insecta > Hemiptera > Hermatobatidae > Hermatobates > Hermatobates lingyangjiaoensis. The sequence continues at coordinate 6,018,748 of JAPFBL010000050.1, read as the reverse complement.
TTGAATTTCTGAATAGAGCTTTAAGTATGTCAGCGAAATAATAGGTGTGATAATATAGTTTCTGTAAAGTTGAAATAATTTTTATTTCTTTATTTATTTTATTTATGTGAGTCACAACTACTTGATTTAAAGAATGCTTTTGTGAGCACCGGGCCGTTAACACTTCTCTCTCTTTTAATAAAAGAGCAAAGAAGAAAGCTTCCCCAGATGTGTACTTACTGCATTTCTCACTTAGCAACAACTGCACTATATTTTGCCTCATGTGTTCATCTATTAGAAACTTTTCTTCATATTTTGCATAGACAAAATATTGTTGTAATCTTTATTATAACTAATTTAGTAATTAAAACATTACTAATCGTTGTACTCTTAACAAATTAAAAAAAGAATGGTTTGTCAGAAAAAAAATTGGCCCATTGTATTAGTAAACCAAAAAAACTTGGACTTCTCTTGCACATTCTAGCAAAGTTCCCCTTCATGTCATAATATAATTAGAAAAGAAAAAAACCTTTAATCGGTTATAAATCACAGGAGCAATAATTATTAAACAGAATAAAACTACAATAAATATTCAGACGGGTAGCAGCGAAAGGGTGTTAAAATTATCGTCTCTGGCAACACCAGGGGACCGTGAACTGTCAACACCCTCCACCAAACAACGCACCAACCACCTCAATTGAGTCAGTGGCTCTTGAGAAACAGGATTAAGAGGTACTTTAAACGACTCTTAATTGGAGTGTACCAAGTGTGATGCGTTCTACGTAGGTCTGGCATCCACTAAGCTTAGCCTCCGTATGAACGGTCATAGAGCTTCCGTCGATAAACGCTCCGACCAACCCGTCGCCATCCATGCCAACAACCATGGACTCTCCTTCAACTAGTGCTTTAGGGTGCAGATATTACGACAAATTCCTCCAGAGAGTAAAATGGTCACCTTACGCGCATCCGAGGAGGAATATATTTGGTTTCTATATGCGCGTTGTAAACCAGGTTTGAATTTAAAAAGGTAGGGCTGTTCTGAATGGTTAGAGGTTAGTTTACCTCTGACTATTATTATTTTTTGATTATTATCCTTTCATTTTTATCTTAAATTTTTATTTTTACAACTTTATTCCAATCATCCTCATTATTATTATTATGATTATTATTATTATTTAAGTATCTATTATTCATATTCCTGGATTTTATTTTGTTTCAGCTATTTTCCTCTTATTTTCTTCATTATTATCTGTTAAGTTTTTATTATTTATATTTCCTAATTTTCTTCATTTTCACTTTCTATTTCTTTGGTTATTGTTAGTTAATTTCTCTTACCTCACTTGAACCGGACACGCGTGTGACAACCAACACTGTTGGTCTCCAACCATCGCTTTTCAAGTGCCCTTGGTGTCCCTTTCTCAACTCTCCTGATGACGGTTCAACCAAAAATTAGAGACAGTAAGTGTGTTTATTCCTTAGTTCTGTGTTTGTGGTTCATCGTGAAACGTTTGTTGTCCTTTTGGATTGTTTAGCTGTTTACAATATATATATATATACGGTACTGTTTTCTTGACCACAAAATATTAACAAACACTTTTTCTTCTTCTCGGAGTTTGAAAAAAACACTAAATGTTTCTAAATGTAGAAATGACAAATGTCCATTGTTTATTGTTTTTTTGTTAGTTTATAGCCCTGAGGATGTCTTAAAATAAAGACAAAACGTTGGCAAAAAGGTGATTCCATATATTTACCCTGACCAAACTCCGAGAAGAAGAAAGTGTTTGTTATATATATATATATATATATATATATATTATAATAATTGTAAAAAATTGTAAAAATAATAGTAAAATGGCAGGTTAAAAATAGCAATGATTTTAGTTGATAAAATTAAGTGAAAAATAGGGTATTGTCAGTGAGAAGGACAAGCACATTTGAAAAAAAAACGAACAATTATCGACAGGGATAGTGTGCCTTCGGCACGCGCTCCCCAGATGGTCCCTACGTGTCCAGCATGCCGAGTTATCACCCTTAGGCAAAACTCCAATATCTGAATAAAACTGCGATTCTCCCCATGCTTAAACCTAGCACTTCCCCCAAAGTATGACACAGACGTGAGTCTGCTCCAGTCTAAATATCTTCTTCCCTTAATAAAAGTTTTCCCCCATTACTTTCTTTTTTTAAGTAAACGTATATTATAAACAAACGAGGAAATGGTGATTTTTTTAAAGTGGACAAATATTTGTCTTTAGGTTATAAAACAATTAAATTTATGGATTCTTTAATTATGAATTCTAAATAGTTCGAATGAAAAATAAATTTCTTTCAGAATTAATCTAAACTTTATTGGGCATTTATTAAAAAATAATATATTTAATGAGATGTATGCCAAATATTCCATTCCATATTACCTAAAGAAAAACTTGATACATGTATAGTAGAAATTACAGATTGGTTCCTGTTTTATGCACCACTCAAATAATTCCTTAATCAAAGTATTATATATTAATATAACATATATTATCATATATTACTTTTATAGTATATGAAAATACTGTTAAATAAAATTATTGTTGCGGTTAATAATTTATGTTTATGAAGTCATGATCTTGGAGAATTCAGTCTTCTAATGTCACAAGTAATCACTCTATTTTTTTTACAAATTTTAATGAACATTGGGCGTGTTTTAAGATTATTCATAAAAAATAAAACACTCACTCAATAAACTCTAACGCTTAGGGCTAGGATAGCCCAGTGTTACGTGTTCACCTCTATTGGTAGGTCTCGTGTTTGATACAAACACCGTAGTTTTTTATTTGCGAGAGAAGCGAAAAAAAGTACATTAAGCTGTCTGTCCCAAGCGTTTACCATGACATGTATTCCTTAATGAATTCTACTTTCAGTTCATCTGAGCGGGACAAAAATTAGTAAAGTATTAAATATGTGGCATCCCAAAGAGTGAATCTTTGACTTAGGTATGGTCTATCGTAGGATGGCCACTGCAAATTATCTTAACGCTTATTATTTAGTAATAGAAGTTTCTTGCTAGAGAAACAGAAAATAGATAACCCAGGCCAATGTAAAATTTATTATGCATTTTTTGAAATACAGTTGTTATAATACCTAAGAGTCACTAATTATTTTGAGAACCCTACAGTACAGGGTTGATAATATATTGTCTATTTACTTTACTATTTATAATTTCATAATTTAATGATGAAATTTTATTATTTCTTTTAATGTGCATTAATATCGATTGGTAGTAACGTTGTATTCATTCTTAAGACATTCAAAAATTTAAGCTTGACAATTTATTGAAGATTTTTAAGTAATATAAATGGGTTATTTTGCCATGTTGATAACACTTTGGAATGAATGAGCCAGAATAATGAAAAAGAGTTAATCAATTAACGCATTAAAAAAAATCTAAAAATTTGTATTTACTAGTGTAAAATTTTGGTAGAATAACTATTTGTTTTTTATGCTTTATCTTTTACTTAATATTGTAAATGATAAGTAAATTAAATTAATATTATAACTGTCATTTTACTCATTCATTCTAAAATCTTATTATACTTTTAATAAACCCAAGAAAAAGAAAACTCAAATATATTATTTTAAATTGTTTCATATGTAGTAAGCAAGCTAACATAACACAGGCAAGGACATATCTTTATGGAGTAAATGCTTTATCCAAAAACGAAAATGTGGACATGAATTACAAAGTGGTTCGTGACCAAGCGGAATCACTCTTAGCAAGATGGAACTGGGGGCAAGACCGCATTTAGCCGGTGCTGACAGGTCTTGGCAGAATAAATAAGAGACCGCTTTAGCTCTCACAAGCCATTCTCGTGAAAAATGTTACCAAGATTTTGAAGATAAAAGTACAGAAAACTTATTCTCTGACTATTCACTATAGAAAAAAAAATCTCCACACTTTGTATATAACTTATATTAGAGGAGTCATTTGTTGGATAAGCGACAGTGTAAGCACATTCCTTTTACTAATAAGAGGAGTTTTAAACATAGTACTTTCTAAAAACATTTGTGACTAAGAAATGTACTCATTGATTCTGTAATACTCCTACACATTGATGTTATTTAAAATTATCCAGGCATAATTAATATAATATTTTGTGCTTTGTACGAAAATTATTCATTCAAGTAAAGTAAAATATTCTGGCCAGGCTTTGGTGAATATATAAATTATTATATGTTGCTTAATCTTTGTCTTTAGTTGTGACATCTTAATATTTCGCTATTTAATTTCAATTATATCATGTATAATATCACTGGTGTAAAATATCAAAATATAAAAATATCAAAAGAAATAACTGAAGAGCAAATCATTTTAAAAACCATATTTAAATATATACAAGATAAATATATTTTTCTACTAGTGACGATTGTTGTCAGAATCTGATTTCGTTTGGGATATTAAATACACATTTATTATAAATACTTTACTTTTTTACACCATCTTTTATTAAAGATCATCATGGAATTGAACCTAGGCTTAGGAGAATTAATTAAAAAATTGTAAAAGGAAGGCAATTAAGTTTTTAAGTAAATAAATAGTTTGCTTCTATTTACCAACGATAGTAAAGAATATTCATACTTCATTCTAAAATGTTGAATGTATTTTCATAATAAGCTTTCAATGGAAAGCTATTATTGTAAAACTTTTCAAATAATATATAATTAACATAATTAATGTTAATTGAATTAAAAAATTAATTTAATGAAATCTAGAAACCATAATAACAGAAAAGTTCTGGAAGAGTCACAAGAATATTATTCAAGTTATTCTAACAGTCATTGGAGTTCAGATCACTGCTGAGCCACGAAGCTGCTACATTTAGGCATGTTTGCTGTGCTACACTGAATAAAATATTTTACTGTCATTTAAGAAACAACTTATTAAATATAAAGATTCATTATAATTATTGTTGAGTATTTTAGCTGTCATGATCAATATTTAAGAATTAGATGTTAAACTTTTCAAATGAATATAGTACCAAAAATGATTGATTTTTGGCTCTTAACAAACCTTAAAAAAGTAGTATAATAAATAAGGGAGATTTTGTACGTTAAGATGAGGCAAAGTGTCCATCAATTCTCAAGTCATTTAAACTGTGAAGGGAATTTCTGGTGCGATCCAAACTCAAGTTACTATAGATAAACCTGACGATTGACGATCAGTTAAATTATTTCATTTGGTTAAATGTAACCATTGCTTTAAAGACATATAAAACTCTGTAGTGAAGGGAGAAAATCTATTTACAAAGTTGGCTATCACTTCATAAAGTGTAATATAGATGAAATTAAAATAATATAATGACGTATACTAAAAAGTTAATGGTACAATTAAAAAAAAATAATTATAACTGGAATTATATGTTTATCCTGGAACAATCTGAATGCATGTCATATGTATATTTGAATAGCCGTGTTTACAATGTTTGACTATAATATTTAAAATTATTTATATTTGATAAATTTGTATTTACCTTAAGATTAGAAATAAAAGTAAATTCCTTTTTTTTTCACTTGTCCAAACCTTTGGTTAAAATACTGATACGGTTAGCATTATGATAAAACTCTGCATTATGATGAAATCCATATATCAGTAAGGTATTGGTAATTATGGTAAAAACTGTTATACTATTAAAATATCAAACAAACACACTAAATGCAAAACAACCCGTTTTTACTTCACCGTAAGTAAAGTATAATAAAACTATATTAGAAAATATAATAAAAAGAACAATCACAAAACCATGACGTATTTATTAGTTTTGAGGTCTTTAATGTCCTTGTTTTGAAGTTTTTTGTTGATTTGTATGTGTAGGTGTGTTTGTTTATGATCATGGACAGATGGTTGGCTATGTGTCTGAACTTTAAAGTTTTGTGGGAACGGTACAGACTACACCGACTGACATATCTAATTCAGATTTTATAATAAAAATCTGAATTAGATTTTTATCCTGTACATAGTACTGCATACTATACGTGCAACAGTATGGATGACTCTAGTTTTTTCTGCCATATCGCATAGTGAAAGTGTAAATTTTTTGTTCAAAAGTAATTTTTTTCCTCTTATAGTGCCACTTTTTGAATGTTGAAATAGTTAAATTATAATAAAACAAAAATAATCAATAGGTGAAAAACCCATTACTTATAAAACTTACTTGTATAGAGGAACGGGAAAGATATTTCTTTAAATAAGTTGTAAATATTTTAACGTTTGATTGATTCTGAAAGAGTTTGAATGTGATACAGTTCACCGTGTTTGATGGATCTAATTAAATTATACCCAAACGTTTCTCCTTATGAGAGGAATTTGGAATACTTTTTCATTAAAACCACACTGACGTAAAATAGTAGCATTACGGTGTATTTTATGATTTAAGAAAATGTTTTCTTATGATAAATTGTTAAATATAGATAAATGAAATTTTGACACTAATTTAACTATAATAAATATGTTTTTTTAAAAAAAAGTTAAACATATTCCTATTACAACAAAAGGTAATTTTATAATCTTTAAAAACTTAAAACCTAATATCATCCAATGGATTACCTCTTGTACTTGTCGGATTTGCTTATATTAACTTAGACATTTTTTTCAGAATTGAGTCCACATAACTCTCCTCCCATGATCCAATACAATAAATTTGAAGAAAGGATGTTGTCATGATTTGGTGTGATATGAAAGATAAATAAAATACTTGGTAGTATATAGGCAAGGTCCAAACAACGGGTAAAATTGATGACGTTTTCAAGAGTGAATAATGTTGTCTAGGGAATGTATTGCAATAAATCTACATGTACACCCTTTATCGAGGGAAGATTCACGTCAGAATCTGATTCCGTTTGAAGTGATTTTAAGACACAGTAATTATAGGTCCACCACTTCTTCACGCCAACTTTTATTGAATAGCATCATATAATTAAATGCAGACATAGAAGATTCCATTGTAAATTGATAGTTAAACACATCAATTTTTTTCTGTAAATAAATACTTTGTTTCTATTTAACAACAGTAACAATGTTATTAGTTTATTTCGAGACCTTGATTACGTTTCATAATAGTGCTGAATGGAAGGTATTATCCAAGATTTTTAAAATAGGATACAATTAAGAACATTAAATGAAACATAAAAATCATAATACATCGAACATCAAAAAGTTATTTTGATACGTGTGATTTTATTAAATTTATTCTTCCTAAATTTTTGAATTTAGAATGCTGCTATTTTGAGATCATTATGCGATTTTAAAATGGAATAAATAAAAAAAAATCAATAACAATAAAAAAATCAATTATGTTTCACGTTAAAACAGCTTGTTCGTCTCCGAATTGAACTCAATGCAGTGGAACACTTCACTGCTTGAGCCGACCTGCCGTCCCAATTACACTTAATTTTGCACATATTACCTCAATTTTTTGCACTTTTGATTGATTCTATAACCTTAGTAAACGCCATACAGTCCACTAAAAACTGAACATGAAATATTGGAATACCAGCTGTACTTATAGGATTTGTTTACATTCACTTCGAAATTTATTAACCAAAGTGAGTAAAGAATATTGTTTTCTAAATGTGAAGAAACTTGAAACTGGTAACGTGAAATTTAAACAAAACATAATTTCCATAACTATAATAGAAAACACAAAGCATCCTTCTTTTTTGCGGTGTGTTACTACTATTTGATTGAAGTTGTATAACGACAGTCATTCTTCATGCCACAAATGTCAGATAGTATACCAACCTGTGATCCAAGGTATAATTTCAGTATTATTATCAAGGTATTATTATCAGTATAAACCTGATAGTTTTTCTTCAGTTTGCTATGACAAAGCAGCTTTTAATTTTGTGTCCCTTCTCTGTTGATTCTATCAGATACATTTTTTTATTGAGTAAAATTTTGTACAAATATTGCATTGTCTTGGAATATTAAAAATATTGTTAAAATAGTAATACAACTATAATTAAACTAACAATATAATGCAACTTCTATATTTTATAAATATAATAATATGCAAAGTTGGTTATCAATTATCATCTTCATAACAAACATATGGCAAATATAAAGTGGCAGAATCATATCTAAAAATTATGGTTAACAAAAGAAAGAAGTTAATAAACCTTAAAGAAATTACTCGCGGCTGCTTCCTTAATATGGAAGACCTTTCGACAACACATTTGAATCCATTGATGCGTCGTTTATATGCAGATATATTATTACAGATAGTATATAGTGGATTACCATTATAATCTTTATTGAGTTTGATAATGTAGCTTAACAACAGTAATAATGATAATATACTGAAATAATACTAAGAAATCATAATAATATTTATAATATACTGTAATAATACTACAAATAATAATAATAACGATAGTATATCATAGTAATACTAAACAATCATAATAATAACGATATATTATAATATAATAATCCTAAAAAAAATAATAAAAACACAATCATTATAATTAGATATAACTACTTAAAGGCATTTAACTAACCTTAAAAAGTATTTAAGGTTTTTATAACTAACAACTCATAAAAGGCAGTACAGGCTAGTATAATTGCTCAATTAAATCAAAGTTGACATATTTTTCACCACTTCCTTAAAGACATTGACTAGGCCCTCCACTCCACACGTCGAACAGAATGTGTCTCACTTTTTAGCCGACCTGCGGTCACAATTACACCTTGGAGAGTTAACAATCATCAGGGAGTGAAGATAGTGGCCAAATCTTCCATACCCTGTTAAAAACATTGTCACATTCTAATCCACCTTAAGTTTTTTATTCGTACTTTGTCTAACAGATAGCAAGTACTTTTTAGTAAGCTGACTAATGGTCGACCCTTCCCACAATATGGGTCAGTACTCTATGCTGCGTTTATGGGTTCACTGTTTGTGGTTAGTGTAAGGCATGTAAGTTGTCTATAGGCTATATTTGTCTGTTGGGCCGCCTTTTTGGTCGGCTCGTCAGCCAACTTGTTCCCATCTACACCTGGGTGATAAATTCACTCAATCCACCTTAAATCCAGGAAAAATAGCCTGTTACCCTTTGAGTTATGATTAGTTGTCAATGACATATAGAAAGCTATGGCAAATTTGTTTTTTTGGCTATAATAATTTTTTCTTATTATAACGAAATGAACAGTTGCCTTTAAGTTTAACCAGCATGCTCTACACATTACTGAGAGTTACCTTAAGGATACTTCCTGTCTAAAAACACTTCTAAGAAGGTATAACTGTATTTATTTGATAACTTTATTACAGAGGTAGAATATAGGTCTCAATACCTTTGCAATTGCATTTTTATTCAATGCAATGAACAAAAACAGTAAGTACAATTAGTGTGGCACAAAAATTCAACCAATTCTAACAACTAAATGCGACAAAGTAGGTATTGAAACTAAAAATTTAACAAGAAAAAACTTATTACCCTTTTTACTTATTCGATCTGTTTATGTTGACTTGGAGTTTTTTTTATCAAAATTTTGTCAATAACAATTGCTAGGTATTTAATTTATTATGAAATAAATTAGAATTAATTTCAGTAGTAAATATATTTAAACAGTGGTTATATTTATTAACATTAAATATTTAATTGTGTATTTAATAATATTTCATTTTTAAAAGTATGAAAGCATACAATAATCAACCATATGCTTCTTGATGTGTTCCAGCGTGTGATGGATAGTTGTCTCACAAAAGTGGTCTAACTTTACTTGTGTCAGTCGTTAACAAATATTAATGGTATGTGTGTTTAAGGAGCCCTTGCTTTTGCATAATATTGAACTGTGTAAAATGTAATGTTTCATTTCTTAAGACAGAAAACTGCTAATTAAAACAACTTTTCAGGTCATTTTAATCGATTTCATGTTTCATCTTATATATTGAATTTATTCCAATATTTCAAAGACTTACAACATCAGGAAAGAGTAATTATGTGAAATATTAGTACTAGTAAGCTAAATATATATTACCATGTGGAGTTCTCAGCAAATAAGCATCTTATTAAGGTACCTCGTACCTTAATAAGAGTAATCGTCAGTTCTAAAAACTTTTCTTAAGAGATATAACTTTATGGCTGACTAAATCGTCTAGGAGTACTTATTGAATATTGAAAATGTTTTAATATCAAACCTTCAAATCCTCAGAATTACAATTATGTAAATGTATTAACCTTTACTTAAGTAAATTAAGTAAAGGTTTAGGATTTCTCTAACTGAAATTGCAACCACTAAAGATTCCTTGAGGGAGGTGTGCTATCGCTCCATTTTGAAGATTATTGTGGATAAACTGCAGGATAAATAAGTAATCAAGGTTACAGTATTTATTGATATGAAAATAACCATGTTATTATAAGAACAAATGATGGGGTCTAGCACTACTTTGGAGCTTATCTAAAATGCCCACAAAGATTTTGAAAAATGTTTAATTAAAGAAGATTTGTTATACCAATTCAACTATTTTTATTTTTTTTTAGAAAAAAGAAAAAAAGAAAGCAGCTTTCAAAAACTTCTTCACTGTATCATAATGCCAGGCGATAACGTTTAAAAATTTTACGATTATTGTCAAATTAAAACTAATGGCAAGAAAACTGTGAAATATTTCTCCAAGCGTTATTATGAAATGTATTAAGGAACAAAAAATAGAAATTTAATTTTACAAGCAACAAAGAGAATCAATTTAGGTAAAAGAGATATGATCACGATTCTCAACAATCCATGGAACTCAGTACTTCAGTTTAATAATAATAATTGTTATTATTATTATTATTATTATTATCATTATTACTATTTCAGAACAGTTCAAATGGTATTAAGTCTAAGATTTCAAGTTTGTTTAAACTGGTAAAATAAAACTAAGGCACCCATTTTCAGTTCAATTTTAAAGCTACTACTTCAGTTCATCATTAAAATAAAATCAAAGTGTATTTTATTGTCACCGAAAATGATATTTTTTATGCTTATGCTAAGGTTGAGTGTAGGCCGATTCAGATATTTCATTAATTATTTTGATTAATTTTGTGTGTGTGCACTTTACTTCTATATTGATATTATTTCAGAAAATATAAATCAACTTTATTACTAGTAACCATAAAATTGATTTTGTATTTAAAAAAATCTGATTTTTGATTACATTGATCTACTTCATTCATTTACATTTTTTTTGTTTAATAGAGCTAGCGTTTCATAGCCTTACATTAGCTCCAAGTAAATGACATTTACTCAATATTTTTATTGTAAACTGCTCTTGATGTTGGTCAATTTATGTTGTGAAAAACATATTTTACCTTTACTTCAAGAAAGTTATTGTTCTTTCCATAACTTTTTATCTCATTGGATCCATCAATTTTTGTAATGACTTTTTTTACAACACGACTATTACTTAGATTATATCATACAGGATTAAAATATAATTGAGTCAAAATACTATTGAGTTTTATGTGAGATAAACCCAAGCGCTGAAACTAAAATTATTATTCCTATCAGGTGATGTTTTAAGAGAGACCTATAACATTTTATGCATGTCGAGGCCATAAATATAGCATTAAAATACCAGTCTGTTAATAACCAGTAACTAATATTATCATTGGTAGTTAGTGTGATGAAAATAAAAATAATTGGTCTCTAGCAGTCTTCTATCATGTGTAAGAATTAAAATTCAGTACAAATATACCAGGTTCAGTTTAAAACACATTTGTGTGGAGTCTTTTGTTGGTTTATCCATTTTACCTCAGAATGAGTAAATACCACACAATTACGGATTGCACAACTAATGATTTAAATAATATTTACTTATGTTTACATATGCTTAATGTACCATGAAATATTTCTTATTGCTTGTAATCTAAATTTTTATTATTTTTTAAATTAAGAGTGTATGGTGACGTGGTTACCACGCATCCATCGGTTTCAACATTTATTAGTCAGTGAAAACACGTTTAGAACTCAGTGTGATGAGCAGATTTCTGCTTTGAAAATAATCATTTCATTTTAAACACGAAAGTAATCTTGGGAGTGGGTGGTGCTTCAGGCGTCTCTTGTGATTTCTCATGCAGACCACATTGCCACATTTCCCCGCATCCCTTTTCATAGGATCTATTCTAGCTTTTCTGCATGGCACCAAAGTTTTTAAAGTGCACCAGCTGTTCATGGTGCTATTTGTAATTTTCTTGGCTGACAAGTTTCTTTAGTGCATATAAAAACCAGCACTGAACAATAGCACATTCATATCTTGTGTTCAATTGCATAACAATCTGTTAACAAAAGTATTAACAATCAGTTGTCAAAAAGTAGATACTAGTGTACTACTACTAAATACTACTAACATATAAATCATTTCTGCCAAGATAATTCAGATAGTTGTGATTATACTATCACATAAAACATAAATTCATACATACATTACTCAACTCATATGAAATGAACAACTTATAATTGGAATCAATCAATTTATACTCGTATTACTTTATTGAATGGATTAGCACACAATCTGATTTTACCTCAGACATTTTAAGGTAAGCATTTTCTCTGGAAGTGGGTGTCACAACCTTACACTAATTGGTCTCCTTTTGCACAAATATACGTTGAAATATATAGAAATTCATACCATTACATTCGACTTACTTAACTATATATACATATATAACTTCAAATGACCTACTCCATAGATCTTGAGATAAAAATGATAACGAAAGTAATACACATATAGATACGGACGGAACTCAATCGTACACTATGCAACAACTTTGTATCAAAAATAAAATCTTTCTCATGAGTTCTGAAATAATGCTAACAAACATACATACAATTAATATGTCTTGGTTTAATTCAATTGTTTGGAATAATTTTTAAAACACATGCTAATTATAATTATGCTAACCATAATTGAGTATTAGTAGTTATTTAGAGTATATTTATTTATTATACCTTTGTTTCATTAAAGCAACTTTAATTTCAGTTCAGCGTATTTTAAACTAGTAAGTTATAAAATTAAACAATTGAAAACACACCCACCCACACATACACACACACACACACACACACACACACACACACACACACACACATACACACACACAATAAATTATAAATTAACATACGGTTAAATGATTATAAAATAAAAAAAGGAAATATTACGCTAAATTAACAAATTAAACCAAAAATAAACAGTTATCAAATTAACAAAATATAAATGTGTGAAATGTTTATTGGATAAAATATCTGTATGTTGGTGATACATTAATGATAAATACAATCAATGTTAGAAAAATGGGATGAGCTGAGATATAAGACAAATATTAAACCAATTTCATGCGTTAAAAACCATTAAACCAATTAAACAGATATATAATTACCAATCAGCTATCAATTAAAAAGGAGATATTTTAAAAGAATCTCTAAATAAAATTTCAAAAATAAATTTTTTTTATTATATTTTAGCTTTTTGCTTTCTTACTAATAATAATTGAAATCTTATATAAATATTAATATTTTATTTCTTTTTAATTTCAATAATTATGTTAAACTAAGTTATGAGTTTTACTATTGGAAGGAAAATAGTGTAGTGGTATTCACTGGTGAAGTACTGGCCTTAAAAATTACTTTTGAAAAGTACTTTAGTAAGAATTTCCATGGTAGGATGGTATTTAGTGAGACAAATGTCTCTCATGGGACCTCAGTTACAATCTTTTTTCGGTACACACTTTTTAGTGTGATACTAGCTACTCCAGAGACACAGAATATGCCTGATCGTAAGGAAGTGTGAGTGAATGTGTGTAGGGTGATGGTTGTTAACACAGTGAGGCTGAAAAGGGTTACTTCTTCAAAATAAATAATATAAACTCATGCACTTCTTATATTTATTTTACTTAAAATACACCAAAAGTAATGCTTGATTACTAGATATTTTAGCAAAAGTTGAATGTTTTTTCTGTAAAATTGTAAAATAAATAAACATATATCAAAGCTTTTTTGTGTAGATAGATTATTCTTATGTTGTACAGAGAAATATATGGTGAAATACTATGGCCAGCACGATATAGGTTATAGTTTGTGAATAGATGTCATTTATCGCAAACTTAATGAACTGTTGTATTATTTTTGTGTAAACAAAAATTGTTTAGAAGTGTTGTTCAAAATAAATGGTAAACTACGTGAAGATAAATATACTATACGGAATTTTCTCTAGTAATTTTAAATTATTTCAGTTTGTTTGTTTTATTTTGCCAAGCATTGATTAGGCAATCTAATTGCACATTACTCCCGCACTTTAACCTCCTCAAAGAGCAGTTAATTAATTAAGAATAATTAAACAGAAATTTATGAGTGTGAGGACTTCTCTTTATTTGTGGTCAATTCCAATTTTGCTAGGTATAATTGTACTTTAAAATATAATTTCCTTTATATATAATGAATAAATTATATTGTTTATTATATTAAAGTAAATAAAGTTCAATCCTTTTTAAATACACACTTTTTAGTTTGACACTAGCTACTCCAGAGATACAGGTTATACGCAATCGTAGCGAGGTGTGAGTGGTTGTGTTTTAGGTAATAGTTGTTAACACAGTAATGAGGTATATAATTTTCTTTAGAGATGTTTATAACCTGTATTAAAAAATATTACTGAAATAAATCTTAACTTGTCAAGTTTTTCACATTTAGATCAAACAATCAAATTCCAACGTTTTGGTTTATGTTTTTAAATCTTTATTATAGGAATGCAACGCAGTGAAAACAGTTATGATAAAACTATTAACAAACGGTCATATAAACAATATTTGACCACAACGTGAAGAATATGACAATTAAAAGAATAACTTAATAACTATAGTAGCACTTATAGCACTATGAATTTATGGAATAACAAAATTATTAACATTGGAAACGCATAAACTAAATATTCACAATAATTAAAACTAACTATAAACTTAGCTATTAACTGAGATTGATATGGAAAGTATTATGATAATCTTTATGTCACATTAAAACTGGAAATTATACATTACAAAGCTTGTAAAATGTCATTCTTTTTTGTGGAATTTTGCTACATAAATGTAACGGAAGTACATTCTTCAAAAATAATCATTGCTGCATGCATCTAGAGAAAGCTTTGTTATACCACATGATATAACTCTCATAATGAGTACATTGTACATCTGATTTTAAGGTAAGAGTCAGTTATGTCAGTTAGTAAGAGTAATGTTTAGTCTGTAACGAAAGAGTTCCTTCCTTGGTTTTCAAAACCATTAGATTTATTTATTGCATAACTATCGTATACATTTATATTCGTGCATTAAATTAGTGAAGGAGAGTTGTATTAATTATTTCTTTCTATAAGATCAATTAGTTTTTTCTATTTATTTTTATATTTTTCTTATATTTTTGAAAATTTATAGATTTATTGTTACATAATAAATAGATTGACGTTTCACTAATTCTTCAAATATATGCAATTATAAATAAAAGTGCCAATTACATCAAGATTTTTAGTTTAATTCATAAAATTTAACGTATTAACTGTTCTACTTAACGTATTACTACTTCTTTTTAGTAATAAATATTTGATTTATTTTTATTTATGTTTTAATGGTACTTTCATAATTATACATTATAACATTTAGGTTTTAAATAAACATGGATTATCATGTTGTTTTATTTTATAGAATATAACTTATATGAAATGGAAAAGCCAGTTCTAGGAATCCAACTGAATATCGTGTATATTGGAAGCAATAACTTGTGCAGCTGTCCATGCACGAGACGTGACTTTCAGGCTTCGCTAGCATTTTGGAATGCAATACTTACCCTACTGGACTTAGAGCGCAATTCTAAAATGTCCATCAAATTGTTTAGTCGTATAACTTAATGAATTATATTGAAATGTGAAAATATTCTCAACTGAAATTGTGTTGTTTTAATGAAACAAAGGTATAACACATTAATGAATTCTAATTAACTACTGATAAATAATTATAGTTAACACAAATATGATTTGCATATGTTTTCAAAATTATTCCAAACATTTGAAATGAACTAAGACACTATAAATTAATTTAATATTAATATACAAACAAAGTATGTATAGGTATATTTACAAATTTTGCTCACAGTCTTTTCGTAACACATACATTATTGAAAACAACACCTCACTTTTCTTAAGAATATATATTTGTTAGCATTATTTTAGAACACATGATACAGATTTTATTATAGATACAAAGTTGTTGCATAGTGAACAACTATTTTCAGAATTTTTATTAATATCAGTATATGATCACATCCGTCCCGAGTATGAGACAATTCTACAACGCCAGGAACAAATTTAACAATCATTTTTTCTGGAGGGGTAAATACGTTCCAATATTCTCAAAAGAGTTTTCAAGGAGAATTTTTAATTCAGTTGTTGAATAATAATGTGTCAATGAAATAAAAAAAATCATTCACAATACATAAAAAAAATATACTATCAAACAAATAAGGTTTTTTTCTTTTATGAAGTAAAAGTCATTTATTAAATGTAAAATTAAAAAAAAATATACTGAGTTAGTAATTACATCACCGCGCCTACATCATACCGTAAACACTGCGTTATGCCATAAGAATATTAATATGAAGGAAGTGTCTGACTAAATTGATAAACGAAATATGCACAATGTAATGAACATGTCTATAAAGCACGTGCAAACAAAATTTAGTAGGCTAAACTTTATGCGTCAAGATCGTATTACTTTTATTAATTTGTTATGTTATCAACCTTTTATAGATCATTTAACTCCTTGAAAACATGTACATATTTCCTCGAAAATATTGCTTAAAACGTATTATAATAATAATTTTATATATAATAAAGTTGATATATTAGCATATATTTCTATCTTATTAATATTCAGCAATTAATGGCTATTTTACTTGCAAAAACAGAGTTTGCACGGTTTTGCGTTTGCAAAACAGAGGTTTTGAATTTGTTATTCACAGATAATATTTTCATTTCATGTAAATAAAAGAGTACTAACAATTATTATTCCATAGTTAGTGAAACTGCACAAGAAAAATAATAAAATATTACTCCTTCAAATAGGTTATGATGAATTACTATATTGAATCTTACGTATTTGAACTTTAGGCAAAATGTTTAATATTTTTTTTTTGAAAACTGACCATTTTGGTATGGTAAAATTCCAATATTAGTTCTATTAAACGCTTATTGCAGTTTTCTATTGCTTGCAAAAATTGAATTCCCCATAGTTCGCAGTTAAAAATGAAATGAAATCCAAAATTAGATAGTACTTAAGTTTACTGCAGGTTAAAATGTGCAAAAAAAAATTGAACTGATTATAATGTAATATTGCTCTAGTATTTAGATCTTATCATTAGCAGAGGATTCATTATTGTGGCACATCATTAATATGATTCCTCCAGGTGATGTCTCACAGGCTACTGGTTATTACTGAATTGGAGATTCGCTGAATTGTAAAACATGATTAAATTCCAAATACTTTAATGTTCCAAGTATGCCAGTCAATTTCATTTGAATCATAATTCGTAGGATACGCCAAATTGCTGGGGTGCAACAATTTATTGCATCACCAGCACAAACCGTACGGAAATATATTCTCACCAATATCATTGATTTTTCGTTAATGATGAAAAAATATGATAAGTATTTTTCTTCCTTTATTTAATATTAAATATTTAACCCAGTCACTTAGAACAAAATTAAACTTCAGATTGTTAATACAATAGAATTACGAGTATTGATAATTAAATTAATGTTGATTTCTGGTTTCTAGGTTTGTTTATACATAGTAGTCTGGAAGAAAGTTATGTGTCAATAAATCAAGACATGATAGTTAGTGAGATATATAAAATTACAGTAGTAATATTTTGTAGAATACTTTAATCAGGTAGAACACATACTGTACGAGACATCAGATTTTCAAGGCACATCAAAACCGTAAGATACATAGTATAAAATTAATCCAATATATATTTATATATAATAAGATTGCACAATAAACACGTGATGTGAAAGTCAACGTTTAAGTAACACTAATAAAATTATAAAAATGAAAAGTTCATTCAACAAAGCGTTCAACAAGGGTTCCTCATAAAATCAGTGGTATCAGTTAGACTCTCACGAAAACCGCTTTGTTTTGTTTGAAAGAGCTAATCATTTGATTGACTTCCATACAGTAGTTTGAACGTATATATATATATATATATATATATATATAACATATATATATATATATAACTTTAAATTACACAAAGCACGACACAGAAAAGAGAATACAAAAAACTTACAGAATTAAATATTTCGAACTGTTGTTCGTCATCAGGAGAGTAGACTAGAAGAGAGGACGAAGTGAGAGAGATCTCCCCACGTCGAAGAACGGAGCGCGAATCATATATATATATATACAGGTTTGATTGAATAATACGCCATATTTACGGTTGACTAGTTTCCTTGTGTATTTCTCAAGGGATCTGAATAATCTTCTTGCACAAACATCTAAATTGTATAGAACATTTCCAATGGTTCCATTGTCTTTAAATCTTGCATTTCCACTAATTTCACTATTGTCACAACAGTCACAACTAGTACTATTACTACTATCACTACTATCGACATGTTTCGACTGCTGGTCAGTCATCATCTGGATAATGAGGTTTTTTGCTGAGTTGTTGGTATTTACTGCAGTTGTTGATCAGCTACGAGTGGTCTAATGGTGGGTTTCGGTAATCAGTTTCTGATTGGCTGGTTGTAGGGATGGAGTGGGCATTATGCAGGGACAAGGTTATTGACAAGGAAACTAGTCAACCGTAAATATGGCGTATTATTTAATCAAACTTGTATAAATGAAGGACTGCTTCCTAAATATACCAATATATATATATATATATATATATATATATATATATATATATATAGTTATCATCGAAAATTGAGAATTTTTTTACTATGTATTAATTCCAAAAACTGAAACCAGTCTTAAATATTAAATTGAAAAATAGTACCAACAATTTAAGGCTCTTTAATTCACATCAAGGGCGTCCAAATATTTTTACAATCTCAAGTCAACCAATCGCATGCGGTGTTTAATCCTTCTTCTATCAATGTCTCCGAAGATCAATGTCTGCTCACAGTCTTTTCGTAACACGTACATTATTGAAAACGACACTTCACTTTTCTTAATAATGTTTTCAATTTTTCTAAATATTCTTCTCGTTATTTCGTATACACAATGAAGTATATATCTTATAGTCAACATGTTTCGAATGATCAAAATTCATTTTCAGAACGTGATTAATTTCTTGGATAAATTTTCTGGTGTAGGAATAGGAGGTGTTTCTTTTCAAGTTTAAGATGAGCTGATCGTTAATCCTACGAGGTGAGTGGCGGAGTTACTACTTGTAAAAATATTTGGACGCCCTTGATGTGAATTAAAGAGCCTTAAATTGTTGGTACTATTTTTCAATTTAATATTTAAGACTGGTTTCAGTTTTTGGAATTAATACATAGTGAGTTTTAAAATTCTCAATTTCTCGTGATAACTTTTTTTTTTTACTTTTGCTTTTGTACTTATAACTAGCATCTGTCGGATTAGTTTTACCTTTTCTTTCTCTTGTATATGTTTTTTGGGTGCTACAGCCATTAATTTCATTAATATTAAAATTATAGTAATCCGTCTTACCTCGTACCTTGCTGCTGAAGTTCTTAGACCGGTTTCGGGCGTCACCCATCTTCAACAAGAACTGTTCAGTTCTGTAATATATTCAGAACTGTTCTGTAATATAATTTTAATAGTAATGATACTAACTTCTGTGGTAATGAAAAAATGCATTAATTTCATGGTTAGCCTTCTTGATAGGATGATGGCAGTTATTAAAATGTACAATGGTTTTTGGGTTTCATAGTCTCCATTAATACATGTGTACTCGTACGCCATATTTGTTTCCATCAAAGGAGCATTTTTGACTTTTTTTTTTATAATAGGTTGCTCAAAAGCTGGATTTTACAGTAAGTGACTAGTGTCATTTTTCATTTAAGTTTTTGCATCTGACATTGTTCCTTACAATGCCTGTTAATACTCTTTCATCACGCATGTGTTGTTCCGAATACTAGTTTCTGTAATGAATGTCATATACCATTTTCGTACTTGAAGGTATTCTTTCAAAAAGCGATAAAAATGTTCATCATAGTAACCGCTATTAACAATAGCTTCTTAGTACTATTAATGACTCTGTTAAATATTTGCCAATTCCATGATATTTTGTATGTTCTGTGTATTAAGATTTTAATTGCTCTATGATTGTAGTGTTGATATAATTCGCTACGGACATTGATATAGCAGGTTGTATATAACTCTGTCTTAAATCCTGATGTTTGATTTTGTCGTGCAACGCGTTAATACTGATATCAAGAAAGTTAATTTTTTTGTCTATTATTTTTCCATTGTAAATTTCATGATTCCTCTTCAAATGCATTTACCAGTGCGTCTATTTGGTTTGTGTTTCTTGCTATAACAAAACAGTCGTCAAAATATCGCCAGAATATGGTAGGTTTCATGCCATTTCTTTTGTTCAATACGTTATTGTTAAGGTGATACATGTATTAGTTGGTAAAAGTTACACCGAGTGGTGAGACCATTGTGACGCCATCAATTTGTACATGAATTGATCCATCTATATGGGTTATAGGGTTTTCCATTTTGCATGCTTGTAGTAATTCATTCAGCTGGTCTCTTTTAATTGCTGGTGGTGGTATATTACGATTAGAATAGACGTAGTAACATATATTTTATTGTTTTCATTAGCCAAAACATTGGTGAACAATAACTCTGTATCTAAAGATCCTATTATTTATTTTCGTTTTATTTTCTTTGTTATTATAATATTAAAAAGGAAATGTACATTACTATAATTTTAGAAAGTTCATTCAAAATGTGATTAATATTCTTAAAATGAATTTTGATCATTTTAATAACACTCTCCTTATTTTATCTGGTATAGTTTACAAGAATGTATATCTTAAGGAAGGACTGCTACTAAAAATTATATATATTTTTATATTCACAGATAAAACACTCATAACAAATCGAAAACACAGACTACTCTTTAACTGTTTCATCATAAAATATGAATCACTCCAATGAGTCGTGTTTGACTTCGGAGTCAGTCACATCTTTCTACTTGATGACGGGGCAGTCAAAATATGGTAATGATATTAGGTCATTTCTTTTATACATATATAATGTATTCACGAGTTATTCTTGTGAATTTAGTTTGACATTCACTGCACGTTTAGTTTGAATATAGTGCACTGCACATTCATTGATTTTAAACCGCTGACGGACCAACGTAGAGATGATGCATTAATGGGTATTTAATTGATGAAAAAAGAATGCAGTTTAAGAGTATATACCTTCTAGACTCAAAATTGAGATTTACACTAATAGAGAGACTACGTATATACAACGCAGTCTTGAAGCCTTTCTGGGCCTATGATATAAATATCTGTAGTTCCACCGGACTATCCAACACACAAAGGTTACCACCCCCACTGTTAGAAATTATCTGAAAACTTTCCTTTTTATCTTTCTATGTTCAACAAATTATACACCAAGACCTCAAAGTCCTATCCGTTCAGAAATTTGTGATAGAACGATATAAATTATTCTAAAACAGATTACTATCCCACCCCAACACACTTGCTCATGCCCTTCACTCACCTGTAATACCTTCAAACTCGCGTAGGCGTTTCAAAAGAAAATTCTCTCGAGAATTCCCCACTCCTGACCACTAATTTCTCTTATATATCGCTGCTATTCGTAGAAACCAAATTAAAATCATTTCTTGATTAAATTACTTTGTAGTTGAAGTGGATAATTAAAAAGAAAAGAATATGTACAGTAAAATGATTTCTTCTTTACCAAATTTATTTGACCCATAGTTGGTATTTTAATTAAAAAAGGGGCAAAACTTCATTGACAAGTTTTAATATATCCGCGGAAAGCAATTACACTGTAGACTGATAATTAATTTCATTCTGAATAATGTAAACGCAGAAAATACAAAAAAAAATATTAAAATTATTATACTTCAACTTCAAAGACTAATTAAAATTGATAACTTTAAATGTTGAACTTCAACTAGGAGGATGATCAATGCTCCAGATAAAAGAGTTTCAGAACAAGTTACTCTGAAACCTGTCTAATGTTTAGACAAGTTTAAAGAAACTGCTCTTTATGTAATATTGAAGAAATACTGTGATAACAATGCAGTGATTTGAAAATTTGGTGAGTGTAAAAACTAAACAATCTGTTGTCTATCTCGAAGTCATGTAATCCAAAATTGTAACACACAAAAAAGAAGGTTGTATCAACTGCGATACATTAACAGTCACACACCATCCCGGGTAAATGTTAATGTAATGTACATGAATGGTTCACTGAAAGAAAAGTGAGTAGTAATAACAATCTGGATAAAAAAAATTAATTAAATAACAAACTATGGCCAATTTTAAAGCTAGGTTCTCATTTAAGATGAAAAAATATTCATTAGGAATCATGCAGACAAATGAAAAGAAGTTTATTATGGATTATTATATTTTTTTGCAAATTCAATCTTGAAAACCAAATAAACATTAAAATTCAACAGGAGCCCATGGCAAATTGGTTGGCTTTCCATATTCCAGGCTATTTCATTTCAAGGACAACGAAAAACGATTCGTTGATATAATATTCATTTAAAAGTTATATATTTTATTATTATAGTGTTCGTAACTGAACCAGAAGTAAATACTAATTTACTGAATATTCAAGAAAACCACATTCCATGTGAGCACTTTTGACAAATAAACAAGCTCATCTAGGGAGCTATTTCTATGTAAAGTTCCGTCATTATCTGGCAAAATAGTGACCGGTATCGTATTAAATACCTCCTGGAAAAGTAGTGAGTCATAATTTCTAAATGTTTTTAAAAAACCAACTATATTTTTTATTAAAAAAATCAGCTTCTTTTTCATTTATAGGCTTTACCAGTTTGTTATTCAAAACACAACTTTCTATAAACTGCAGTTTGAGAAATGAAATTTTTCAGAATTCATAATTTTCTATGAAGTCTATTTTTCATAAACTGTATGGCTTATTTGCACTCTATGGACTGTTTTTGATTTGTAATATCAACTTGCTCCATGTGCAGACTTTTTATACATTATTCTATGCACACATATCCATCTACCTACATATATATCAAGAAATCATCCTACAATTTTCAAAAACGAACTCAAATATTTTCAGGTATTTGAAATAAATTTAAAAATCGTCGCGATTATTACATGAAATTTTTATGATTGCTATAATGTAATAACAGAAAATTACAAGATTGGGAGTGGAATCATCAGACCATTTGCTAACATTTCAACGTACTCATAAAGAATAGAGATGGTCAAAGTTAATGAAACTCATAAACGATTCAATTCAGTCATATATATTATAGGCATTTGACAAATACAGCATAAATATAATCGTTGATAAAACACAACCTGATATTTCCTGTAGATGTTATCAACAGTTGTCTTTTAAGCGTATTCTTGTTCACAATTTTAATTCTTGAAATTTTCAAACTTTAATTTGGTTTAAAAACAAATTGAATGTTATTATACATTTCTTTCTTCTAATGTCTTTATCCAGTTAAACTATTGTAAAGAAACAATTTTAATAATTGTGAATGAATCAATAGTACGTATTTAGTGTTATAACTTTAACATTAAGTGTATCATTTTAAGAGATCTATAAGTCGAATATTGTTTCTTATCAAACAATATCTAAGAAGTCTAAATAGGTTAATGGTGGTTTATAATGAAGGAGTGTATCAATTTTGAAGATGTTTGTAGGTTGGTCGTTAGAGGTGGGCTTCGTTACAAAGCAAAAAGCCCTGGTTCCATCTGGAGCTCCAGCACTCCGAACCAAGCCATCCCTTAAAAACATCCAAACTCACCACCAATTAATTGCAGCCTGCCCTCACCAAGCCTCTCTCCTATCACTATAATGGCTGTCTTTAAGCACACCTGTTCTTTCTTTTCAGTAAAAATTAGCAATAATCAACTTGTGTTTCTAACAATTTAGATTCTGATACTTACTAAAATCTTGCTCTATAATATAAACCAAAGCTTAATTATTGACTGTTGAAATTAAGATTAAACTACAATGTAAACTAAGTTTTTCTTTATTGTAGTATTATATTTTGGAGTGAGTGACCTATACTCAACTACACTATGAGTATATAATATCACACCAGTTGACAATGAAGTTTATGTCCGAAGAGTTCATTGAATTATTTACATGGATTCTCTTGTTTTCAGATACTCTTATAAAAGTTAACTAATCTTTACGTTTTGGAACCAGATGATTATGTAATACTCCCATAGTTGTAAGGTCCTGGAATTGGTAATTTTAGAGAAAAAGTTATCTTATAATAACTTTTTATTAAGAAAGTTACTTTTTGATCATAAAATATTATTTTAAATAATAAAAAATCTTTATAGTATAAATTTCATTGTTGTTTAAAATATCAATTTGATCTATCAAGGAGTGTGGACTGTAGCATACCCACAAACTGTTCAATACAAATCAATCTACTCAGAAGTATTATAAAAAAAAAAACCACTAGATATCTGCAATGGCCAAGACTAAACTTCAGTTTATATAACTGCAATGTCACATTCTTTGCCACTCATTTGAGTGACGGTTTAATTAAAATATGTATGTGTAATATAAAATTCTCTGATAAAGTATGATCAAATTTAACTATATTGATTTAATGTTTCATTCTTTCTTGATCTCCTGGTAACACCCATGTTAGTAAACATTTATTTACAAATTCCTTTAATATGTTGTAATTAGTTTATTAAAATAGCCCCTATCTAAATATCATGAAGGATCTAAAACAGGAGATAATTATGATCATTCCTTCATTCCCCGTAATACAATAATGATGGGCATTGTATATAGCAAAGTGTTGGACAAATTAATAGGAATATTTGTTTCCCAAAGTAGAATTGATATTTCATACTAATATAAAGTAACTAAAAAATTTCTTCAATCCTGGCAAACATATTTATGACATTCACAAGTTATATTAGCAGAAAGTAATGCATGCGACCAGTAGTCCAGTTATCCATAGACATATTTCTAATTGAAGACTATTATGGATAATTTAGAAACTGATAAATAAGGCTGCTATTTTCATGTTACAACAGATGTATATGATACAACTTCATTTATAAAAGGGAAAATAGTAATTTTCCATACCCAGGTCTGTACACTTGCGGTTAGATCTCTATGGTTTATGAAATAATATTTTAGAACAGGAAATTGCTTCTGCAGCCTCAAAAAATATGTACTCATTCATGTAAAGAGATACCAACGTATTTGTATTGCTCTAACAGATCTCTTTTGGTATTTTTAGTAGAGAGATTTTTGAAACCGACTTTTTTTCTAAGAAAAAGCTTTTCGGATTCTTTTACCTCGATTTATACCTAGTCAGTCCTTCCTTACTTATCTTTCACAAATCAAATGAATATTATGTATTAGTTCTGAGGCATTGCCGCCAAACATTGACATTCTCTCATTCAAGATTATGTGAGTATTTTTGCCTATCGTCACCTTGATTGTTTGAAGTCCGTGTTAGACTATACACATTGATATGTCAACCTTATATAGTCACAATTTCTGTTGTTGTAGATCCTATTATTACATTAATTATGATTCGGTTATTTTTACTTTACTATAAGTAAAGTATAGTGATCGTGAAAAAATTCGATCTCGAGATTTTGACGGAATTACATGTTTTGAGGTCCCAGAAGTCGTTTTATGACGTTTTTACGATGATGTCTGTGTGTGTGTGGGTGGGTGGGTGGGTGGGTGAGTGTGTTAGCATTGCTTGTTACCACGCTACGGTCCAGAATCTTTGATGGATCAAGTTGATATTTTACACAAAAATGGGCCTCATAAAGACGAAGATCCCTATTGTTTGCGAAGGTATCTTGCATGATGGGAAAGCCACTTTTTTTGCCAAAAACCGTTTTTTTTAAAACATTTATTTCTCCTAAACTGATAACCCTAGAGTTTTGAAATTTTGACATTATCTTTGAAGTTACAAATCGAACAAACGAAAAATATATTCAGAATTTTAAAACAACAGGAAATATTTTTTTTTCAATAAAATGTAAAAATTTTGACTTATAATTCAATCTCAAACCTTGTGAGAGCGATACAAGCCATACTGTTTGACGGACAAGAAAGAAACTATGCCTACAAATAGAACATTATATGGACAATGAGTTGAGATATTTTTTTCTAAAATTACATTCGCTAAAGGGGCGTTACAGTACGATTTGTGTTTTCAGAAAATGTTTTTTTGACGCTAAACTGCTCGTTAAAAAATAATGAACATTTGACCAAAAATGGAACAAAAAATTAGCAATTCATAAAAAAAAATTCATGAAGTTTTAATTACGGGAAAGAGCAAAAACGATATAAAAACTCTTTGTTTACCCTAGACTAAGAGATCACCTGCTATACTTGTCGAATTTTTTGAATTTTTTTACATTGTTTACATTGACTTAGAAATTTTTTGAGCGAATCCACTGAGATAAAATTGATGTTTCTAATGGAAAAATGAAAATATATTATTGACTTATAAGAGATGTAAGAGGAATAATATTGTGCAGGTAAATGATAACACTCATTAAAAAAAAATTCGTATATATGTTATTTGACAAAGGGGATGGAAAATGATCTTATTAAATACTAAGAAGCCATAAAATTCCCAGTATAATAATTCTGTTAAAAACCAAAAATGTAAAAGATAATTCAAAATATAAATCTTTCTTTTAAAGATTAATAACTGTAATTATCGTACATCTTTAATTAACAAATCACCTTAAAACAACATTTTCTTCGCTGTTTAAGATGTTTTTCAGAGAAAAAAAAGGGTA
The DNA here is from genome assembly GCA_026182355.1 of Hermatobates lingyangjiaoensis. NCBI lineage: Eukaryota > Metazoa > Arthropoda > Insecta > Hemiptera > Hermatobatidae > Hermatobates > Hermatobates lingyangjiaoensis. The sequence goes on along the minus strand of JAPFBL010000050.1, from coordinate 5,991,728 downwards.
TTTTACTGTTTCAAATTTGAAAATTTTACATTAATATTCAATGTAGAAGGATGTCAAGTAAACGATGTAAGAAATCTACTGGCTATTTGAACAATAGCCATGTTCTCTTGTAGGATAATATTTCGTTTCAAGAAATGTTCACATTGGTTTTTCAAAAATGTTATTACTGCTGTAGTTATACTAATGAAATTATTTGCAAATAATAAATTATTTGTGATGTACAAAAAAAGCTTATAAATTGATATGTCCTTCAATCACTATCTGTACTACCACACGAATGCATTGCTAATAATTATATCTCATTTAGATATTTATGTTATGCTTAAATAATACGTTATGTTTTATATATTCAAGAAATTTGACATTGAGTTACTTATAGTAAAGTAGAGTGTAGGCCACTCCAGATTTTTCAGTAAACCATTCTACAGTTTTTATATTAAAACGTCTATATATTAGTTCTTATTAACAGTATTCCAAGAACATTAACATGTTACCTGAACAACTTTCAGTAACCCGAAGCATCCCAGAATGATTTTATTAACACTTACAGGTATAACTGATCTATTTTTCTTGCCAAAATGTTTGGAGGTCTTCCACAAGATTTAATTTTCCCGTATTTATTTTGACCCTTTAAATTTGCTTATTTAACAAAGTCTATTGATATCACTACCGATGGAACCTCTTTTTTCTCCACAGAAAAAAGTTTATTAATAGAAACTAAACAACGCATTTTGAACACTTCATATAACCTGAAGAAGAACATTAAATTTTCGAAACGCGTTGTTAGGTTTCTAGTAATAAACCTTTTTGTGTGGAGACTTAATATTTTTCCTAACATGAGTAAATATCACACTATAACAGATTTCACAGTTAATGAATCTGTTCTAATGAGCATAATTCTTTAATGCTCTGTGTTAATGAAATATACGAGACAAGATAACACCTAATATCATTTCGAAACTTTTGAACCATTAATACGTTTAAAATCAGCTGTCTTTATGTCATATATAGCGAAGCAGATATTTTAATTATATATATATATATATATATATATATATATACGATAAACGAAATGCAATCCAAAAGGACTGATAACACTTAAAATAAACTGTGACACAAAGAAAGAAACAAAACACATTACTCACAATCCAATATTTTGAACGCCATAATGGTCAAAATATTCTCTAGTGAGCCATTAGTTACGATTTTTTCTATGTGCCATAGTATATTTTAAGTATTTATACATTTACATATTTATTACTATTTATTTACCATTTATTTAATGATCATTGCTATATTTAATGATTATTAAAGAATCTAATTTATTGATTTGAACAGAACCACATTTTTGATATCTTGTAAAGTATGTTTATGATGATTGTCATGCTTATAATGTTCACTATAATCATCGTGAAGTTTAGTTGTTATTGGTGGCGTGGTTTGAGGGTGTAGTGTGTGTGATAGCTAAACCTGTTTCATATTTCTTGGTCGGCAATGAAACTCCATTCAACAATAGAGCTTAAATTTTTTTCAACACATATATATATATATATATATATTATATATTATATATATATATATATTATATATATATACTATATATTATATATATATATATGGATTAATTTACCACAATGAAAACAATTTTTTAAAACAATGCTCTAAGGCCTTTCGTTAATACATCTTCGGAGAGCAAGTGAACTTGCTCTTGAATATATATATTCAACATAATTTTTCAACAATATTCCATTTAATAGCCGATTTTATAAAATTAGATACTATTTTATTTACCAGAACTAATATTTCACAGAAGTAAGAACTAAAATTTGTCATTGATATTATATCATTAATTCAAACGAATTTCATAAATTTTCATTATAAATAAATATTAGTTTTTAATAAACATTTCTCTTTCCTCATTAACCATTATTTTAAGGGATCCTGAACATGATATTGGTTATTTCTGTTTACGTGAACATGTTACAATATTTTTGGTTAAATTATGGGCAATAATTTTTGATTTTTCATGTGAAGGATTAGAAAAATCAAGAAAGGTGAACCAAAGTGAACGAAAATTTATGACTTTCAGGGCACAATCAAACTGGAATTGTGTAAAATATGGTTGACAACCATGACCAAAATTCATATCAATGATCAATTAAGAACACATATTGCTTTTAATATGCAATAAAAATGAGATCCTACAAGTTTCGTTTGACGTTGTTGTTCGTCCTATCTTCATAACAAAAAAAAAGAGCAACCAACTGGATATGAAGTAATTTATATAGAAATAAACCCTGATAATATAAGATGGTTAGTTGCGGTCTATTTTATGATTAATGATTTAATGATCCATTTAAACTCTTTGCACTCAAATCGATGTCACTTTATATATATATATATATATATATATATATATATATATATATATATATATATCAATGATAAAACCACAATATGAAATGCAAAAACAAGACAACTCTATTTATTGATTCTGACCAAGACCGCTTGTTACGGTTGAAAGATATTAGTCTTGTTTTCCCATTTCCTATTGTGGTTTGATCATTGATTCTTATTTCACGTGTTTATGTGAAATCTTTATATATATATTTATATGTAGAACAGACCTTCCTTTCCAACGTCAATTTTCATTTATCACCCTGAAGATGGTCAAATAAGACCAAAGGGTTCGTATCATTAAATACTTTATAAAATAAAAGATAGAATAAATGGCAAGTTACTGCATATGCTTTCCAAACAATGAAAAGGACTAATAAGAAAACTTGGAAAATTTCCCAAAATACTGATCAAGAAAAAAAGAGGCAGAAATTTAATCTTACATTCATATACATATATACAAAACTATAATTTATCGGGACTCGGTCAGTTCTTCAGGTTATAGAAACCCATACTTATTTTCCCAAATTATACAAATATTGCTAAAAGTATTGACCGAGTCTCAATAAACTATAGTTTTGTTTCTATTCCACGGTCGATAGTTTTATCAATATTTATATATATATATGTATTTCACAATAAACACGTGAAATAACAAGTCTTCAAATCACATCTTAAGTTCAAGATTCTCCAATTCATAAAGAAGTCTGTCGTAGGTTTTTCAATTGAATTAATATATATATATATATATATATATATATACCTCATTAAAGATCTTGCCAACATTAAGTTTAGTATGTTTCCTACATACCTTTTCAAGGTTTCGAATGCTACCTTTCCATCTCTGTGGTACCATATAAATTAACTCACCGATTTTTTTATCTTTCATTGTATTTTTTCATATTACATTTCCGACGTTTCGGTCTACGTTGACCATTTTCAAGGATTCTATATACAAGGTTTTTTTAAAACAATTCTAATAAATACTTATTTACAATGACAATTACCTCACTTCTATCAAACATAACTAATAATAAAATATTCTTTTAAAAAACACTACCTTAATACACATGAGTAACAGGTTTGCTACAAAATTCCCTACATGAGCATTTACACAACATTATTTAAATCACTATATAGTTATTTTTCACGAATGTAACTTTAAAAATCTGGAAAAACACAGGACTGATCATTAATGTTCGGCTTCTTTTCCTTTATGCATAATGATTCAATTATATGCAGCCTCGTGTGATTATTTTCTGCATATAATACTTCAATGTTGTCTTCCAGCATTTTTCTACTTAGCCTGTGGAATTTTGTAGCAAACCTGTTACTCATGTGTATTAAGGTAGTGTTTTTTAAAAGAATATTTTATTATTAGTTATGTTTGATAGAAGTGAGGTAATTGTCATTGTAAATAAGTATTTATTAGAATTGTTTTAAAAAAACCTTGTATATAGAATCCTTGAAAATGGTCAACGTAGACCGAAACGTCGGAAATGTAATATGAAAAAATACAATGAAAGATAAAAAAATCGGTGAGTTAATTTATATGGTACCACAGAGATGGAAAGGTAGCATTCGAAACCTTGAAAAGGTATGTAGGAAACATACTAAACTTAATGTTGGCAAGATCTTTAATGAGGTATGTTTAAAAGAAGGTCTGCTCCCAAAGTATACCAATATATATATTATATATATAATATATATATATATTATATATATATTATATATAACAAATTCAATAATATATCAACCGTTGGATAGAATAGGTGTATAATGTAATCGGGATTCGGTCAATTTTCCAGGATCAAAATCAAACTCTCAATGCCAACGTTTCGGTTTTATTTAAAACCTTTTTCATAGGCCTACAAACAAAGGATGATAAGAAATCATATATAAACATCAACATATAACTAACATCAAAATGGAACATTACAGTTGTAAAAAAACAAAAATATATATACAAGTAGAAGTAATAGAAGAACAATAAACATTTTTATGAACTTACAGAAGTCAGAATTTTTGAATTAGAAAAATGATGAAATTTACATTATATAAAATGAAGTAACAATAGATAGTTAGTGAACTAACATCTTAACTGGTCAAAAACTTGGACCAGACTAACTGATTACAATTACATGTAAACCGAAACACTGTTCAGTCAAAGAACACAAAAAGGAACTAAGGAAATTAAATTTCACTAAAATCAACTTAACACTCCTGAATAAATAGTGTTCAAATTGGTAATGTCACTTCTATGATTAACTGAACTTAGATCTTTTTTAATATATAGCATTTCGAGGGTCTTTCTTCTTTGCTCATCTTGTTCTTTATCTACTATAATTGCTTCTTCAAAATCGAACATGTGACCTTCGTTTAAGGCATGGAATGCTAAAGCAGTGGCGTTACTTTTATTAGTTCTTATTGAATAAGAATGTTGATAAAGTCTTTCTTTTAAAAAACGACTTGTTTCTCCGTAATAACGCTTGTCGCAGTCTTTACATTTGATCGCATAAATGAGGTTACTTTGTAACTCCTTTGGTATTTTTTGTTTCAAATTTGAAAATAAAGACTTGACTTTTCTTTTGTTATAAAATGCCAATGTAACTTCAGGTACATTTCGTTTGAAAACTTTTCTAATTGATTGTGATAAGCCCTCAACATACGGAAATTTGAAATACTTTTTATTTAAAACTTCAAGTTCAGCATGATTTTGATTGGAATGTTCTGGTTGTTCTCTTGTATATTTAAACCAATAACGTTCAATTAAGTTGTTTGGATAACAATTTTTCTGCAACAATGACTTTACCCTTTTCTTATTTTCTTTTAGAAAACATGGACTACTAATTTCAACAACCTTCTTAACTAAATTTTGAACGCAATTCAATTTTTGGTTTATAGAATGAGAGGAGTGATAGTTCAGTATTCTTCCTGCACTGGTAGGCTTTCTATACCAATCCGTTAAAATAATGCCATTTTCACCTCTTATAACTTTTACATCTAAAAATGGCAGATTTCCGTCTTTTTCTATTTCATAGGTAAATTTTAGACGATTATGAAAAGAATTAAACGTATTTAATACATACTCTTCTTCTCCTCTTTCAATAATTAAAAATAAATCGTCTACATATAATTTAATAAATTTCACCTTCGTACCTAATTTATTAATACAGTCTTCTAATAACTCAATCATAACTATATTAGCAAGGATTGGTGAAATTGGAGATCCCATAGGTAGTCCAAATTTTTGTTTATAAATAATATCATCAAAGGTGAAATACCTTGCTTCACATATTAGATCTAGTATGGATAGGAAAACCTTCTTTGACATTCCAACCTGTGATTTTATCTTATTCCATTGCTTATTTACTAAATTAAATGCTAAATCCAAAGGAATGTTAGTGAATAATGATTGAACATCTAGTGAAATCATAATTACATTATCAGTTAGCACTTGGTTTGACAGCGCTTGTTTGAATTCTGAAGAATTTTTTACGTTCAACTCATTTTTGCTTGTAATATAGCTAAGATATTTTTCCATATATTTAGAAAGTTCGTATGTTGGACTACCGATGAATGATACAATAGGACGGAGAGGAAAGCCTTGCTTGTGTACTTTTACTAACCCATATATTCTTGGTGCTATTCCATTATAAGATTTCAAAATTGATGCTTGACGTAGATCAATGCATAGTGTCTTCTTTAATTCATCAACAATCTTATTTACTTTATTACGTAAAGTTGATGAAGGATCTCTTCTTGTGATTGAGTATGTATCATTATCTTCCAATAGAGTTTTCATCTTTGCTTTATACTCTGCTTCTTTCATTATCACTGTATTACCAGATTTGTCACTTTTGCAAACCACAATGTCCTTATGCTCTTTCAGAAATTTACAAGTTTTCTTGTAGCAACGTTCTACACAAGCATTCTGTCTTTTCATACGGTTTGATGAGTTATTTAATCTATTCCCGTGGTTTGTAATTATATTTACACATTGGCTTCTAATGACATCACTATTTTCCATGTTTACACATGAAAATATCTTTTCTAAGTCTCCTATTATGTCAAATGTAGGGATATCTTCTTTTTTACCAACTTCTATGGCAAACTTTTCTCCTAATGAAAGTAAATGGAGGCTATCCCTAGGAATTTCAACATTAGTTAAATTTGTTATAGCCAACTCTCCAGAAAAATCAAAGAAACCTTTACCTTGTTTTAAATGCAGGTTATTCATCTTCTTTTGCAAATTTAATTTACTTTTATTAAATACAGATTCTTTGAGACTATTCATTGAACTAATATAATTTCTTAAAATCATATCTGGTAATTTAACTCTTGCAAATTCTATACAATCACTAATAAGTCTGTTAATTTCCTTAGTTCCTTTTTGTGTTCTTTGACTGAACAGTGTTTCGGTTTACATGTAATTGTAATCAGTTAGTCTGGTCCAAGTTTTTGACCAGTTAAGATGTTAGTTCACTAACTATCTATTGTTACTTCATTTTATATAATGTAAATTTCATCATTTTTCTAATTCAAAAATTCTGACTTCTGTAAGTTCATAAAAATGTTTATTGTTCTTCTATTACTTCTACTTGTATATATATTTTTGTTTTTTTACAACTGTAATGTTCCATTTTGATGTTAGTTATATGTTGATGTTTATATATGATTTCTTATCATCCTTTGTTTGTAGGCCTATGAAAAAGGTTTTAAATAAAACCGAAACGTTGGCATTGAGAGTTTGATTTTGATCCTGGAAAATTGACCGAATCCCGATTACATTATACACCTATATATATATATATATATATATATATGTGTGTGTGCATTTTTGTTCTTAATTTTTAAATATTTACGTGTCAATAATTACACGTTATAACTTCTTGAAAATATGTTAGCATATTTTTTTAATATAAGATTTTCTTATTGGTGACACTGCCTTTAAGGAAACGAAGGTGAAGTGAAAGATAGAAAGAGGTTACTTGTTAAATTGAGGTCTCGGGAGGAGCACTCCAACCTGTCTATATTCGATTGTGAAGAGACCCAACCGAGTAGAAAGGTGACCCTACACATGAGCTCACAGGAAATTGCCTTCACCCCCCTTTTAAACTGCCCAAATAAACCATATTACCCTTATAGCATACTCCTTCACTCTAATTTTGACCATATACATCTGCGACCTTTGCGTTCAAAAACACTTGCAGGGATGAATCACAACAGCTTCAATTAATTAATTTTGGTGCATTTAGTTCATAAAAGTTCATTTGTTCATGAAAGTATGTATATTCAATGAAATCTCAGGGTTGCCAACTTAGATTATTTAAATCTTCATCTAGATTATTTCTGACATATTTAGATTATAAAAACAATCTAGTGTATAGATTATTTTTTGAATTATTTACACCTGTCTTTAAATATTTCTCAATTCTTAGATAATACAAAATATTATGATTATATTGAATTTAGTACAATAGTATATCAGAATCACTGCTGTTCTAGTTTCTGTACAGTTCTGATCTAGTTTTACTTGTGAGTAAGTGTGCCCAGACGGCCATAGGGCCATGGTCATAAGCTTTCAGTTTTTTCCCTTTAAAACTGTACCACGCTATGAAGTTTATTTCTAACTGCAGGTCGTGCACTAGGTATAACTTTGTACAACAGCATAAAACATATGAAATATAGCTTAAATATACAAAGACATATTGCATATTCCAGGATTAAATATAATATGAACTAGTATTGTGTGATAAAATACTAGTACGTTTAATAAAATACGTAGATATACCTAAAATATATACATTCATTACAATATTATGTGTCTAAGGCAGTTTCATTTCATACAAAGCACTTCCGATGGAATATTAGATAACAGTTTTTTGAAGTCATGTACAAATTGATCTATTATTAATCTATTTTGTTTGACTACTATATTGTGCCCTGTAGTATTTAGTCTTATTATTATTAAACTTTGCTGCAAACAATCTAATTTGGGACAATCGTAGATTAAATGGTTTTATGTCTGGTCAGCTAGTCCAACACACATACAATTTTAATTTTGAATAATACTAAATCTCTTAAAGTAATGCCCAGTTCGTGCATATGCTGTTAGTTCCTAGGTCAGCCAGTAATATATTTGTAAGTCATTCATCCTATTCTTTCTCTTTAAGGTCGGAAAATATATACTTGTTTCTAGTCCTTTCGTGCTGGAGGCCCATTCTTCTTCCCATCTTTCTTCCACCACGGATCCCAGTTTCTTCCTCACCTAGGATATGGCTGCTGCTAGATAGCTGACGGTATGTCCTCCTCCATAGCTGCTTCTTATGTCAACCCGTTGCTTGCTGTCACCACGTGACCTTTTGGATAACTCAATACCTATTTTTTTCTATGTTGATAGCTGTTTTCTTATTTTTTCAGCAATAGGCCAATCAATTATGAGAAAACATCTCTCTGTGTTATAGTCTCTGTTGTTCATTGTTTCAATGAATGTATTAATGTCATTTTTTAATTACTACTTTTATTAGTTCTTTTCCTGTACTCCCAAGAGTGAAGAAGTGTTTCTCAATTTATGATTTGCCTTCTAATGTTAGGTTAGGTTGTAGTGACAGTCCCACAAGGAAACACACATAGGCCGAGCATTGGCCCTTTGTGATACCAGACAATGAAGATTGTTTCAACAGTGGGAGTCTTAAATTTTGCCTAAACCAAGTTTATTTAGAGTAGGGTTCGTTAACAAGTACCTGATAATGTACAGGCTTGGGACCGACAGTTTAATGTCTTTCTTCGATGGATGACGTGCTCAGATTTATTCACCTCCCGCGTGAATAAATCGAGGGCCAGGTGGGAATCGAACCCCGGTCCTATCAGTTCCGAGGCGAGCATGCAACCTCTGAGCTAGCCTGGTCCCAACCGTCTAATGTTATAAATGATATTAGCACGCTTGCAGCATATCGATCAAGTGACGCAGGTCCAGGATCATCATTAGGAGCTTCAAGCAATGAATACGGTGATGAGTATTTGCAAGAACTCTTCCATTTGTTATGAAAATTTATCTAACATGTTGAATATTGCTGCATGCATTTAACAGATTATCTTTATATTATTAAGGAATTTGTTTAGATCATTCTAGATTTTTTTTTGAAACATTAGATTATTTTGCTAAAAAAGTTGGCAGCTCTGGAAATCCTGAAAAATCATTGGATTAGTAAGACATAGTTGTGAATTTAAGTCAAAGCATGAATTAATTAATCCTTCTTTGATAACAATTTTCAGCACTCTGTTTATTTCTAGTATGTAAAGTTATTCACCCTCCGAATAATTTACTACCTTAATACTATTAGTGTGCAATATTTTTTATATTTCATTTTTTTTTTGCTCAATGAAGTTGTCAAATGACTTAGCATATTACAAATGCAGTAGTGAATGAACATTGGCTTCTTTTATACACACATCTTTAATAATTATCTTTATATCTAGGTTATAGATTAATAACTACAATAACCACCTCAAAGTGAGTGAAACATATTAGAAAATCACTTGTGGCTATCTTAACCATACAGTATTTATTTTTCAAGGACCGACATTACTTTGTCGTTCGTGGGGTAAACATAAAGAATTCTACTTATAACAAAAAATGATATTTTACTTTGCATATAGTAAATTAAAAACATCTATTTACCATACTGATGTGAATGATGAGAAGTGTTTTGATTCGATAGCCTTTACTCTACATAAACCCGTACTTGACCAAGCAAACCAAATCGCAAACGCAGCAGTTATCTATGGAACTTGATGGTAAAAGTTTATGATTCTTTTAATTACTGAACCAACAGCTTGTGGAATAATAATCCAAAAATTGCAAGACATGTTACAACAGTGATGTATTAGTATTTATATAAGATGAATTCATTTTACTATGACATAGCTTATGGTCATGCAAGCATTTGTGAGAGTGTAATTGAGTTAGGATTTGAAAGAAGATCTTCAACTTGAGAGTAACAGCTCATATCAAGCCGAACACGATAGGCTATCTACTTACCTCTAACTCCATAAGACTAGCATCCGTCTGTAAACGAAATCATAATGTAAATTCTAGCTTCAATAAAACAGCGAACAACAAACTCAGTATTCAGTTTGTCAATAACTTTATTTTAGACATTCGCCAAATTATTGAACGTACTTTATAAATAGATACATCAGTAAATCTGTAACATATGCTCTTCTATCAATAATCAGGTGATAAAAAATACTTTATATATCATTTTATCAAATGGTTTAAAAATATTTGCAGAAGAAGCCCACACAATTAACCTTATTTATTTATTGGTCTTCAGGGCAAAAATGTCATATTTTCGTAAGACACGTCGATGATTTTTACAAGTCTATATGATTGCATATAGAAACAGGGAAGAGATGAATAGGGAGGAAAAGAGAAGGAGGGAGGAAGAGAAAAGGAGGAAGATAGTATAAGTGTATGAGGGATTATTGGTGACAGGAGACAGGTGTCAGGTGGAAAAATAAAAGTGAGAGGGATGAGTGTGTACGAGAGAGTTTTTATTGACTAGTAAATAAAGCAAAATAGTTAACCATTTTATATTTTGGCACGTTAGTTGTACTATTAATAACTACAACATTTTTTTGTATATATATATATAATATATAAAATAGTATATATGTATATAATACTAGCTGTATATAATAGTAGCTGATGAGTTTCTAAAATAATCTTTAATTTGATATCTAATCTGTAAGGTAAATTTTTTTAAGAAGCACTGGTGATTTAATTATAAAACAGCTTATAACTGTGTTTCTATTTGAATGTTACTCCTGCAATATTCAAATCTCAATTATAATCCATAACATACCTGAGAGTTAACTCAATGTACAGTTAATTTAAATAAGAACCTATAGCAACAAATTTTGCTTGCTTTTGTATACTAAACGTTATTGTACAATACTTATTCATCACTTTTCAAGCTTTTCGTATGTAGCTCTTACAGGTGAACTCATTCAAATTATGAATACTAGTATTCATCAATTCATTAAAAGTTGTGGTCACTGTACAGGCTATATGAATCCGTTGATCAAATTATTATATTTTACTCAAAAATATGTTAATATGCGTACCATATTTCAAAGCATGATAACTAATTAAATCAATGTGATGTAATAATTATAGTATTAATTTATATTGATATTAATATCAACAGTTGTTCTTTAAATTTTATATATTTTATTCCCTTTGGTAAATGAAAATGAATTCACTAATGTCGAAATCACAGTTTACAGAGAGGAAGATAGGGGCGGTTGGAGGATAGGGTTGGTTTCCCGCTGAAACCAAACTGTCAGGGTGATAAATACTAACCTAGAGTAAACACTGCTTGACAACTACAGCGCTCCCTTAATTAAGTTTAATAAATTATTCATTCTTGATTTGTTTGCAATGCTGGCCCGAGACTCGATAGCCACGGGCTATCTTCCTCCGCTAACGATGACACCTAATTGTGTCATAGCTCACGCACCGACGTCCTGTAAATTACCCAACCCAATCCTCTGTCAATCATAGTCATATTTCAGTTTATTATTCATAGAAATGAAAAAAAATAATCACTAAGATAAGTAACGGTATATTGATGAAATTTATTTTTTATTATAAATAAAAAATAAATCAATTATTAATATAATACGCATTTTTTGAACAAAATTGTTAGAATACTTAAACTATTAATAACTGTAAGTGTCTGTTGATATGAATTAGTTAATGATTCTATTTTGTATCCATCAGACAGAATATTGAATAATTATAACTCAAGCAGGAGTAGTAAAGAATACCAATTTTAGTATTAACATTATTGATGATATAACTTTTTCCATGATAACAGTGACTTTTAAGCTTTGAGGTTAACCATCAGAAATGATATGTTTCAGTGTAAGGACAGTATAAGTCTCTATGTTTGAGTAGTTTCTGACAACTATTTTTTGAGCTGCAAAAAACGTTATATTGAAATTGTGTAATACAAAGGCATCGGAAGGGTACTTTGTCATACTTTATGTCAAAATGAGAACTAGTTTTAAACTTCACTTTAGATAATTTTAGAAGTATATACTGTTTAATAAGCAATGGTTCAATATATTAACTGCATAATAAACATTACAAAAAATATTACAATATGAATGATAATTATTTAGACGCACTTGATGGATAGTGTTGTTACAAACATTACTTTTTAATGAAATGTGAGAAAATATACATCAAACTATTGAAAAACATATTTAAATATATCCATTATTACAAATAGTTGATTTCGTATCTAAAGCTTTTTGTATATAGCAATTACAGGTGAACTCAGTGATATGATGAATATTAGTATTCTTCAATGGATCAAAGGTTGTAGTCACTCCACAGACTACATGAAGTAGTTGATCAAATTATTATATTTTACGCAAAAATAGATTAATAATGCACTTCAGCAAATAGTTTATGGATAATATTGCATGGAAAAAAAGATAGATGGACAAATTACTTTATCATTTATTCAGTAATCTTTGTCTAACTCATCTATTGAGTAAATTTTGTCTAAAAAGACAAAATGTGTTTTCGACCTTTTTTTTTCATAATATAGTCTAGCATCCTGAACTATGGAATTATTGTGGAGTTGACATTTATCATTAAAAGGGAAAATCACTAGAGTTTTCCAATATCTGAAAAGGTCAGTATTGCTTTAAACTTTAAATTATTGATTTATGATTGATTATAGAAGTTTATGGGTACGAAAGAGGTTGCACAATAACAAATCGTAATGAAATTATACAAAAAAACTTGTTTTCAGAGGATGAGTTGAAGAGCTTTTTATCGACATTCCAAGGACAGAAATGAGCATTATCGTTAATTTTATGGTTTCAGGAAATGTTCCTTTTTAGCACTAAAATGCTAAAAATATCAAGACATTTCCATAGCCACAAAAATTAGTTAAGCTATTAATACTGAAAATGTCGACATAATTAATTAACTGCTGTATATGTCAGAATATTTTACATTGGCTTTTAAATATTTTACCATAATCAAGTAAATAATAGCAGTTAATTTTTAAAGTTTGTATCGCAATCGGATTGCGATTGTATCGGAAGTGTGTATCGCATTTATTATAGTTAATAGTTATGGATGACCTGACTCATCTTCTAAACAATGATGGTTATTATACGTTTTGGATACGCAGATGACCTTCTTATTAAAAAATAAGAATGCTTTATAGTATTTCCAATGTATTATGCAGAATAATTCCTAATTTTTTTTAAAGATCTGAACAGTGAGAAAGTTTTAAAATTTTGATATAATTTCATCATAGCAATATTTACAACTTTATAAAGCGGAAAAAATAGGATTAATCTAGAACTATCAAAGATACGTGCATAAAAATATTAAAAATAGGTGATGTAAATATGTTTACAACATATCTTGGATAAATAATATTGCATTAAAATATATATTGCATTAAGAATATATATTTTTATGTAATCTTAAAGTAATAGCTATCATGCAAGGAATATATGCTTGGCTCTGTCTAAGAATGTTGTAAACATTAATAAAAGTGGTTTGTTCATACACATTCAAAACAAAAGTTATTTAGTCAACTGGGTAGAAGCAAGGAAATTGGTATTTATGTCGCCTGGAAGGAGAATAATCATTGTTGAAAGCCGTCTAATAAAGAGCTGATATAATAGTTTTGTCAAGAGTACCCCAGACTTTTTAAATTTGATGAAATTGTATTTGAAGGAATCGTCAAACAGATTAAGACAGCTTCTAATTTAATAGAGTAAGCACAGTCAATGGTGTCAATACCCATAACACACTTAGCACTAAATTAGGTAAGCTGTTCTCCTCTATTTACTACTAGAATATGCTTGCTTTCTGACTTTCTGTATTTCAAAATCATCACAGTGTTAATCCCCTATATTTTGTGAAATCTTCAAGTATTGAAAATCAAATAAATACTAGCAATAACTGATGAAGAAAAAAACTGAGAATAAATTAATTATGGAATGGAAAATAAAACGTTTTAATATGGTATGAAACAAAATTTAATAAAATGACAAAAAATAGTGAACAACCAACTGCAAAAAAAAATTGTTAATTAATTAAACATAAAGAGGGATGAGACTAAAATTTAAATAGAAAAAATGTGCGCAGATAATAATTCGTAAATATCATTATGCATATAATCTGTTTGGATTGATATCTAAAGAACTAACGAACTCCTTGATTCACTAAAATTGTTTAATGTAGGAAATCCGTTGTGCATGGTACCACTTTTAATATTCGAATATTATGATACAGATTAAAACTGATGCTCTGATAATTGGGTGAATAACAATGGGTGGTGCACATGCTTGACTGATGCTGGACTTATGATTATTCATACTTAGGTTTAGTACAGTAGTTTTTATACGTAAGTAGGTTACATCACACTGTGTACAGTCTAATTGGCAGATGAATTCACTAATGATAGAGTAGGATTATGTGAACCGATATATAAGGCACAAAAAAAGAACAAATTTTTGTATTCTTTTGCAATCATGGGACAGGTCTGACAACCGCTACGTTCACTTCATTGGATTCCTGCATACCTCATCTCTGTCAGAGAGGGCTGAGTATCTCAATGGAAGAATAAGTAACTACGATTTTTATGTTCTTGATAACATATATGTGGAAGGTTATTAGATGATGAAAATATCGATAAAGAGGACAACAAGATAAAATAATGATCCTTTATAAATCTGCCCAAATTTCTCTGAGTTTGAGAGAAATAATTTTGTAAAACTCTCACTGTAGTTTGTCTTTATTAGAAAGCAAGAGGAGCTATCTGCTAAGATCATACTGTTTACTATAATGCTTGAAGTGTAACAATGCTGTTTGAATTGCTGTTAAGATGATCAATTTTAATTTTTTTCAGTCGGATGGTATATTGTATATTTGGTGTAACTATTTTGAACTATGGTAGAACATAATTTATCTAGTATAGCTTAATAGCTATTTTCATATGAGATGATGACAGCTATTGGAATACAGATATTTTTGAGAGTTGGTAATTTGAACATGAACTCAATTAATTAAAAAAGTTTATGTTAATTAAAGTGGCATTTCAATTTCTAAAAAATGTTACAGTATTGAGATATTTATAAGATTTTAAGAAAAAAACCAGCATAATAATTACTAGGAAGTAATAAATGTTTCTGATTTTTGCTAAACAGTGATACATTGATGATATGATCATCATCAAGTCAAGTGAAGGAGATTGACAGGTGACCTAGAAAGTTTGGTCTGGTCTAGTAATGAAAAAGATGGCTGAAGAGGAAGCCATTCTTCTTCACATTGCTATTTCTCTGATCAGAAGATTTAATCTTCCATAGAACTAAAAGAAATTTTGTTTCAGAACAGTGTTGGATAGTAGAACAAGAAATTTGGTGGAAGGTTAATGACGAAAAGGTCTCCTGCACAAAAATCTTCAAAAGACCTCCAACTCTTTTGCATGGTCAATAATATTATACAAAACAGTTTTCAAAGGGAAAACGTATTCTCATATCTATACTTACGGATTCTTTATTAGAGGATAAGCTATTAAAATGGCCATTCAAAACTGGGGTCTGAATGAACCTACTGATAGAACATTTGATCAATATGCTATCTTGTAGTTTCACGTCGATAATCATCAAAATCTATAAGAAACAACAGGAAACTACAAAATATTTCTTCATAATATTTTTTTGCTTATAATTGTGTATAGTAGACAACACATTTATTATGGCGCTATTTCTTCTCCTGATACTCTTATTAACGTACTAACCAAATGAAAGTGAGTTACAATGTTTTGTTTTCAAAGTATATATCATGTTACATTCTTTTATATGTATATATAGTTCGGTTTTTGACTCTGACGAAGACCGCTTGTTACGGTTGAAAGATCTTAGTCTTGTTTTCCCATTTTCTTATTGTGGTTTGATCATTGATTGTTATTTCACGTGTTTATGTGAAATCTTTTTATACATATATGAATGAATGAATGAAAATTTCTTTATTAAAGGCCTTATGCCCAAGGTATACAAGGCTGGGGTAGCCGTACGGAGAGCACTGGGTGCTCTCCACCAGGCTTTTTCCCCTTTTACATATATATATATATATATATATATATATATATAGTTTTCTATGGGTTGTCCGGGGAAAGGAATATGATTCGATGCGATGTTGACCAATGGGAGTAGAGTTACAGGTCCAAGCGTAAGGTCCCAGTTGCCCGCTGCTCAGCAAAGAGCCTTTGCGTTCTGCCAATAGGTATAGAGGTTGCACAGTCCCTCTGTGTTAAATGATGTTTGGCAGAAAACATTAGCCTCACTTTACAGTGAACTCCTGTTCCCTTTCTATTTCTGATTTTTGTGGTGGTTGGGTGTTGTTGTTGTTTACTATTTTCTGTTACGGATATTGCTGGATATTTAAATGATACTCTCGGTTGTTTACTGCGAAAAGCCGCCTTCATCTTCATGCCAACAGGGGTAGAGGTTGCACAGTCCCTCTTGATTATTAAGAGATGTTGACACTGGAATCCAACTTCTTCTCGTAGAAACATCTTCAAGTTGTAGGTTTTGTATATTGTTCTCTTCGGTTTCTTATGTTCATGTTTTTTCTTCAGTTGAATGTTATTGCTGCTATTGATGGGTGGCTGGTAGGTGATGAAAAGTTCTGCACTGTTGACCTGGTGGTGGTATTTGCGACATGTTTCAACATTCTCTGGTTATCTTCAGGCAAGGAAATGGCCCAGACGTTGGTCCTTATATACAGTTTTCTATGGGTTGTCGGGGAAAGGAATATGATTCGATGCGATGTTGCAAACTCTACTCCCATTGGTCAACATCGCATCGAATCATATTCCTTTCCCCGGACAACCCATACAAAACTGTATATAAGGACCAACGTCTGGGCCATTTCCTTGCCTGAAGATAACCAGAGAATGGTTGAAACATGTCGCAAATACCACCACCAGGTCAACAGTGCAGAACTTTTCATCACCTACCAGCCACCCATCAATAGCAGCAATAACATTCAACTGAAGAAAAAAACATGAACATAAGAAACCGAAGAGAACAATATACAAAACCTACAACTTGAAGATGTTTCTACGAGAAGAAGTTGGATTCCAGTGTCAACATCTCTTAATAATCAAGAGGGACTGTGCAACCTCTACCCCTGTTGGCATGAAGATGAAGGCGGCTTTTCGCAGTAAACAACCGAGAGTATCATTTAAATATCCAGCAATATCCGTAACAGAAAATAGTAAACAACAACAACACCCAACCACCACAAAAATCAGAAATAGAAAGGGAACAGGAGTTCACTGTAAAGTGAGGCTAATGTTTTCTGCCAAACATCATTTAACACAGAGGGACTGTGCAACCTCTATACCTATTGGCAGAACGCAAAGGCTCTTTGCTGAGCAGCGGGCAACTGGGACCTTACGCTTGGACCTGTAACTCTACTCCCATTGGTCAACATCGCATCGAATCATATATATATATATATATATATAATAAAACACTATAGCAGCGTTAGCATTCAAAACATTGTTGCTGTTCTCTGCTGTCTGAAGTCACCGTAATATTTCTGTGATACCAGGGTAAATGTAAAATATTCTGGTCAAGCACTAGTCATTTTTTACTATGATTTATAACTAGTTTCATTTATAACGATGAAAGAGGTGTGGGGTTGAATAGGAAATGATTGAAGTGAGGTCTCTGATTTGTCTAACAGATTAGAAAAGGCAAACCAATCAGTAAGCCTGTTTCAGTTTTCTCTCTATTAAATGACGTGCTAGTTTCAATGCTCCTATTGCTTATGATTACAAACACGTAATTAGCCTCTGATCTGATAGCAGATTCCATTGTTCTACCGGAGAGGGGATGATCAGTGTTTGTAAGGAAGTTTGCTTATCTAGTCTAGTATCACTATGTCTCTTAGGCAGCTATTATGGCGTCTCCTGCCAAAAGAAAGGTATATCGCAAGGACGACTCTCAAGAGACCACAATCAGTTCTATGCACAAACAGCTGTAATATTTAATAATACATACCCCAAAAAAACCATGCAGTCAATAAACCGTAATAATTTGGCATGAATTTATTATGTAGCGCTGATTTCTTTTCTCTTGTAAGGATTTAAAGTCTTTGAAGGCACCTGTAAAACAACTGAAGTAGAACATAATACACAGGAAAAAGTAGGGCTTTATTCCTGCATATAAATAATGAAAATTTTACATTGATTGGACCGATGCTAAATTTATTACCTCTGAAAATTCAGTGTTGGTCGGAAATATAGCCAAATCTTCTTTAATTAAATTTAATAGATCAAATATTATAAACATTAGTAACGGGTTGTTCAAAATTGACTCAGTTCTAATGTAAGCAATAGCCGCACCTAAGAAGGTTGACAGCTAGCGGACAGGTTTTTACTTATTCATACTGTACTCCATTGTTTACCCAAACATCCCACCCTGGACTACAGTCCTTTCCTAGACTTTACACCCCTTTCAAATTCTACTCCTCTCAACCCTTTACCAGGATGTTTCTGCATCTTGTGTTTCAGTTGGGTTTTTGACTATCACAAAGACCGCTTGTTACGGTTGTAGTCTTTTTTTCCCATTTCTTATTACGATATGAACATTGATACATATCTAAAACAGTTCAGTAATTTATTATTCCGTTTGATACACTAGATTTCTTATTTAATCAGCATTCAGTTAACTTTCTAGGTTTAAAAATAAAACACTCTTGTTATAATTGTTGTGAAACATCAAGAGTTTCATTTTTAATCTATATATATATATATATATATATATATATATATATATATATATTGTTTAATAACGCCCCATATTTGGGGCATTTAACAATATATGTTTAAATGAAGGATTGTTTCCAACTTTTACAAATATATATATATATATATATACCATATTCTGATAAAATACACCCAGAAGTGAAACAATAACTCACTACTATATTTCGATGGCCTTGTCGTCAGAATGATAGATGTGAATTGGTAACGACTCAAGGAGGTGGTAGAGGAAGAAGAGGAAATGATAGGATAAACTTCTTTTATAAATCTACTAAAATTATGTACCCCATAGAAATAGTTTGTTAATTATAGACCATAGTTTTCCCTTACGCATGTTTAAGTACTTGATTATAGTCTTCATCTAAATTTATAAATGTCAAAATTTATATAATCTAATTGATATCAGAGTGATATGCAATTATTATAAATCTTGCTTAAAAATTCATTTTTCATATTTTTACAAAAAAAAATGTTCAATAAGAAATATCATATTAGTATATTAACTGCAGGTATATCATATTAGTATATTACGAATTATCTGATTATATTATATTTACCTGTCAATTATGCACGAAACTGCCGGAATTGTTGTTGCCATAGTAGTACATGAATATACAATATTTTCATAACAACGAATATTATAACAACCATTCCATACCAATTAAAACCATATAATAATATGGTGTTTTCGATCTTTATCAAATTAAAAACAAACATAGGTTTTAATAAGTACTATTGATTAAATTTTAACACTAAAAGTCTGAATTATGTATAAACAATCTCATCAATTTGATTACGTTACTACCTATATCTATACCTACCTAAGTCTGTATGTCCCTTTAAAAATAAATTATTGATTTTACCAGTCACCTTCTGCTAATTTTAAGTTGTTGCATTTGTAAAAAATATTATTGTTTTTAATTGGTTTCCCTAGCAGAGTTGAGGCAATAAACTACACAAAACTTTCTCTCAAAAGTAGCAATTATTCTGTTCAATTTTATTATTTTTCTCAAACTACGTGACCAATGTACTGTTATCAATCTTTCAAATCACTGAAAAGTGTGCATTTCTACAATTATATGCAGAACTAAACATTTTCTTCTCGCCAGCAGAAAGTTTTTTTTTAGTATACAATAATCACCGTCTCATATGTACTTCAACATTAATATATATATATATATCTGCAAGTTTTGAGATTTTTTGAGGGTTTTGGTCTGGATATTAAAAACCACTTCTTCACAACACTTTTTCCACATTTTCCTGGAGGTTGCATTTTTGTTATAATAAAATGTGGAGACAATGGGCCGCAGCAACTTTCCGTCAGTTATTTAATATGTAGAGAAGATTATACAAATAGGAAAAAAAAACAAAACAAGGATACACAACAAACTTCCCAGCCCTGAGGAGGACATAACTATATGTCGAAATGTTGGCGAAGAAGTGTTTTTTACTATCCAGACCAAAATCGTCAAAAAAATCTGAAACCTGTGAATATAGAGCGGTCAAGAAACAAACAGCATGATATATATACGGATTTATTATATTTTAATGTACAAATTTATATAAAAATAAGGGCAAAACCTGTAGTTAAAAGGAATCAGGATGCAAAAATAAGCTCCCCAAGAGTAGTAATTGGGGTTACTACTCTTGAGGAAATGGAAAATCAAAAATAAATTGCAACTGTGGGTGATATATATTTAAGGAGAAAGAAATAGACTGAAAACACATAATAGACAATAAAATTAATTTTTAGCCAAACAATGTTGCTCAATAACTATATGAATCATACATGTGTAATAAATGTTCATAAATCAAAAGGTTTGCTTGTAATTTGTCTATAGATTTATGCAAATTTATCTACACTCTCGCAGCTTTGTATTAGCCACGCCAAAAGAAGCAAAAATCAATAAATTGACTCGGGGGAACCTTGGGGGAATCAATGAAAATATAGTTATGATAAATATCATGATAACTAATCTTTATTTATAATAAAGAAACAAATTTGAATGCTAGTTTTTAACTGTTTCATTATTATAGTTATGAAAATATTAACACTTTAACGTGATACATACAATCAACAGAGTAATAGACACACACAAATGTCCTGAAATTCAAATTACACCATATTCAAGTAACGACAAAGAATATGTGCTATTCCAAAGATGAAAATGAACATTTTTAGTTTGAACATGTTCCTAGTGTCTAAACATGATGAAGATGGCGATTCTTCTCTCTGGAAGAACAATGAATAATTTTTAAAAACCAATTATATTATTTAATATATTGAACAATATATTAATTTATTCAACTTAAATATATTTTTTTTCAACAATGTCATATTTGGGTTAACTAAGAGTATTTAATATAATTGGTGCCACAAAAATTTAACAATCAGTATTAGTAGTTGTTTTGAATAAATAAAACAAAGTAATACTTAATAAATATAGGTAAGTAAAAGAATGAATTTTTAAGAAAGAGAGATTTGGTTGAATTTTTGGTCTCTACCACAGAGGTTTACATTCTGTGATGTATGTTTTTAATGTATATTATATATATCATAATCATAGCATATCATTTTTGATAAGCGTTTAGTGTAGATCCTGCCACTTATCGCCTATTACTAGAAGAACACCATTACATATCACAGTCAGAGGATTATCTTTTTTTTTTGCCTTTCCATTTGCAATATATACAATAAATGATATATAATAAAAAATACTTGTATACAAAAATCGAAATGAAGTTTTTCCCCATATTTACTAATGACGTTGCATTACACACAATTTCCTAATCCTAACTCAATGAAATCATATGATAAAATAAACATGAATCCGTAAGTTATGAATATCATTATTAAATCAAGAAAATAATTGTATCCATTTATCTTAAATAAAATGGAAATATCTTTATATGCGTTGATATCAAAGAAAATTCGATAAAATGACGATAGAGGAGAAGAAGGAGGGCTCTAATTTAAGTCAGACAAATCACAAAGGGTAATTTGAAAATTCAATGAAGGGAACGAATGTTGTTAGTGGCTGATTGAATGATAATAGTGGAGAGAGCGTTATGTGATAGACGGAGGGGCGTCGGCCGGGAGCTCGCATAATTGGAGACAATAAATAAAGCAGTGGGAACCAGGAGTGCCTGTGTTAGGCACCCCTTATTAATTAGCAAACAGTCCTTATTCGCCCCTCCCAACCAGTCTGACTTAACTCAGACACAAATAGTGCAACACAGTTACAACCATGGCTTCAGTCCTCACGTTAGTACTAAACAAATCGTGTCTCTTTCTACTTGTAGTACATGAACAGTATAACAACTATACTATGTATTTCCACTTATTAAACTAATTAATTACTATAAATTTCATACTATCTGCATACTTATTTACTTTCAGGAATAAAAACAAAACACGAGTAAAAAGAGTATTTCAAATTGCAACATCTGACTATACATGGCTGTATAACTTTACACCCGCAATCAAAAAAAATATAACTATATTTATAATTTAGCTAAAACTAATGTTTAAAACAATAGAAAAAAACTGGTTTGATTTGTCTTTCTGTTGTTGTTGATAGTTTTGAAGTTTTTTGTTTCAAGAGAAGTAATATTACAAAAGAGAGAAATATATTACAGTTCTTTGATAAAATGAGCCGAATGATTTACACTAATGCCAATTGATTTGTAACGATGCCAAAAAACATATCCCTTGTGATTCATTGGAATCCTCTAAAAATAATGTGTTAAGACCTACTCACTACTCTTTCTATATTCACGTATGAAAAAAAATGAACCAGTTTATAGTTTTCATTCTGTTCAAAAGAATTATTATAATTTACAAGAAAAAATTAACTCCAAATCATTAAAAAATAAAATAAATATGCAATAACTAGATTTATCTCTTTAATATATTCAAAAGGATTCAGTAATTAGATATATCTAATCATATATTGGAATACGACATTTGAATAAGTTAAGAGCAATTGTGTGAACATCTTAGCATTATAATTTCTAGTGAAAGCATTACAATCAGTTACCTGATTAAGTTACACTTTTTAAGTTGTCGTTTAAAAAGAAGCTATCTTGGACTTATTGGTGAAACATTTTTTCCAGAAAATCCTATAAACTTATTTAAGTAAGTCATTAATAAGGAGTTTATTATAATACAAAATAGTACTGTTATCAGAAATGGCATTATTAGTATAATTGAATCTTAATTAGGACCTTTATATATTATGAGAAAACAATCAACTTTACAATTTCAAACTATATAATTATAATATAATATAATTAATATAATAATATCAATATATATTTCTGCTTTTTAGGGTAAAGAGAGATCTATATTTACAATATTTTAATTTTTAAAAATATAATAATTAATTTTATATTTTTATTCTTAAATAAACTGTAATTATTTTTTATTCTTATATCTGTCAGTTATGTTCATAAGTTCACATTCGTTATATCAATTTAATTTCAAGTTTACTTAGTTTAAATAAGGTCCCTCAAGTAAAATATAATTATAATACAATAATTTTAATAATATTGAATTGTTTTTAACTAATGTTGTTTTAATTTTCTGATTGTTAATTTATGATTTTACTCTTCTATACCTTTTGTATTTAGAGATGTAAAATCATGAAGAAGCACGTCAGTATATTGTGCTCCTTATTCTCAATAATCCTATTCTGACACTTTTAGTTATTAATAACAAATATTTGACTATGCCTGCAGTGTAGACAATATTAACGTTAAACGTTGAATGCTATTTTTTTAACGTTATCAAAGCTTTATATTTAATGCATTAGATACATATTTTAAAAAAAAATATATCACGTATAAGGCATGCACGAAAATTATACTAAACATACATTATTTTTTCGTTGATGATGTGTTTCTAGTGATTTTGAACAACTCATTTACAGATTAAATATTGTTATAATTTTGAAAACATAATTAATGCACCAGAATGTTTGACAGTGAGAAAACAATATATTATAAAAAAATCTATCACTATATCTCAACGGTACTCACATATATAAATATTTCTTTATAAGTATCTCTGGATTCTACATTCCCACTGAATGAATACTACATTTTCGAAATTCTAAACATGTTTTTTTTATTTTTTGTTATATTTATTGGATTCCCAATTTTTTTACTGAAATAATTCTAAGCAATATTTGATACAAAAATAATGCAAAGTGAATGTTCCATGTTTAATTTTCCTGAATATATCATTAAAACATAAATAACACTTTGAATTAAAATATTGTATTGTTTGAAGACACCTGGATATTTCAGTCAGCTTTCAACAGAAGTTCAGAAACTTCTGTTGATGAGTTATGCATGGCTGTAAATGTTCGGCTATGAAATGAAATTTTTTGTAAGCAATTTACTTTTCACATTTTTTTCAAATTATGTATATGTTTTTTCAAATAGAATGTATTTGACAAACACATTATTATTTCTACGTTATGTTGACTCGCAGGAAAGTTTTATCATGGTTCTTGATGCCAAAGCAGGTTATGACAGTATCACGCTCTTGTGATGAAGCTAGAAAACATATAAACGAAATTAAAATTTCCTTTATATGAATTATGTATTATGTTGCATATATCGGCAGTTGTGATATGTTATTATAACAATTATTAAATTTTTATTATTATTTACTGACATTCTGATAACAAAATTCAATAATTTGATTAAGATTGGTTTGATAATTACTATATTACTATATCATTTGGTTCGATATTCCATTTTTTCTAATTAATCTTGCTAGAAAAGTAATTATTTTCTATTTCAATTTAGCATAATACTACACGTATCCTCAATTTATTATGAGTTTATCCTATACTACACTAAATTAATTCATTAAGCTACAAGAATGCTCTATTTTTTAATGATTACTATTTCCATCCAATCCATATAAAAAAAATCTTAGTAAATAATTACTTTTATTGATCAATATAGAATAGTCATCAAGGAACGATCTGTAGTAGTGGTTTAACATAAATACAGGCTTATAAAATTATTTATATATATATAAATATCAAGAGAGACTGTGCAACCTCTACCGTCATTGACATGAAGACAAATGTTACTTTTCCTAGAAGACAAATGAGAGTATCAAGTAAAATAAAATCAATATCCCTAGGAGATAATAGAAAAAAACTAACACCCAACCACCAACAAAATCAGAAATAGAAAGGACACAGAAGTTCACCGCAAAGTCAGGTTCATATTTTCTGCCTATATTCATATATCACAGAGGGACTGTGCAACCTCTATACCCATTGGCGGAAAAGCGGAGGCTTCGCTGGGCAGCGGTAAATGGGTCTTTCTAAGAACCCCACTCATGGACTTACAAACTACTCTCCTATTCGTCACCATCGTATATATATATAAACTTTATCACATAGGTAAGAACACAGAAATTTGCAACAGAACTCACTTCGATATTTTGACATCCGTCGTCATTGGGAAGAAGTGCGAAGTGAGTTCTGTAGTGAATTCCTGTAGTCTTTCCTATGTGTTAAAGTTTTTATTGTCCACTCGGACCTTTTGATTTTATTCCAAGTATATATATATATATATATATATATATACTTGAAATTGAGTCGCTACTAGGCGATATCCATAGCCTTGCAAAAGACGGACGATTAAAGGTCGATGACGGAATCCGTGAGGAACTACTTAGAGAAGCTAAAATTGAAAGAGGCCATTACAAGAGTAATATACTAAAAACGAGACACCGTATAGCGGCCAAGAATTTGAAACAAGATGGTTCCATCACAATCCGTAAAGCTGATAAAGCTGCCTGCTATGTTTGATAGGATCAGATGAATACAACTCTAAAATCAGCGACATCCTAAGTGACCCTGCGAAGTTTCGTCATATTTCCCGTAACCCCACTGACGATATTAAGAGAAGAGTTAACAAACTAATAAAAGTGGTAATGCCAAAACTGGAAAGAAAAGTCTTCCACCTATCATCGGAGACTATGGTTTGGGATATTGTTATGGCAATGTGAAAACCCACAAACCAGGAACCCCTTAAGGCCTATTATCAGTCAGATTCCTTCTCCTACGTACCAACTGGCGAAGCGACTGAATGAAATACTCACTCCCTTCGTTCCCAAGGACTATAGCCTTGCATCTTCTACCGACTTCCTTGAGCTTTTAAAGGGTTCGGAGAGTACGGGAACTATAGCTTCTCTTGATGTCGAGTCCCTTTTCACTAATGTGCCGGTTGACAGGACGATTGACATCATCCTGCAAGAAGTTTACCCTGAGGGAGAGCAACCTAAGATAGACATCCCTAAAACGAGCCTGAAGTCCCTTCTGAAGATATGCACGAAAGAGTCTGCATTTATCTCACCTGATGGCTGCATGTTTCAGCAAATTGATGGTGTTGCCATGGGATCACCGTTGGGTGTCCTATTTGCAAATTACTTCATGGGCGCTGTGGAGAGGAAAGTCTTTTCTGAATTAGAAAGACCCACAATATATGGGAGATATATCGACGACATTTTCGTCTTAGCCAGAGACGTAAATGTGATCGAAAGATTGAAGGAACACCTGGAGAATGAATCAGGCCTTAGACTAACTGTTGAAAAGAGTATTGACGGTCAGCTGCCATTTCTTGATGTTTTGGTCCAACAACGGTCTAGGAGCTTTAGCACAGGTGTCTATTGCAAACCAACTAACCCGGGTCTGTGTTTGAATGGGATTAGTGAATGCCCGGATAGGTACAAACGTTCAACCATTGCGGCTTATGTAAGAAGGGCTCTAACTCACTGCAGTGAATGGTCGGATGTCCACTCGGAGTTGGAAAGAGCAACCCAGGTCCTGGTCAACAATGGTTATTCCAATAATCATGTGAGGAAAACTATCAGTCAATGCCTTGAGAAGTGGTATGGCACTACAGAGAACAAAGATGCCTCAGAGGAGAGGCATCAAGTAATACGCTTGTATTACAGGGCATACATGAGCAGCCAGTACAAGCAAGATGAACAAGCGCTGCGAAATATCGTCTCTAAGCACGTTTCAACGACGACGGAGGAGGATAAGCTTAAATTAACAATATTCTATAAGAACAATAAGACCAGTAATGTTGTTCTTAAGAACAGCCCCCAGTGTGTCACCCCAGAGCTCCAGAAAAGTCATCTCGTGTATGAATATGTTTGTAATTCAGGGAACTGTGCAGCCCTGCCTTCTACATACATCGGCATGACAAACACGAAGCTCTCGAGGCGTCTTACCCTACATCTGTCTGCTGGTGGACCAAAACAGCATGAACAAGAAGTCCATGGTACTCGTCTCACTAGGGAGAAGTTAGTCGAAGGAACCAAAGTCCTTCAACTGCAAAGTGACCCTAACCGCCTGAAAATCCTGGAAGCGCTCTACATTAGGTCTAAGAAGCCTTCCCTTAACTGCCAGATGGTAGACATGTTCGTCATTCCCAGCATGAGGAGTATGGTAGTAAGCAGTGAAGTGCAGCGGGATACCGGACTGAGTGTAGCGCCACATAGTGCTGCTGATAATAGTGGCTCGGTTGATCTGGTGACTCGGACTGGTGGACCGGAGAGTGGTGTGAGGGCGGGCGCTCGGCCTGCGGTCGGTATTCCCGAGGCTGCTCGGCGCGAGTCGGCCTCCGGCATCAGGTGATCTGCAGCTGTTCTCCAGTTGGGCTCCCCCACTCCCCTTACCCCCACTCCCCTTACCCCCACTACTTGCCTGCTTTCCCTTCCCTATGCCTTTTGCGTCCTGGATCTCCTAGGAACAACTTCGCCCGTCGATGACATCTGTGATGTCGAAAGCTTGCGCACTCAATACGTTTACTTTAATCTTATATTTATTATTATTATTCTTTTCGTTATAACTAACTAACTATAGAACTTTTCTTTCTTTTTCTAACTAACTATATCGCCTTTTAAATTCTTTACTCTCTTTCAACTCAGTTATTTAATATATCTTTTCTACGTTTACTATTAATCTTAATTATTATTATTATTATTATTATTAACATTATTATTATTATTACTATTAATTTTCTTAATCTATTTATTCTCTATTAGTCCAGTTATACCGTTGAAACCTTTAACCTTCTCTTTATATTAACCTGTACTATACTTTTAATCTATTTTTAGCAATGACTAAGCATGAGTTCATCGATTTTAAGTTCTATTTATAGCAATGACTAAGCATGAGTCATCGAGGGTTAACCTTAACATGTCACTTGGCCTTTCTTGAATTTCTTGGAGCTTTCAACTGCTTTTATTCGTAACCGCTTGTTTCTTGTTCCCATTATTGGACCTTTAACCTTCTCCTTTACATTAACCTGTACTATCCTTTTAATCTATTTATAGCAATGACTAAGCATGAGTCATCGATTTTAATTTAACATGATCACTTGGCCAACTCCTTTTCTCCAGTTGGAACTGTTAGTAGGAGGTTAGTTCGTAGGATCGAATTCCTTCTTCAGTCTTAAAGATCGTGAATTGCCGAGACTGCGGTTAATTTTAATGATACTTGTTTAAAAGAAGATCTGCTGCCTATTTATACCAATATATATATATATAGTGTGTGTGTGTGTGTGTGTGTGTGTGTGTGTGTGTGTGTGTGTGTGAAGTGTGAGTGGGTGTGTTTCGTTTCAAAATATTGTAAACTTGATATAAGCCACAGTTCATAATGGATAATAGTTATATATATATAACTATTTAATATAATATATTTAATAATAATGTAATAATTTAATAACAATATAATATATTTAATATTAATAATAATATTTAATATAATTAATGTTATATATATAACATTATTCTCTAAAAAAAAGTATTATTGCAGATGAACTGTATAGTTATTAGATGATATTCCTCCATGGGAGACTCATATTATTGCTAATTGTCACAATTCACCCCTCGATGACTGGTGACACTAAAACGAAATGAAGACACTAAAGTACCTCACTTATACAAAGCTTATCACTTATAATTTTCTGACCAAATTAACTACAAATCATTACCTGCTTAAATGTGAATTTAAATACCCGCTATGTTGCCTACCATACACACGTCTTGATGAAAATAATAATATATCATCCCAAATTACTATGACATTTGAAATATTAAATTAAATCAATACGAACATTTAAAATTGCTATTTATGTAGTAATTTAATAGTGAAATATTATTACATTTATAACATAATAATAATTTTACAATAAATTAATATTTAATGTAAAAAGTAGTCAATACAGAGTATTGCAGCTTTCTTGATCACAATTCAAGTTCATTTGTCCCCATAACAATGAATAGTAGTAAAACTACTTAGTTAGAATTTCAAATCTAAGTTTGTTAGAAGATTTGTAATGCTAATCCTCTTTTAAGATCCTGTTGTGGCGTTTACTTAACTAGGATTAAGCCATTTGAATATATAAAATTAGAAAACCGATTCATGAACGTGACATCAATGTCCGTTATGTGTAAGATTTTTAAGAAAGGCATCAGAAGGAAAGTGCATTTCCTGAGATAGCATAGTACATTCATGAGAGGTTGGTGTTTTTGCAGAGATGTGAGAACGGAATGGCCCTTGCCTAGAGATGATACATTTGAGAGAGCGTGAAGCAGAGCTCCCGTTAATCGATCAGAGCAGGCAATAGAGACGATCAGTGCCTACAATTGTTCAGCTTGTTGAGCAACTACAGACAGCGTTAGATGGTTCCTTACAAGCTACAGTTTGTCCGAATGTGGCAGGACACTGATAAACTAGTTCTTCACAATGCAACACTTCTATTTGCTCCACAATGCAAGAAATTTTGGTCATGGATAGGTTGTGATACAATACGGGTATAGTTATATAATTATTACGTTATATATAATCACAGTATATGTTTACTATTTAGACTAGAGAAAGAGGAAGATTTCTAATTAATATTCATGAAATCATTTGCTTATCTACGCCGAAAGCAATAAAACAACATTTAATTTTGATGACCTTCTAGTAAAGAGTTCTGGTTTATGAGCATTTTTTTGCCTTTGTCCATGGTATGTCATTTTAGAGATGTAATCGCTTAACATGACATGACACAAAAATTCTGACATTTCAAGTAACTCAAATAATATTCAGTAAACCTAAAGCTTCTGGTGATATAACTTAACTTATTACTTTTTGAGAGTATGAATCCTGAGAACGGTACAGTATCATTTTCATTGTCAAATGAAGAACTAAATTCAACCGCTCTTATGGTTATTCCAAGAAAGTTAAATCCGTAATAAATTTAGCATAATATAAAATTTATGTTATACGTATTCTATAGACTTTGAATATTGTGAACTAGATAATTACACTCAGAAATACAGCTATTAACTTTTGTTGTGGACTACTGTTGTTTCTCGACAGTCACTGCACTTTTGTGAATATACTCCAACATGAATAAATTAAATCATAGTTTATGAGTGTAAATAAACTATAAACTGTTTGAAAATATGTTAAAAAATAGTTACATGAAAATAACTTTTTCCAACTTAACAGGTTAGAAGTTGGGTATTTACCACGTCTACTTTTTTTTGAAAAGTTAAATGTCAACAGTTAACAATCACAAAGTATTTTTCTGTAATTGCATAGAATCCGTTTTTGCTCATGGTATCTACTTCTATGTTTTGATTTTGATATGTCTGCTAATAATTTTTGATAAGTATTATTAATATCGTAACGATTAACCGTTATAACGTTTTGAATGAGGTAGTGCAAGAGCGAGAGAGAGTGAGTGTGTGTGAGAGTGACTATGTGGGAGGAGTGAATGAGAAGGGCACATAAACATAGGTTAACGACATAACATATCAAAGAGAATATTATAATGCAAAACAGTTCTCTAATCTCTACTTGAGTCCTACCAGCATTTAAGTGTTCTTACTTTATTGATTAAATATATTTATATATGTAAAAGACAATACCATGAACAATTTAAAATTTGCAGAAAAAGGCTGCTAATAGTGGAATTTGGTTTTTTAAAAAATGATTGCAACTTTCATCGTAGCATAAAACTTGCTAGTGAAACATTAAGTCTAACAGAAACCCCTGTGCTGTGACATAGGAAGGGATTTTTAGAGTTCTTCTAGATATAGAGCACTGAACAATCTAAAGCGAAAGACAAATTGTCTAAATGTGTGCACCACGATAATGATATATCATAGAGCACTGTTGAAAAAACATGTTTTTGGGAGAAGAATAGGACAATATAAGTTTTGCTAAAGACAAATAAAACTTTAATATAATTGTGAGATTTACTGAGTCAAAACATAGATGAACTAAATAAGGCTTCTGATTGCAAACCACTTGGCAGAGTTACATTACCTAAAAAAACTGAACTGTGTGATATTGAAATGCAATTTAAGAATGAGCGTTATAAATGGGAAATATTCAAAAATCCATATGAAGACGATAGTATATCGTTTGTTTTTATATTTTTGCGCAGAATTCTTTAAAATTTAGTGATTAGATACAAACAAGCAATTGGGAACTCATTTATGCATCTAATGTACAAACTACTGAATATAATAAGCAACATATCCAACTTTAACCATTTCTTATTGATATACAATGTATGGTAAAATTAGAGGGATAAAAATAAAACATCCAACAGCTACAACTTCAACACAGCCCTTAAGGAATAGTGTAGTTATTTTTTAGAGTGATTTTTAAAGCTATGTATGTAAAATAACATCTGTTTTAAATAAAAAAGAAGAATGTTCTACAAAAAATATGTTTGGAGATTTAATTTACAGGAGCCGTTGCGGAGTATATACCAAATTCCAGAAGCTCGCTGAATTTATTGGTGGTTAGGGTTTTTACCTTACTTTAACAAATTGAGTTCATTTCAGCAAGACTAAATGTAAACATTGCAATTTAAATTAATAACACTGTCTAAACTCTTGATTTTACTTATTGAGTTATTAATTATATTACACTCAACAAGCCATTAAAAAGGAATTTTACATAAAGAGTGCAATAGAAAATTTATATCATCGGTTAAATCCAAGACGTAATGTATCATTCTTTTTCAATTTGAAGAACAAGCAATATTTCAATAACATTCAAGACGGGTATATCTTGAAATATGAAAAATATTAACCTACAGTTACTGCTAAAATGGGGGATGTTTGAAAATTTTAATATAACTTCTGTCAAAAGAGTGTTATAGGGGATCTCTATTAGCAAAGCTCTCAGCTAAATCAATAAAAAAATGATAAAACTTGCAATAATAGTAAAACAGTAAAGTAATGATGGGCACTTCATTGCTAAAACAACATTGAAGATGTCATTAAAGCACTTATTGAGTAGCATTAAAAACAATTAATATAGTATTAGTTATATTTACAGTTAATAGAAAATACATAAACATGAATGGGAGAGGAAGACTAAACCTTAAGTGTTCCCATTAACAATTGTTCGTTCGAAAAATCATCAGAATAGATATATTCATTCTTGTCAAAATGTCATCCAACATCTTAAATGTATATATGTAAAACACAAAAACATATTCATTGGTTTTTTTTTATGGATGACGTTGGTAATACTGTTCAGGTGACTTAAAATGTTGAATTCGTGGTCAATTAACAGATTCAATTCCTGATTTTTAGCAATTGTCTTGTGTCAATCTACTATTGAAGATAAAATTTAAAGAAGGAAATTACAAATTGAATCTGCTTTACAAAACAAGTAATTACCAAGAATTCGTTTATAAAAAATTACATTATTAGAAGAGAGGAAAATATTTTCAAATTAGATGGTTTGTCATTAGATAAAGTTAGCTGGTACCAGTTACTACTAGAAGATAGACTAATAAATAATCATGAAGAGTTGTTGAAAGTTAAAGCAATTGCTACTATTTTACATTCAATATTAAAATAGGAGGATATAGGAAAATTATCATTCCATCCATAGTTGAACTACAACAAATTTATTTAGACGAGGATGAACATTTTATTTTTCCAGAGAGTTATTTAGAAAAAAAATTAAACTCACTGAAGCATGTAGATCTTTTGTATCCAGAAAGGTTACTCAGCAAACTGCTTCTTTAGATCAAACTACCTTGCTACAACGTATTAAAGAATTAGAAAGATTCATTTTTCCAAAAATGAAATAAATCTTAATGAAGTTAAGAAAGTATTTTTATTAGATAAATGTAATGGACGACAAGATGCTTTAGGTTGGATTAATCAATTTGAAAAAGAATGTAATTGTTTTAATATAACAGCTACTGAAACGAAAATTGAAGTACTGAATTTATTTATACAAGGAAGTGTGAAAGAGTGGTATACTTCTAACAAATTAAATTTCCACTGTCAGATTGGAGACTTTGGAAAGAATCATTTATAAGTATTTATGAAACAAAAAATTGGGCACCGATCTGTAATGCTTTTTATTATAAGTACAGCCTTGGATATTTAATCGATTCTGTACCTAAGAAAGAACGACTGCTATTAGAGGCTGACAAAAATATCCCAGAGTTAGTTCGTATTTATCAGATTGTATGTGGTTTAACTTTTTATGTACAAAATAAGCTCCAAATAGATATGTTTTTTAGTTTTAATGATTTACTCAAAGAAATTAAGCAAATCAATGATGTTTTTATAAATCAACAAAGATTTTATAAAAAACAATCAGCAAAGATAGAGCAAGAATATTTCCATTCAGGAATTCAGCTGAAAGAAAGAAAAACCTTGTCACAAATGTGAAAGTCTTGGGTTTAAAAACCGATTTCACCCAATACAAGTGTGTAGAAATAGGAACACAAAGATTCCTAAACATAAAATTAATATGACTGAACAGACTCTAGGTTTTGATAAAGCTTTGGACCAAGATATGTATGACGAGAAAAAAAACTAATCAATCCGGAAAAGATCACACCATTACCACTAATAAAAATTACAGTTCTAGTGGATAAAAAACAAAAGGTCAAAGAAAATTATTATAGTAATTCAACTTGTTCTTTAGTCAGTAAAATACTAATAGTACTTTTAAAAACTCAGTTCACTAAGGACAATAATATTTTGAAGACCATAAATAGTGTGAATCTTGTATAAGACAAACGGGCGTCCTTAAACAAAAAAATTGGAGATACAAAAGATACTTTCAATGTAATAGTAATAAAAAATAATGGTCTCAAATATGACCTTTTACTTGGACTAGATGCAATACAAAAATTTAAGCTGATTCAGGACAAAAATCTAAATATTAAATAAAAACTTTCAAATAAAGTACTCGATATAGAAAAAGGTGATTTTAAAGAAGATAACTTTATTGAAAATGATTTTAAAGATGAGAGTAATTTAAAAAAAAGATAAGGATGAAAATAATTCTTGGAAAGGTTTACTCTATTTAAACTTGGGAGGTTTGACAAAAACGATTAATCTGTTGGGCTCAAAGAATAAAAAGATTTTATCAGAAATCCCAACAATATGATTCACAGCGCTACACGATATTCACCTGTTTATCTTCTATATGGGCATACAACAGCAAGTCTACCAGCCATATAACAAACAGATTATGATTTACATAAAAGCAGAATGCAATCAATGAAAAACTCAGAAGAAATGTATTTGAAAAATAAAAAGAGAGTGGATAAGAACAGACAAGAACATGAGTATATCGAAGGTAATATAGTGCTTGTAGCTAATAGAAATAAAACTAACAGGAATAAATTAGACGAAGTAAGAAGTCGTCCTTTTCGAATCAAAAGAAAAATTTCAAATACCATATACGAAGTGGACTGCGGAAAAAGAAGTACAAAGGCAAACATGTTTCACTCATCGAAACTGACCACTTACTCTTTTCTCAGTGGAAAAAAAGGACCTCCTCCTACGGAGATGTAAAACACAATGACATATTTATTGGTTTTGTTGTATGGATGACGTTGGTAATAATCTGCAGGTGACTTAAACTGTTTATTTCGTGGTCAATTGACACAGATTCAATTCCTGATGTCTTGCAATTGTCTTGTGTCAATCTACTATTGAAGATAAAAGTCAAAGAAGGAAATTACATATACTAAAGAACTAAATCATTTAATAGAATAGGACGGTTATTGACGTGATTATTAAAAAACTAATATATATAATGTTGACACCTTGATTTTAAATTTTAATTCTTTCAATCCTTTTATTTTAGGTCTGATTAGTAGGCTTTTCCTGTTTAATTAATAAAAATATAAAATTCCAATATTAGTTGCGATTAATGACGAAATATCGCAAAAAAAACATGTTTTGTTAAATTACTTTATATTGAAGTTTCCAAATTTGTTTACAAAATCTTTGGACTTAATATACTCTCATCACATCTTACTGTCTTTTTAACATGCAAACGGTTTATTATTAAAATTACTAAAAAAAGATGTATTATATAATATTAGTAAGATACAAACTAGTATTCAATTTTCTTATTGATTCTTCTTGTTAATTATGATTTTACGTCCTGCAGCATTAACTAATTTCTAATCCAAAAGCCAAAATATAAAACAATATAACATTTCAATGGATTTATTTTGATATTGAAATAATTGAAATACAAATTACACGCACAATATTTACTTTTCATCTGCTATGCTTGAGCATTTAAAACAGTGTTTCTTTTAAAATTGCATAACTTTACTTTTATCTAGTAGAATAAGTTAATTTTTTTAAATGAAAGTAAAATTTAATTTAAAAAAAATATAAATCCTGTTAACGTCTTTTTTAAGCAACTCCAAAAAATGGATTACTTTCCTATTACAATAATCAATAAAAAAAAGAGTCATATCGTCTCATAAACTTAACTTTTAGTCTTTTTTGGCAAAAATAATGATAATGTTAAATTTTTTGCATTGGCTAAAGTCATCTAAAACTTATCAGAGATTTATGTCTCTTTACAATGTGGTATTCTTGCACTCAGAACAAAAATCATTATTACAGGATCATGTCATTTTTAGTGCAAATCATTAATAAGCTAGATAATGCTATTTGTTAGGAAGGGGGGGGGGGATTACATGCCTCCAATAATAATATTATCTAAATTTTTAAATGTGTATTTGCAAAAATGGTATGGCTCTCTAACCACGATTTATATTTTTAGAAGAAATCATGACAAACATAGATGAAAAAAAGGGTAAATATATAACTGTTCACCATAACTGGCATAAGAGACCTAGAATTTCAATGGACAATTCAATTTCTAAATTTAGCCCCATCAATGATATAATTAAAGACATAATGCCACATTTATGTTTACTGATTATTTCATTGTTCAATAATACCGTATTAACGGCAAAAGGGACAATTTCGATGTTCATTATACCCTGGCGTAACAGCAATAGCTTTAGCATTGGAATTACAATTGAAAGGTCAGGTGTATTGGGGAGGAAGGAAGGTGGTAAGGCTAGGATAGATGTGTTGTCATAATTGCTAATTATCAGCTCATGATCCAGTGCCCACATACATGAATTACTAACTGGTACCCTTTGTATTAATTATCCTAGAATATTTTTGACATTTTTACTAACATATTTAGTGGGTCATAAATATGAATTAACATAGCGATCCTTTGATTAATTGATGTCATTATGAACACATATATTTGATAATTATGATCAATAATAATTATGAATTTATATAATTGATAATTATAAACACACGCCCCAATGCACTTACACAAGACGCATTGGTCATTCCCTGTATTTTTTCTTAATACTAACCCTCAATATAATCCGGAGGTTAATCCTCTCACCTATGAATGATGTAAAACGTTGTAACTCAGTAATATATTTATATTGTGAAATATTATCACAAATATGATATGAAATAAAATAAAAAGTATTACAATATACAAACAATGTAATTCTTTTGAATATATATTGTAAATTTATGAATCTAAATATATTCTAGTGACCTGGAACGTTAATAGCCATTGCTTATATGTTACTCAATTTTTAGATAATGTATGGTATATACATGTCTTCACATTTTTTTATCATTTACAATATTATTACCGTACTCCGTTCCAAATAAACTAATGAACCCGACACTTGAGTACAATAAATGTACCTAAATGAGTTAGATAATATATCAAGATCACAGTGTCTTTCATCTGGGAGTCTGAACCATTGTCAGCGTAAAATCAAAATAAAACATAACACTAGTTTTTGAAGGAAAGCCGAGTGATATAGCCAATCACTCCCTTTCATAGCCATAGAGAATTGTGACAACAATAATTTATGTCATATGCACAAATTGATCTTAATAACATCTAATGATAAATTACTAAATTGTGAATAATGGAATATTATAGATATATTACTGTAGAATTGAATGAAAAAAGCGCAATTGAAGAATAAAAAAATGAATTGGTATAGTTATCCTATATTATCAAGACTCCCTACATCATTTCCTTGTATACAGCGTTGTGTCTGAATATTAATATCGTTCCTTTTCTAGAAAAGGATGTTTAACTACTAATATTTAACTACATTAGTGAAAATATAAACAGGGTGTATATATAGGTTGTATATATTTAAAACTATGTTTGCCCTAGGATAATGTGTTTAATAACAAACTTATTTTGTTGACTGTTTCTTCAATAATAAAATTATATATGCTATGATAGCATGTTTCACAAGAAATTGAGAATAATATTTGACTTACAGAGAGCGTTATAAATATAAAAGGAACCTCAAGTGTGAGACTTATGCAGTTTTCCATTGGCCCTATATCTACATTCCCTAAGAGTTTCAAACCGTCTTTAGGCTAAACTCTCCTCATAAACTCAATTTTGTAGGGAACTTACGCTCAACTTTTTTACCAAAGAAAAACTGTCGTAAAACCCATTTTACGGTGGTGTTACTCGAGTTAGGTTTATGACTTTACTAGCCATTCATATTTTTATGGAGTTAAAATTAAATAACAAACATTTATGCTGTTAATCTCTCATTTATAAAATATAAAATTGTATTGTGACTTATTATCATTAGTATAGAAAGATACACATTGGTACATTATTATTAATTGCATCAAATTATTGCTAACTAAATATACATTTCTAATTATGAATGATATATATTAGCTTATAATATTTTAGAAACTAAATTAAAAATAAAATATAAACAATTACTTTTTAATTTTCTTTAAAGATGGTTTATAGTTGTTTTTCACATGGTAATAAGAAATTGTTTCTTCATCAATAGATAGATGTTTACATAGGACCTACAATAGATAATGATACTACAATCTGTATTTAGAACTGCTAATTGTTGTGAGGAAAAGGCATAAAGGATAAAATAATAGACACACACACACACACACACACTACCGTTTATTTTGCAATGATAAATCTTTGTGCGTTATTTTACATCTGCATTCTATGATATTACCTGATAATTCTACCAAATTTGTTGAGTAGCCTTTGTTTGAAACTTAAGAGCGCTTCTTGAATTTATTTTGAGTAAGTTCACAATATTTGTTTACTGCATGCTAAGAGAAAAACGATGTACTTCACTTGATATTATGTTATATAATTTTAAATTGTACAATATTGTTTTGAGGCATATTACTTGTATCGATTCCCGTAGCCTTTGGACACGTTTATTATTTAAGAACTTCCTAATAAATTCAAGGCGCAAGAGGAATATGTCCATCCATAAAAATCTTGAAATATATATTTTTATCATTAATATCCCTTACATGTTGTAAAGAAAATCTTGAACCATGAAAATCTGGAAATATATAATTTTTATCAATAATATCTCTTATATATAGTAAAGAACTATGAACTGAGTTGTGTCATATGTGTTAAGAGGAAAAGTTAGATGATATAGTAGCGGCCAATATTTTTTTCATGATGCATGAAAAATTAATTTTTATACAATAATGAAAAAATTTAGCTAATTATTAGGTACTGATCTTTTCATTTTTTTATAAGTAAGAACAATAACACTCACCATATTTTATTGTTGGAGTTCTCGCCAACTGTGCGTTGGTGAGAATAAACTTCAATAAAAGTTTAGACATTATTTCAAGGGATGTATATATATATATTTTATTATTTGTACAACATAACTAAATTTTCATCATAATTTACAAACTAATTCTACGGCATTAAACCAACCACTTAATATACATGTAATTTTAACTATATCTTCCATTAACGTAACAGTAAATCCTGACAACTACACTTTATTCATAAATAACAGTTATCAATATTTTTAATTTTTTTAATAATTTTACATAATGAACTTCACATATTCTCTCCAATATTAATTTATGTGATGTTTAAATATTTAAACATAAATACATAGTTATGTGAAGGATAATTTAAAAAAGATGAATTGGCTTGATTTCTTACAGAATCAATTATCAGATAAGAGTTTCAATGCTAAAATGAATTGTTAGATGTCACTACTTGGATGAATATGTTTTAGGATTGGTGCAACATTAAACGGTTTAAAAAATTGTACAAGTAAAGAAATTTAAATCAAAAATGTATATTGATTTACTATAGCCTGTTTTTTTATATAACAAATTTTAAGTTGTTGGGTTAATCATATTAACTTCAGTGACCTATTATTCCCCAATGAGCAGTTCATGACCCTTCCGAAGTAACATTTAGTAAATTGCGAAGTCAATTCCAAAGTAATACATTTTTCTGTTTAGGTAATTTACTGTTATAAAATAATCATTACTGATTAAACTACATAAAAACAGTAAAGCAATTTTCTTTTTATATGGCTTACTCAAGACTTGCACATGCATTACATGTTGAGTCCATGCCACACATCAAACGTATTATAAATGAGAAAAAAAATCCTATTTAGTGTTTAAACTTCCTTTCCTTCCTTTCCTACTTCCTTTATATTAAGCTACGGAAATTATAATGGATAACAACGTTAATGGTTTGGGAAATCATTCATCATTAAGATTTTACACAAAAATTATTCAAGCTAAGTTATCAACAAAGTTAACTTCATAGGAAGGTAACATATCAAACACAAACATATTAAACAATATCAACAATAACTGTAGATTCATAAATGAGATAATTTTTTTTTTTCTGTAAGACCGTAGCATTATTATTTGCACACAAATAATCTAAGACATAATTTATTTTATGAAAATCACTACATTGTAAATTAATTTATTAAAAAAAAACTACAGCTTTTTGTACTCATCAGGACAATAAATTAAAATAATACCAAATTGGTAGATACTATAATTATATAGTTTTTGGTTTATTTTAATATTTCTATCTTAATCTATCCAATAACCAAATAAAGGCTTCCTGAAAAACCAGTAAAGTGGTCTGGGTGTTATCATTAGAGAGTTGCCTCAAAATCTGGACATATATATGTAAATTGATAAAAGTATCGTCCGTGGAATAGAAACAAAACTAAATTATCGGGATTCGGTCGGTTCTTCAGGTTAAATAGTATTTATTCGGGTGTGTTAAGTTAAACATTGTTGATAGATGAAAAATTGTGTTAGTGTCTTTTTGGTTGTTGG
Source organism: Hermatobates lingyangjiaoensis (assembly GCA_026182355.1). Classification (NCBI taxonomy): domain Eukaryota; kingdom Metazoa; phylum Arthropoda; class Insecta; order Hemiptera; family Hermatobatidae; genus Hermatobates; species Hermatobates lingyangjiaoensis. The sequence goes on along the minus strand of JAPFBL010000050.1, from coordinate 5,950,913 downwards.
TGAAATTTGGTTACCTTGTTTGGTGATTTCAGTTCAGTCACGTGTTCATTCAGACTACAGTTGTTAAAATCCACATACCATTTTCTCTGTAAACTAACCTATATTCAAAATTTCCATTGTAATTTCTTAATTGTAACTAATTGCACTTTAATGTATGATTGATTTTTGAATGATTGTTTTATTTCTTATATTTCCTCTGTTTTTGTAGGCCTATGAAAAAAGTTTTAAATAAAAATCGAAACGTTGGCAATGAGAGTTTAATTTGTACCTGAAGAACTGACCGAGTACCAATAAACTTTAGTTTTGCATATATATATAACATATATATATATAAACATATATATATCCAGGTTCAAAATCCAAGAACAACAACTAACAAACTCAAATCTTCGGGCAATCTGTCTTCAGGGGAAAAGAGTACATGAGACCCTTTCTCTTTTTCCTTACCTCTCTTAAAGACGGCAAGACAACCGAAATGATCAAGAATCCTGAGTGATAGGCTCTTTATTGTTTTTAGTGTTAATATCATGATAGTAAAGTTATAAACACGTTGAATATATATATATAAAAAGGTACAAATTTTCTGAAACGAGGCTATCTCGCTCTTCATTGATAGTCGTGTTTTAACCGGCTGACATCCCCACCAACCCAGACCCAAGAGGGATAGAAGTAACACTTCCTTCTTCCTGATTCAACCTACTTCCAGGCGCTTATAAGCTTCGTCTGTTATAAGGAGTCTTTTCCGATTCTGTCTACTTCTACTTCTACTTCTTCCATCTTTAATCACCGCCCTTCTTCTTCCTACCGTAAAACCTGCATTTAAAGCATTTTCTCTCATATTTCCCCTCAGCCTTCCAATCCTGTTCCTGGAATGAAACAATGTGGACGCCGTGGCTGTCAAAACTTGCCTGATTGTTAATCCTAATCCTTCCTTCGATTCTCCCTCTCCACCATAGTTCCTACCCGGTTCAGGTCAATTCCTCCTGTACCTCGAGCAACTGTTTTACCGACTGGATTGCACTCAGTGTGACTCCTTTTAACGTTGGCTTAACTTCTAATAAGTTGAGCCTTCGTATGAATGGTCATAGGGCTTCAGTCGGTCAACGCAGTAACTATCCTGTAGCGATCCATGCGAACTCGCATGGACTCAGTTTCAATGACTGTTTCAGGGTTAAATCCTGAAACAGATCCCCGAATCCAACAATAAAGTTACTAAGAGCTTCAGAGGAGGCATACATATGCTTACTTGATGCTCGCTCTTCCCCCGGACTCAACCTCAACCGATAATTTATTTATGATTTTTAATTATTTATTTATTATTTTTTATTTATTTATTTATTATTTTATTTTACTTTTTATTTATTATTTTATTAATTTTAATTTGATTTATCTACTTTTTTATAATTTTTTATAGTTATAATTTTTACTCGTACCTTTTACGTCTTAATTTGGCTCTTCATTTCCTTCCTCCCTTCCCGCAGAGGTAGAAGTGGTGGGGTACTGGCTGCGGTTTCCGATAAAGTTCAGTACCGCCCTGTCTTCAATCTGTCGGGACTCGTCGCCTCCTCGCTCTTGCGCACGTCCTGATGACGACGATTGTCGAAATACGATGTGATTATGTCTGTGTCTTTCTGTTGTTTCCAACGCTTTACTTCTTTGTAAAAAACCGGACTTTCATTAGATCTATATATATCTATATGAATGATATGATATATAAAAATGTCGACCAAGGAATGACTTTATGGTAGACGAAATAAGAATGTTATTTAGAAAAATTGGAGAAATCTTGTTCAGTAAATCAGGTATCATCTAAATTTGGTTTGATCATTTTAATATATATATATATATATATATATATATATATAGTATTTATGTTCCTGATCATATATTTGAATGCTTTATTCATTCTCTTTAACTGAAAATTCTAGCCATTCATGAGCTTTAGTATTGCAGGTTGGTTGGATGAAGGCTGAGGACCAAACGATTCTGAGTCTTCACAACAAAGTGATTACGCATAACTCGAGGGTGAGTGTGAGCCACGACCCAGACTCTACTTGGCGGCTGCACATCAGACAGGTGAAGGAGGCAGACCGAGGCTGCTACATGTGCCAAATCAACACTAACCAAATGTCAAAGCAAATCGCCTGCATTGATGTCCACGGTAACGTAACATATTCTAACTTATATATAGTGTAATAGATGAAGAATTGTTAGAGTAAAGTTTATTATTTTATATATAGATTAGTTTACATTATATTACTTTAAATGATCTTAAAGCATAACCACATCAAGCTATTAAAGTATTAAGAGTAATGTAAGAACAGTTGTGTTACTTTCTTAAATACAGTATAAACAAATAGCAATTATAGAGTTCACAAAAACATAACAATAGTCAAGACGACAGTCAATATTTAAATTTTGAGGTTAATTCTATATTACACTAGTAACGGGTAATTTTTCAAAAATTTGGAGATCATACATGGTATTCCAAAATTTCATTAGAAGTGACAAAATTGTAGAAAGTATCATTACTTGTACAGTGTTAAGTAAATGCCTCTTTATACACCACATTAACTGTCTGTCCTTCAGGTTCATGGAAGAACAAAGAATTCGATCCTCTGACTCTTGAGGTCTCTTGAACACTAGCAAACACCTCGCAAATAATCTCTTGTTCGGAGCTTAAACGCAAATGATATTAAAATCATGTAACAATACCTACATTCTACACATGTATACTTTCAAAATAAGCATGTCTTTGTAGCTAGTCAAAAACGGATTAATTGTTCATAACCTTGCTCCTATTGAATTTTCAATTCATATAAAGATTAAATTTTTTGTTAGACATGTATAAACCTAGTGACAAAGTTTCATTTTGCTATCTTTTATCGTTGTTCAGTTTAAATGTCATAATATTTTCCGAAGCAACCGACAAATCGATGGACAGAAATTTTTCTAAGGGTTGATTAAGTTTCTCTAATGTATGAAACATAATCTGATACCAGAAAGTATGTCAAATACTTGTTTGCTAATTGAAAATTATTTTTTATATGATTGTTTAACTGTTTAGTAATCACGCAGTGAACAATGTTATTTATCCAGTACTAAAAGATTACTGTAAGAGAAATCTTTTAATGTGTTTGCATTTTTATGGTACCAAATTTTCTAGGATGACATCGAAGAATTATTTTCCTATCAATTTAAAATAATAAGTACAATAATAACTGCTTCATCAACATATTTAAATTTTAACTGAAATGTAATTGTTTTACCAGGATTATTAGACGACGTTGATAAAAGTTGAAATATTTATAATTTCAATACTGACATCAACTAGTCATGCAAACAGGCATAATTCGCACCCCCCCCCCCCCCCAAATAACATATATATATATATATAGACAATAATAAAATGTTAAAGGTTTGAATTTTAATTTAAAGTAAACGATTTAATTGGACCAAATAATGACAAACTGAATCAAAATACAAGAGTAAATTTTTCGGTCATCTTTCAAATATCGCTGTATTTTATTTTAAATAAAGATGCTGTTTATATTGACAAAAAATATAAATAAATGTCACATTTGAATTTCTATGCCCATTAATTTACGAAATATGCTTTAAAACTAGAAAAGCAATCATTAATTGTTTCATAAAGGGATTCAGTTCTTGTTCTGTAAATAAACTGACTGAAGTATGTAGTGAACAAGTTAATTTATTTTGCTATATCCATTGTGATATTTATTTATTTACTTATTTATAGAGGGTGATTATAGTACAGCGTCCTATGAACTATTGTACTTTCCCCCCTTCTGTACTATAGTATTCCAATCAGCTTCAACGCCTCCAAGAAGCTCAGCAGTTTTGCTTGGTCCAACGGTAAATGCTCTTCTATGATTTTGTTGAGTGTCTCGCAGAACCTGCCTCTGTGTAGCACAGTAGCTTGGCAATCAGCCAGCAGGTGAAATGGTTCTTCTTCCTCCACCTTGCAGAATCTGCACAAACCATCATTGGTAAAGCCCATTCTTTACAGATGGCCATTAAGTTAAGTTAACTTAAGATGGCCATGCAATATAAGATTTGCATATTCTCAAACTTATTGAGAAGTATCTTTGATTTTCTGTGTCCTTGAAGAGAATTCCAATATTGCTTCCTGTTTCCTCTATCCCCTTTCTTAAGGAACAATTGTGATACAAAATCTGATATAATTTCTATACGTTCTAAGAGAAATAACAACATTAGCTCAGTATTACAGGCATTTTGATTTTTAAAATTAAAAACATATGGGTATTAATAAGAAGATATAACTAATAAATACCTTCTGCAAATACGTACTTTTGTTTTTAAACATACCACAAAGAAAAGATGATAAATACAGAATTAAGAAAAACATGCTAGTCTAGATGAAATGCAATAACTCATGGAAATATTGTTTGATAATCCCTGTAATCTTCCATAGATATGAATCATGAGATTACCTCAATTTTAAATGAAGAGTAGGCTTTGATGGATGCAGTTGTTTTCTTTACAGGTTAATATATTAAAAATGTCAATAAATGAAGGTAATCAGAAACAATTAGATCGATAGGCTATTTTCTTGTGAAGATTTAATCTTGTTTTCTGGCTTGTTCATGAGCATTGAGTTGAAGGGAAGCAGGTATTTTGTTAAATAGCGTAGTGTCATTATCGGAGACTGTGATGTTAAAAGTTCTTTGCTACGATTTATTGTTATGTCAACTGATAATGGTTGCAGACTCAAGTTGGTCTATCAACACCTAAACTATTTCCTTCATTATTATAAATGGCTAAGAAACTATTCTCCATCTATTTACAGAGTTTTTAATTTAAGTAAGTCAGTTGTGTACATATATATATATATATATATATATATAATATATATATATAAATTAATTATTCCCTTCCCCTTCCATCTACCACTATAATAGAGTTAATTAAGTTATGTGTGGTAGATTGTCATTTTCAATTTGAAAATAATTATTATATACAAAAATTTGGTCTTGCTATGGGTAACTGTTTATCCCCCCTCCTAAGTAATTTATATACTCGTATGGAGTTTTTTGAGAGTAAAATGTTAATCTCAATTTTGCCCAAAAATGTTAAATGGTATAGATATGTTGACGATATTCTTTGCATTTGTCCCAAATCTTTAAATAAAGTTGATTTCCTAACAAAATTGAATTCATTAGTGCCGACAATCAAATTCACAATGGAAGAAGAAATAAGTGGTAATTTGCCCTTCTTAGATGTCCTGATCCATAGGTTACCTAATGAGTTACGCTTTAGTGTATATAGAAAACCTATGAATGTACTTGCATACGTTCACTTTTATTCTTCCCATCCAAAAAATGTTAAAATTTCTGTTTTTAGAAATATATTTTTGAGGGCGTTTAGAGTTTGCTCCCCAGAATTCCTTAATGAAGAGATTAATAACATTAGGTCAATTGCCCTTTCATTAAAATACCCCTCTTCTTATATCGCTTTAGCTTTGAAGGGTGCTAAAAAAACTTTCTCTAATACTTCAACAGAGCCCCTTTTATTATCAAATTCTATAGTTTTGCCATACCACGAATCATTGGACCTCCTTCCAAGATTAGCCAAACAACTTGATTTTAATATAGTGTTTTCTAATCGTAATAACGTGGGTAATATGTTAATAAAAAACTCGCCCAGCGAATTGGAGTCCGCTGGTATTTATAAAATTCCGTGCAAAAATTGTCATAAAATTTATATTGGTCAAACTGGTAAATCATTAAAGACACGTGTAAAACAACACCAATATAACGTAAGTAGACAGTAAAAAAATAGTGCCTTATTCTTGCATATAAAAAATGAAAATCATCATATTGATTGGACAGGAGCTAAATTTATTACCTATGAAAAATCAATGTTGTTAAGAAATATTATTGAATCGTCTCTAATTAAATTTAATAGATCTAATATTATGAACATTAGTAACGGTCTCTTCAAACTTGATACTTTCGTCACGAGGGCAATAGCCTCTTCAAAGAGGGTTGACAGCTAGCGGATAGTTTTTTACTTTTTCTTACTGTACTCCTTTGTTTCCCCAAACATCCCTTTCTGGACATTAGTCCTTTCCTGTGCTTTCACCCTTTTAAAATACCACTCTTCCCTCCCACTCTTCTCAACTCCTCACCAGATGTTTTCTGCAACTAGTGTTCAGTTGGGTTTTTGACTCTGACGAAGACCGCTTGTTACGGTTGAAAGATCTTAGTCTTGTTTTCCCATTTCTTATTGTCGTTTGATCATTCATATATATATATATATATATATATATATATATATATATATATATATATATATATATATAAACATTGGACATAAACACGTGAAATAAAAATCAATGATGAAACCACAATAAGAAATAAAACAACACTAAGATCTTTCAACTATAAAAAGCGGTCTTCGTCAGAGTCAAACGCATTCGTTCCTGTAGTGAAAAATCGTTTGTCTAGCTTGACAAAGGTTAAGATTTAGTTTTAATTTAGTTTTCATAAATTAAAACTAAAATTAAAATTTTTAAATTATTGTTTAAATGAAAAGGTTATACCTAAATCTCTTAAATCACTGGGTGCGTAGATAAGAGTTTTATACCGTCATAAATCAAATCATTTTAGAAATTCTAAATAAATATTGAGGTGAATTTTTCTTGGTCTGAATAGCAACTACTACTTTCACAATGTTATCCGACTTATATATATTATATATTATAATATTAGTTGGAGTCTCTCAAACAGTAGGAACTTAGTGCATTTTCATATAGGATTCAAGTGCATTTTCAAGTAGATGCACTGCGTGGAAACCGGTTGGGTGACTGCAACTTATATTTAGGAGTTAAAGTGGATTTATATAATAATATGATTCTTAGTAACCTCAGTGATACAAACAGAAGGTAAGTGTTTAAACTTAAAATACACAAATACTATTTTTTTTAAATGTTTAGGTTGTACTGACTAGGTCCAACAATGCTTATTAATATTAGACTTGCATGGTAGAAATATCTTGCGGTACAGATATTTGAAGCTATGTTACATTTTAAAAGCTTTTCACATTAAATTGCACTTATGAGCAATCGTCGAATTTGTTTTCATTAACAGAAATTACATCTATAAATGCAAATAAACATTCATTACAATTTATTTTTTAAACCACCTTTATGATCAATGAATTAAAAAGAATCATAATAAGTGTTATTTGAAAGGTATGAATTAAATAAATTTCATATATAATTAATGATTTCTAATTAAGTACTCAAAAAAGAAAACAAAATGAGATATTTATAAATATTATATGAACCATTCAAAAGTACTTCTAAATATTTATTGGAGTCAATGAAACCATTTCCAATGTTTAAATTATTATGATCATTATAGCATTATTATTATTATAATGAATTTATAATATTTTTTTATTTCATATCGTTGAACGAGTTTTTCAAATTTGATATTTTTTATTATTTTAAACGTTAATCTCTGATGCAATAAAATACAAGCGGAAACAAGGTAAAATATAATTATTTAAATTAAAATATACTTTGATGGATTATACTAAAGAAAATATATGATCTTAGAAAATGAAAAAGTAAATAGAAAAAAATAAAAAAAATTATTGTTAACAACATATTTATGGTTTAGAGGTGAAATAATTCTAACATACTTTTCTCTATAAGTGATAAAACTTACGAAGAATATTGCAAACAACTTGTAGACATATATGTAACCTCACATGAATGATCTACTGATTTACAGACTGGTCAAACTTATTTTGTTATGAAGGGAATCTTAAGAATAAATGAATTGTTTAATGAAATGAATTTCCATTAGTGATTTATAATAATATTAATACATCCATTCGACAGAGGCTTCAAAGGAGCTAAAGGAAACATTTGTTAGTAAGACATCTGTGAAGTGATCCCTTTAATCAACCCCAGACTGCAGTGTGTCTGTAACAAACGGTCTGTGCCTAGACGGCCGATTAGCCAGACAAACCAAACTGAGGGTTAATCAACCGATCACTCTAACCAAACGGCCCTTTAACAACTGAATCATACAAATGAGGCCTAGTAATCCGACCATACAACTCATACAAACCTATGAGTTATTTCCGATGTTGGTGACCGACAACTAACGGTGACGAAGACAAAATTAGGATAAGTAACTCTATAGAAATGATTAATAATTTTTTCATTTAATTATCGATGATTAGACGTTTAATATCACACCTACATTATACTAGGTAATTCTTTTGAAAGACTATCGGCTAAAAAATTACTGACTTAGTACTTTATTCGTACAATTGTTAAAACGTTTTCAAACGATATAAACACTCTTTTCAAAAGAACAGGATGAAAAGTTTAACTTGTATATAAATATTACAAACCATTTTGTGACATCTATCTGGCTGCACATTGTTACATACTACACCCATTCATATATATATATATATATATTGCATGGAGACGTTCTTCTTGATTTCTCCGGAGACATTGATATGAAATATATATATATATATATATATATATATTATATATATTATATATATATATAATGAAATATATAATATGTAGAGAGAGAGAGAGAGAGAGAGAGTGAGAGAGAGACATCAATTTCTATTTTCTGGTAAAAGAACAAACATACTGTAAATGGAGTAGGTGAGTTTTTAGTTATATATCAACTGCCACAGAGCAAAGTGTATGCTATCATTTAAAGCAGTTTTTATACCCCTACAAAAGAAAACAAACAAATTGATTTATCAATCATAAATATAGACATTGATAAGAATGGATTAGTATCAAAAACAATATGTAAAGTGATATAAGTGAAATCGTTTAGTAAGAATGTAACAAAAATACAGAAACAGAATTCATTGAATAAGTTCAAGTAAATTGGAAATTTATAAGATAAACTGCTACATTTTTAAACCCCAAAAGTTATATTTATAGTGTAGTAAAGGAAGTTTCAAGCCCTTTGAATGAAACACGTCCGGACGATATGTCATTTATAAATAAACATAAATATAAATACATCTATACATATTGTTAATATATATCACTTAAAATTCGAAAAACGATCCAAACTTGACGCAAATCAGGTCAAAAACGAAGAAAAGCAACACACAGAGAAAGAGACAAACTTACAAACTCATCTTTGATCCTTTAAATGAGTAATTTAAGAACTCACAGTTTCCTAGTGGGCATTCAAAACTCATATACTAAGTTCGTTTGATTCAAGTGGCTCTCTTTTCTCATGCTGGTTCCTTATAATCAGTTGCGTAGTGGTTTTGCTCTTGTAAAAAATAATAATATGGATCCAGTATTCTTGTTTTTTGCATTGATATTTGCTCTTTAATATTGATTAAGTATTCTTTCATTTGTTTTATAGTTGTCTGAATACTGGTTTTCGTAGTATATCTTGTAGGTAGTTTGATTTGTTACTTCATCTCCCCCATTTATCTCATTTTTCTGATTGAATTAGTTTTTAAGAGTTTTATTGAATTCACTGTTACTATAGACATTATTAATAAAAACCTGTTTTAAATTTTCTACCGCTCTGTTATAAGAAACCAGCATGAGAAGAAAGAGCCATTGAAAAAACGAACCTAGTATATGAGTTTCAATGCCCACTAGGAAACTGTGAGTTCCTAAATTACATATATACATATAGGATCAACCATTACTTCCCTTTCTAGAGGACTGACAATGCATCTGGTTTCAGGAGTCCCTAAAGAACACCTACAAAATATACGCAAAACAAAAATATTAAGGGAAACCATGGTTAACAACACTAAAATAATAGTGACGGAAGGGACACAAAAAGACTCAGCAATGCTAGATGCGCTGTACTACTGGAAAATGATCCAAGTATGAACCAGCAGAAAGATAACTTTAACAACCAGTTGCGCTTGTTTGGAAACCTAAGACAACTGAAAAGATTGATGCCAACACAGAAAACTCCAAACCTTGCCGTGTAACCTTTGTATTACTATTGTAATGTAATTTTAGGTATTTAGTTTAATTTTTTTATGTGTAGTTTTAATTGCTTCTTTTTTGCCGAAGATGGTGGATGTAACACTGAAAAATGTTCAATAAGAATCCAAACAAATATGGTTATTTCAATTTTTAAGTTGAACCCTGAAATGAAGAAAAGATTTCGAAATTTAGAAAAATATTCAACGAAGTTAAATCAAGTGAAATCAGACATATAGTTTTTAAATGCATGTATTCAAGAAGGACTGCTTCAAACTTTTACTAATATATATACATATATATGTATACATATATGTATACATATGTATGTTGGGTTTTTGACTCTTACGAAGACCGCCTGTTACAGTTGAAAGATCTTAGTCTTGTATTCCCATTTCTTATTGTGGTTTGATCATTGATTGTTATTTCACGTGTTTATGAGAAATCTTTTTATATATACATATACATATTTGCAGCGTTCCAGATCTCACTATTATTCTTCATATCAATTAAGAACTAACAACAGCTATCCTTGTAAAATCATCCAGATGATTATATTAATATAATCTCAATTACCAGAGGTAATCCTAAAGCAATTTGGCGACGTTTTTAAAATAAACAAATTTCATAGACATTAGCATTATTACATTTTTATCAAATTTTGCATAAGATATCCACTACGAAGCCAATTTTATACTCTCAATAATTATTATCCAAATGTGGTAATAAATTCTGCTGTCATCTAAAGTTTGATACTTTTTAATGCTTAATTAGTTGCGTTTTTCTTCTTTGTTCATCCACTCCTATATTTACAAAAACTATGTATACAAATTCAAAAGTGTGTTGATTTATGAATGATTGTAAGAAAAAATGTTTTCATCACTTCTACTTGTGTTATTGAATAACAATTTTTACATAATATTTTAAAAAAAGGCCAGTCTATCCTATCCATAGCACTCCTTGCATTCATTTATACTCCATAAAACATATGTCAGATTGCCTTGGGACCATTCGGCATTCATTTATTTTAGCACACAGTGATCTAACTTTTTATTTTTATAGTAATATAGGGAAACTTTTGACACTATTCCTTTAAAGCTTACTAATTGTATGGCATAAACACTAAATAAACTTTTTTTGTATAATTATCTAGACAATTAAATATCAATTAAAATATTTGGAAGATTATTTCGGTTGGTTATTTTGTTATTGTATCAATAAATCTAGATTTTTTAATTTAATTCAGAAATGAAAGAGTTCTAATTTTAATCTCTTCCGTCTAAAAAAATTAAAAACAAATCTATTACTTTTTGCTCATGACGTGAGATGAGTACTGATTTAAGTCATCTAGCCCCAGTTGATTTGGTATACTAGTCTGCGGTGAATTTACCATTTTCACTTAGTATAGTTTTCATATTTATCTTGTCATTTTTTACTTTTAAATATTACATGACTTTAATGAGAATGAAAAATATTTAGCTATATTTTTCTAATAATTTTTTAATAATTGAAAATAAATTACTCACATAGATTTTATTTTCGTTCTAGTTTGCTGATAGGACTCCATTAATTAGTAAAACCTGGTGATTGTGGAGATCCACAGATAATCCTAATTTTTGTTAATAAAAAACTCTATAAAAAGAAAGCTCCTCAGGCATATAAACTACAATAAAAAAAATAATAAAGCGTCTTGAACATTCCAGAGCGTGAACTTAGCTTATTCCACTTTTTTCTTTACTATGTTGAACTCTATATTTAACAGTACCTATATTAGTAAAATGGAATTAAACATCAAGTAATATTATGAAAACTTTATCGCATAACACTTTACAAAATAAAATTCATTGAAATTTTTTTAATATTTTGCAATTAACTTGTTCATTGTTATAGCATTAATGAGATGTCTATCCTATAAAATGAATTACCTCTAGCATTATTAATACTTACCATAAATTAAATAAGAATTGGGACCATTCGGCATTCTGAATTGATTATGTACATATTCGGCATAATTCTGATTTGATTATGTACATATACATGCTCATAATTTAATACTCTTTAGAAACGACACAACCGAGCGTTGCAGATATGCCTATATCTGATGCCTATGTCTAGTTTACAGCATATTACTTAGGAAGTTAAAATTATGTATTACATTTCTTTCAAAATTTAGTTGCTACAGTGATTATAAATTACCAATTATGGTGTCTAAATAACAATAATGAAAAATTAAACAAAGAAAAAAAACAATTGAATATATAAATCAAAAACTTAATAGAAGTTTACCGGTATTTATTGAAACAAGTATTATACAATTATAATAAAAAACATTTCCAATATGAATAATATATGTACGAAAACCCTGAGCCTTTCGTTGCTTTTTTATACTTCTTAAAAGAGTGAAAAAACATGCGTAGTAATTAGTAAAAGTAAAAGTAGATGTTTGTGAATAATTTCAATATAAACTGTGCATACATCAGTAACACAGAATTCATTCCTCATAAGTGATTCTGAAAATTATACAGCTGAATGCATTATTATCAACATAATCATACATTTCCATAATTATTGAAAGTTACACCTTTCATGTTATAAAATAAATTGTCCAAAATTAAAAAAACTGAAAATATGATATTTTATTTCATAAAAAAAAGTTTATTTATCATAAAGAACGTTGTAATTTATAGATAATTTAATTCCGTATTGTTTACACAATGATTAGTTTGGGCATATATTTCAATATTATTACGAAAATGTGGTTGACGACCACTGATGTACATTATAGAAAAGAAGAAGAAAATTTATATCTTAAATGTACCTTCGCATTTCGCACGAACGACAGTTTTCACCCAGTAGGACCAAAGGAGACTATTAGTGTTCAGATAAGAACAAATATTTAAAATGAAATTAGTATATTAGCAATGGGGGCAGTAATGGAGTGATTAAGCGCCTCCAATACTCTCTGACACTCAACTCCGACTTTTAGCCTTCACGAGGCTAACCTGTTAACCTGCAATATACGGGGACAAATGGAAGAGGAGGAAAAGGTGATCAGGAGCTGGGCCTGACCACCTTTGTTTCACAATCTTCATAATCCCAAATCTCCTCCTTTTATCACAGCCCCAATCTAAGGTGTTGTGCAATCCGTGCCGAAAGATGGATGATACAAGGGTTACTGAATTATGAATGGATCCTCAATAGTACCAGGCGACCCTCTTGAGTAAATAGCCTTACTCCGTTATGCGGTGCTCTGCCAGAGCGGACAGAATACCACCGATAGAGATATAGGGATTTTCCCCTGCATGATACATATGAGAAGGACATCCGGAGACCATCCTCCGGAAGCGCAGAGGGTCCAAAAGCGCTAACTAGTGGGAGCCAATCTCCCAGAAGTGCACCTAATGACCCGAAGAAGACCCTTCCAAAGGAGGAGAAAGGACGTTACTTTCTCCCGAAAGGTAGGGAGTCTGAATGGTATTATCAATGATAGTTTATGCCGATTCTGAAAAAAAAATAGAGGAAACAACGTTGAACCTGCTGAGTGACTGTAAGGCAACTTTGCTGCACAGAGGTAGGTGCTTCGGGATACTCAACAAAATCATAGAAAAACTTTTACCGCTGGAACCGGCAAAAGTGCTGAGATTATTGGAGGCGTTGAAGCTAACTGCTGGGGTACTTCAGTACAGAAGAGTTGAAGTACAATTGTTCTTTTTTTAAGACAAAGTGCTTTAATCACCCTAAAATAACAATAATAATAGTAACGTTCTTACCAGTAACGAAAATAATGAAAAACGACGAATTTCATACTGAATGACATATATCCAAGGATTTTTTATTGTTTTACTTATAATGAAAATGATGACTATGTAGCTATCTTTGGTAGACAAGTGTATATTTGATTTTAAAGCCACTTGGTTGTGATTAGGAGGAGGCTAATGGAGGCAGTGGAGTAAGTGATGGGTCGATGCCGTGCCCTCGTATTAACAGGCAGACACCTAACCACTACAAATCACCTCTTCCTTCTCTATTCACAGACCTCTCAACTCTCAACAACACAAGTCTTACAGTTTCTAAAAACTTTTTTTTATACTAACTTTATTGTCAGATGGTCTACGTAAACTTCAACTGGATTTGGAAATGTAATTGAATCGCTATTGAGTTATACCACTATCTTCGTGCATTTTTTTTCTAGAAGTTTTATACTATTTCAGTTTATTGCATCTATACAAGGAACACAACTCCTTCAAGTTTATTAAAGAAGTTGGGAGAGCAAAAAGAATTACTTTGAGAAACATGACCAAATAAAACGTCAGTATTTGTGTTTCTTCTGATTAAAAACCAATCCTTAGTCATGAAACCCCCGTAAATCATTGTTTACAACCAGCAAAATAACCAACAGAGTTTTATTATAATGCTCCTTTCCATTGATTGAATTTTGTAGATGTTTCTGACATTTGTCAGACAAAATAGGGATATTTTCAAGTTTTAAATAGAAAAATTTGTCTTAAATATTCAATGCAGAAAGAGGTCAGATTATACTAATCATATTATATGCATTTAGTGGTGTGACATACAAAAATAAGCATATATATATATTGATAAGTGAATCAATCACTGTCTGTACTACCTCCAGGAATGAAAGACTAATAAACATCTCCCATTTAGACATTTATATTATGCCTAAATGGAACATTATTTATTATATACCAAAGATGTATGATATTATGTTTACTTAGAGTAAATTTGAGTGTAGGCCACTCCAGATTTTTTTAATATTTTGCTAGCACATGCTGTTTTGTAAATGCTGTTTTTTTCTAATTTTACACCAAAGACAGTAATTGTTTCTGAATTATTTACACATATGCGGTGTTACTTCAAACTATATTTTAATTATTACAACTTATTATAATCAAAAGAGTAATAGTATTAACCAGAAAACATTTAATATGATAACTGCATAATTAATTATGAACCATATACCTATGTTTCCTATATCCTGTATTCCAGAAACGATTTTCAGTAACTCACATAAAAAGCCCAATGTCATAACTTAGAACCGAATCATTAGTCTTTATTACCTTTAGTAGTAAGCATACTGTCACTAGAACGTATACAAAACGCATTAGAAGTAATTTAAATTTTACTAGTTAATTCTGATTCTGATACTTATCATGACTTCCTAAGAACACTTTTGAAGTTTTAAACACTTTTCAACTAAGAAATTAGTTGAAGTTCTTGGGTTGGTTACAGAGTTTATAGATTTCACTAAATTTTCAGTTGCCGTCTCCACATTTTTGGTTTTTTAATCTTTCCATAATGAGAATGCAAGCATGCCTAACTAACAAATTATACTCTCAAACTTCCAATTAAAATAATAAATTTGCAGGATCTTCAAAGGCATTAGGTTGAGTTATCAGCAGAATAAGCAATGTATGCTTCTAAGGTTTCATCATGTAATTATTTAAACATGTCTATGACTAGCTTTATTAAAACCTAAGAATTTGATGTGGCAAACCAAAACATACTTTCAAAAACAGACAGTTTGTTCCAAAAAGTAACAAGTTTTAAAACCTGTTTTTTAATTTTTCGTTGATATTGAAACATAATCGGAAAATTGAATAACATTGAGAAATAAAATAACATAAATCATAATCACAGAATATTTTCCTCGAAAATAAGATACTCGTTTAATATTGAGTTTACAATCGTGTACTTTATGATGAACTTTCAAAGACAAATTATAAATGTAGTTGGCTCATACTTAATTAAAATGTATAATATTTTTATAGGTTTTAATAGTTTGCTCTGCTGTAATTAACATTTTTATATGTTTGAGCACATCTGTGCATATATTTTCTGTCTAATAAAACCTACGTAAAACATAATAAGTTACTTTACGATGAGTATGGTACTTTTTCAATTTAATAAAATTGATTATCATAATTATATATACATACCATAAATATGTTATATAAGATAAACTGAATTTATTATTAATTACAATTATTCCGATTTCACCTTTAAATACCTGCTCCGTCAAGAGAAGATATTATGAACTGTTGAAATTGTTCGCAACTGGCTGAATTCGTCATTTGATATGTAAAATTAACAAACTTACGGTTTAAATAGAAAATTGCATTTACATTTTACTTTTCATTGTACCTAGAATATTTTATCTTCTATAAGAACTGTTTGTTTTTAGTTACACATATTTCTTTATGGACCATAATGTCCATAAAAACAGTGGCTACAAAAAAAAAATCAATACAACAAATTATATTTTCACTCAAACTTGTGTACAATGTACCAGTGGTGAAAAACTATTCGAAATGTTATGCTTGCGTGTTTGAAAATTAGAACTGGAGTCCACCTTGACATGCCCTTAGGGTATGAATCCACAAAGCAGATTAAAAATGAAAACGTGCATTCAATACCATATGTCTGTATCAAATTATGCCATACTTGCAATTATAAACGATATCACTAGCATTCAACCCTAATAATGTTAAATAAATTATTAATGTTTTGCAGTTACTATTTTCTTGTACAGTTACATATTTTTTCAATAATTCACTTACCAAACAGTTAAGATATTTTACTTGCACAAAGTACAAAAATTAACACAACAATATAGTAGACTTCCTAATTAATCTGCGATTACTTTAGGCCCTAACAATCCTTATTATAGAGTAATATACTATATAATCGTATATAATGCCCTTGTGCCCAATAGCTCCTGTAAACTTTGAATCCATTCATATAAAAAAGCCTGAAATCACTGAGAAGTCAGATTTTTTATTTCAATGATTGCTGACTAGCAACAAACTTACTAACAAAAAAAAATGTTAACAATCGTTTTTTCTAAAATGATAAGTGTGTTTAATATTGCTGGAGTTATAGATACATACATATTGAAAGACATTCTTTGGACAGAATACAGTAAATTTTTATTTTAGTTTGTACAATTGTGATCTTATTCTTACTTCTTCTTTTTGCTTATGCAGTGAGCTCTCCACATTACTGAAAAATAGTTAAAGCAGAAAGGTCTGGTTATAAAGCCATCTTATACATTTATTATACTTCTCCCAAGAATAGATGAAGGAAGCCTATATAATTCATTCAGCAAGAATACTAACCTGGAGGTATTAGATATAGCAAAGAATAATTTCGAAGAGCACTATGCAAGATACATTGGTCAAGAGGATGAGAGCATGATCGTTTTATGTCAACGATTTGAATTTTTGTTTTACTTTAGGCAAAATTTTAGTTCCTCTTTTTAACTTCAAAAAATGTTTATACATTTTGTTTTTGTATTGTAGATATGCGTGATGATGAGCACTAAGTGTTTGAAACGATTCGTATAATAAATTGCTTGTGGTGAAGATATAATATATTTTCTCATGATTTATGCTTGTGAGAAAAATACAATGAGTGTGTGGGTTGATATTTTAATTAGCAGTCATTTAATTTTAATTAGAAGTATTGTATAGTTCTAATATTAAACACTTAATATTAGAACTATACAATAACTGCTTGCATAGGTTCTGTTTTTAATTTTGTTATAACTGATATAATCTCTATAACTGCAATAAAACAACAATAATATTAACTTGATTAACTGTGAATTTTACAATACTTTAGGTGAGAGTTTGGTGTTACGTCTACACGAGAGATACATGAAAATAAAACAGCTCATCCAATATGAACAAATGTGATGTTGTTTTTACTTACGGTAAAGATGAATTTTTGCTCTACCATTTAATAGAAACCACTGATTTTCCTGGAAGAAAAAAAATGGTACAACATTATGAACTTTTCTTAGGAACTGCTCTTTTGATTGAACTGGTTCAAATAAAATTAACTACTAAACTAAAAAAAAAAAAGGTCAATCATTTACATGGAGTAAATATTGAAGTTTATTTACATTATCTGGAGTACTAATACAAAGGTGGAATGTATGGAACAAAACAGGTATGGAATATACTTACTAGTATATGAAATCTTCCTAATAACTAACTCAAGATCAATTGGTATAGAATTACAAGTGTCAAAAGCGATTAACTACCGTTCTACAATGAGCTTACGTTCATGATTACAAACAAATCCACAGTTTTTTTTTACTAATTCAGATAACCTATTAGCAAAATTTCAAAACCTATTAGCATCCTTTTTGATCGTTTAAAATATCACATTCCCTTTAATCTAATTACTTTCATGTGACAGTGATAGGACCCACTGATACTATTGTATGTATTCATTTAGAACAGTAGGAAACAATGGCTTTTTTAAACGAAGCAGTCATTTTTTGGAACAACAATCATTCTAAGTAAAAGATAAATATCAATTACAAAATATGATTACAAAAATTGGAAAAAGGAATATTTTTTTTTAAATGAAGAATACACCATTTTTGACAACTGGAATGAAATATGCTTTCTGATCTATAAATGCTGAAGCTATACGTATGTTTTAGCCAGGCATGATACGAGGAAGGCCATTGTGTAGATTTCAGACGTAACGAGGTAGTATTGGAGCTAGTTTTAGCCTCTGCTGTTCACAGCTAAAGCTGTGAATGGAGCAAGTTTAACTATATATCTTTTGGATATTATTATTGAGCTCATATAAGTGGAGTTCATTATGTTTTAACAATATCAATTAATTAAAAACTTCTACAGTCAGGTACTAGATACTATGTGGTGTTTATTTATTACAGGAAAATTAAAATTCTATAAAATGCCATTACCAAATCGATTAAAAAAACATAAATAGTAGAGTTCCAGTTATTTGCTTCGAGATTATAAAACGTGTTTCAGTATTTTTTAAATAAAGTACAAAGGCCCTGGTAAGCTATTAATTAAGTAATAAATTGGATAAGCAAGTAATTACGGTAAACACCAAAAACACAAATGGGTAAAACGTTTCTATTATAAGTACAAATAGCATATGGCTCTGGTTTACATGTTCTAACTCATTAATTCATTAAAATCATATTTAAAAATCTATTTTAAAAATATATATTCTAAAAATTTGTTTGTCATTAAAATAAACGTAAGGATTAGTGGATATCACTCATTTACTAAGTCATATTACTAACAGTTGAAAAAAAACTAGATCTTAATTTACCAATCTACATGTTTTGGATAGATGTATATCTCTTATTCTTCTTCTGTATTTAACATATTCATTTATTGGGAAGCTAGGAAATTGGGCACGGTTTTGTGAAAATTACACACAAAATTGATGAAGTAAATTCAAAAGTATTTTGAATATAAAATGAAAAATAAATTATTCTAACACATATATTATCTACGAGATCCTTTTTTTTTTTTTTGACTTGGGTAACCCCCAAATCAGAGAGTTCATTTATCACCTGTTACCGTACATAGATTACAGGTATTCATTAATAAACTACATAAATATCGAAAATTCTAGTACAATGTGGACATTAATTATTAAATTAGTAAATTTAGAGAAATACAGTACAAAAGTTAAAACATTTGATACTAATTATCAATATTGTAAATTATGATAATTATATTATTGATATCCCTGTAATTACTGCCTTAGATATTATAATAACGTATAATTACGCTTAAGGGTTATGTTACAATTTATCTATGTCTATGGAATTTATGAATTTTATAAATTTAGAAGTTTCAATTAGCTATAATTCTGTACTCAGTCGTTGGCCACTTTCAACCTTGTATAATCATTTCTTTTTTGAACTGGGACCTTCCTTTTTCGTGTATTAGAAACTTATACAAAATATTTTCGAGATAAACTGAATGTTTTAGATTGATAATACATAGAATGGAAATCTATAACTGCGTTGAAATCTATACACACAAAAAAATCAAATTGAAATATCAAGGAATTTGAATATGAGTACAAGTGCAAATATAAAATTATAAAATTAGATTCACTTTCATAATAAAACGTCACTATTTAGCAGGTCAACAAAAGAAAATATTCCATGATAGAAAAATAGGAAACAATATTTGTGTTTTTTTTTAAGAATTAAATTGTATAAGCATTTTCTCCAACACACCATTTAATTCCAATATTTATGGAGAAAGCTTCTACAATGACTTATAGAAATTGATTTTATGACATTGGTGTACTATTTTAAACTACATAAACATGTCACTGTTGCTAAACCCTTCTTTAATATAATCTCATTTTACTCTTCCATAACTTCTATTTTAAGTGTCGCTTTTTGTGTATTTTATAAAAATGCTCACAAATAATATCTATTTTTTTTTTGTATTTCCATCTAGTTTTTAAATACCCTTGAAGTATGAAGAAATATTCAGTCACAACTGTCAAACTGGTTTTACTCCCAAAATTAATTTGACCTCCCCCCACCCCTCAATAACAGCAATACGTTTCCTCTACTATTATAAACCAGTAAATCCCGTAATGTCGTCGGGTAATTAGATTGCATTCAGTTTGATACATTTATGTTGCTTTGGGTAAATTTTCATATATAATGCAACACAGCATCCGACAGCTTAGGAAGAAACTCAATCTTTTGTCATAGACTTAGATCTGAAGTCAATTGTCCTCAAAATTTTCACACATCTCTCTTACACCTCTATACAGATTTCAATAACAACATTAGGATTCACTTTTATAATATTGTTTCAAAATCAATTCAGGAAAATAACCTCTTTCGTATGTTTTTGCCACTTTTCTTATTATTTATGTCATTTATGTATTTCATAATATCTTAGTGTTTCATTTTGCTTTCACTGTTGTCATTATATATATTCCTTCATTGGCCATTTTTTTTATTCAACGTTTATATTGGTATTTAATTATTTCTTTGTATGTAGTTTCTTCGGTTTACCCCCACTGTTTGGTGTAGTTTCCATTCCGCAGCAGAGTACTTCGTAGAACACAGCGTACTTATTTTCATGAACATCTTCTGATGAAGAAACAGGTATTAAGGTATTCAAGAAATTATACCCCACAATTTGTTTGTGATTTGTTTTTTGGTGAATTAATCATTCTTACAAACTGTTCAACTTTGAAGATAAATATATATAATATATATTCGTATAACCAGTGTATAAATCAGTTTGTAGGCTTTATTCAGTATTTTTTCCTCCGTTAAAACAAATAGGATTAATTGAAAAATTTTGCTTGAAAATCAGAGAAGAATTGCAACTGTTTATACGGGCTTGATATAACGTTGTCATTGATATTTTTATACTTGGTCGAATTCAGAATTATGAAAAAAAATGTATTGTTCCCCTTGAAAACTTTTTTTTTTTTTAATATGTAAGCATGATGTCACATATACTTTTTACGAACAGATTTTTATTTACTTTTTTTACTTCATCAGATTTGCCAAATTCAATTTTAGAACGCAAATTAAGAAAGGAAGAAAAATAAAATAAATTATAATAAGAGGAAGAGAATTTGAGAAATGTACACTAATTTCTACAATAGAATAATGTGTTATTTATATTTCGGGTTTTTGAGTTTAGAATTATATAGTTAGTAATGAATCAAACAAATCAAACCATATATCTTTTCTTTTTTTTTTTTAAAATATATCTTTTGTATTGTGAAAGGTGTAGAGGAGAATATGCGAGATAATAAAAAAGAGTAAAGTAAATGACAACCAAGAATGAGTGTTGGGAAGGTGTAGAAGAGAAAGTAACAAATTCGGCGGTCAGCGTGTCAAGGAGACGGCCATTCATCAGTCCTCTCCTCAGTGGAGGGGGTTCTCCTTCCCCAGATAGATGATCTCTTGCAAGACCTTTTTGTGACTTTCCTCCAAAACGGCACCCAGTTAAAAACTGTAATTAATTTCCTTTTTCAATTCCCCCTTTTACTTGTCCTCTCTTTCATCCCCTTCTCCTTTGGGATTTACTTAACCCCCTTCCCCCTCCTCTCTATCATCTACTAACTGACTTTGCCCCATTAATCTCTCTACCAACACATACACTACACTCCTGTAATTTTCTAAGACCTTACATATATTGTTTCAATTTCAATGGCTCTTTTATGCCCTCATTGAAATGTAAAATGTATTTTTGCTTTTGCTCAGTATTATATTGCAAAATTGATTATATTTAGCAAATTATACATTTGCTTAATTGATTACTCATTATAAAGATTTAACAGCAAGTATAACATATTTTGAAGGTTTTATTATTTACATATCAAAGTTATTTGTTTATACACACACCAGTTATCATATTCTCATTCAGAGGAGTCCTGTGGCGTGCACATCGTCTCCCCGTTGTCTCTTCTTTTTAACGCAGATAGTTAGATTTATATTACTACCGCTTTTACCACCAATCATCTAAATTACGCACTATCAACGGGTTTTCAGCAATAAATAATTAACTTATGGGGTTACTCTCTCTATCATACCAAGAACTCGTTCTTGAGTTACTATCAGCACAAAGTACACAATTCTTATTTGTGATAAAAGCAGTTATCATGATGAAATAAATGCCATTGCTATAAACATATTTAGCCATGAAAACATTTAATTATTAACGTTACAAAAATGTATAATATTTAGATTTAATGGGTCAGTAATAACTATTTCTAATCTTTTCCTGTCTCTTCATATCTAAAAATATTATCACACCCCTTAAATCCGGTAAACTTGTCTGATATGCAATATGGTCCGTGTAAATATAGTTCCTTTTATTATACTCTAGACAATAGTTGTACTACTTTTTGCCCTTTCTTGATGTCATTAATTTTATTTGTAGATACTTTATTTTTATCGCTCTTTGCCTATTTATTTGTATATTCTGAAGGTTAACAGACATTGTATTCAATAGAATGTTGGATTTTGTTCACAATTGACAAATACATCTGATACAACTTGCTAACAGAGGACTGTATAATGTTGAACTGTGTTATAAGCTTTTTTCTGTTATATTCTACACAATTACTGCATAACGCTTAATGATGCAGACACTTATCCCTGGAATGCTTTTAGAACAAATTGCGAATGTTTTTTTTTTACTTTTATAAAACTATTGTTTGGTGAACTTATTTTATGAAAACCATCGAAATATTCAGACGTAATCTGCAGTTTTACAAAGACCCTATTGGATTTTTAATAAAACTTCGTAAAATTTACAGACTTATACATGTGTCCTATAATTTTTGCATACTCATTAGTGTGTTCAATTTTATACTATTATTCAAATTATTAATACAATGGTATTAAAACTATAATTGCGTTCGTTAGTTTTAGCAAATTGTATGGATTGATATTTATGATTTTAGTAAATTTATGAAATGCGTCAAATTTATTTAATGAAAAAAAATGTAATCATGTCTTAACTATTCTATTCATTTCATCAGTTTGCTCCTTATCTAATATACATCAAAGAAATGTGGTTAATCCAAAAACTATGGAATGATATGATAATTCTTCATTTAAATTGAATATAATAAATAGCTAATGTTTGATTTTGTCAGTTACAAATAATGAATTTATGAAATAATTAAAATATAAGTGGAATTATAAAGAGAAGAAAATTACGTTTCATATAACTTAATATAAACGTCTTATATAATTATATATTTATGTTTTAAGCCATAGTATACAATTCGGGAAAGGGTCCAAAGTGTTTGAAGCATATTGACGTATTAGATCTTGCTATGTGATGCCAAAGACTGTTGACATACCGCTTAAATTTATGCACAGTAATATTGCTCCTAGCCTAATGATGACCAAATGGACTGCTTAAATATATCTGGATATATATTAAGTTTTTAATGGCTTGTAAATTTATGTTTTAGACCTTGTAATATACTAAAATTCTAAAAATTGAATATTTTTACTAAAGGAAAGTTAATATTTAGTGAGGTGCTATGGATGAAGGATGGAGCAATTAGTTTCCTCAGAAGATGATATGATCACGCATGATAGCTTGAAATAACTGCCATAGATGAAAGTCTAGAGTGTCTTATGAAAAGATAGAAAGGGAATAAACGGAGAGTGCGATAAAATAGTGTCCAAGACGTGACTAAGGTTTTAAGCTTGTTTTTGCGAATCTCAGAGATGCACCATCCATCGGTCGATATCTCTCTACTTTAAAACTTCTATGTTTCCGGCAACCAAAGAAAAATATGCCCAATAGAACCCGTTCCTTCTTTAAATTTAACTCTGGATTCTCCGTCTCCTTTGTTTCATTCCCCTGGTATTCATAATTCATACTCTATCTTTTCTGCTCAAGTGAATAAGCGTCTGAAATAAAAGTTTTTCTCATTTTTTGGGATTTTTTTTTTATAAATAAACACAATGGTTGTGCGAAGTTGATGGAGAAGATGACATTTCCAGGCTAAACACAAGAATAACACTACACAACACGCAGGCAATATTTGAAGTTTTTACCAATTAATGCTTGTCTAATATGTCATTCTAAAGGTCTCTCCCAATAAAAAATATGTCATCTCGGTCGAATTTCATATTATATATTATATATATATATATATATATATATATATATATATATATGATTCGATGCGATGTTGACCAATGGGAGTAGAGTTACAGGTCCAAGCGTAAGGTCCCAGTTGCCCGCTGCTCAGCAAAAAGCCTTTGCGTTCTGCCAATAGGTATAGAGGTTGCACAGTCCCTCTGTGTTAAATGATGTTTGGCAGAAAACATTAGCCTCACTTTACAGTGAACTCCTGTTCCCTTTCTATTTTTGATTTTTGTGGTGGTTGGGTGTTGTTGTTGTTTACTATTTTCTGTTACGGATTGTTAAGTTTAAACCTTCAGGGGTCCTTATATTCGACATTAATTATGTTTATTTGTTTGTTTTTTTTTAGTTATGGGTGGAAAATCTCGGTGTTTCAATTACTTGTTCAGAGAAGCCTGCTTTTGGTCGGGAAGATTTCAGGTGCAAGCCTCCAAAACTTTCAGGTCCTAAATTTGGAGAAATTAGCCTCATTAAGTGATCTGTCCCTTTTTTATTTTGGTGGTTTGTTATATTTGTACGGAATGCGATATTTAAATGATATTGTTGTTTGCGAAAAGCCGCCTTCATCTTCATCAACAGGGAAGTGCATCCTCTTATATTCGATCATTAATTATAGTTTAATTGTCTTGGTTTTATTTAAATGATATCTCAGGTTGATTTATTGCTGAAAAGCGCTTATGTTCATGCCAACAGGGAGAGTTACAGTCCCTCTGATATTAATGTGGATTTGCATTCAATGATCCATGTTTCTTCAAAAATTCATTGGCAGGTTTGTCTATATATAGTTTTTCGTATTTATGTTCCGGATGGATATATTTCATGCGATGTTACCAATGGGATGGTTAGGTCCAAGTAAGGCCCATTGCCGCTGTAGAAAAGCCTTTGCTTGCCAAAGGTTAAGTTGACACCCCTGTGTTATATTTGGAATTAACCATTACCTCCTGTACATAACCCTTTCCCTTCATTTTTGAATTTTTTGGTGTCTGGAGTTTTGTTTTATATTCTTTAGGATTGTGGAGGTTAAATGATATTGTGATTCGATGCGATGTTGACCAATGGGAGTAGAGTTACAGGTCCAAGCGTAAGGTCCCAGTTGCCCGCTGCTCAGCAAAAAGCCTTTGCGTTTCCAATAGGTATAGAGGTTGCACAGTCCCTCTGTGTTAAATGATGTTTGGCAGAAAACATTAGCCTCACTTTACAGTGAACTCCTGTTCCTTTCTATTTGATTTTTGTGGTGGTTGGTGTTGTTGTTGTTTACTATTTTTGTTACGGATATTGCTGGATTTTAACGATACTCTCGGTTGTTTACTGCGAAAAGCCGCCTTCATCTTCATGCCAACAGGGTAAGGTTGCACAGTCCTCTTGATTATTAAGAGATGTTGACACTGGAATCCAACTTCTTCGTAGAAACATCTTCAAGTTGTAGGTTTTGTATATTGTCTCTTCGAAAGCTTTCTTATGCATGGTTGTTTCCTTCAGTTGAATGTTATTGCTGCTAAATTGAGGTGGCTGGTAGGTGATGAACAAGTTCTGCACTGTTGACCTGGTGGTGGTATTTGCGACATTGTTTTCAACCATTCTCTGGTTATCTTCAGGTTCAGGAAATGGCCCAGACGTTGGTCCTTATATAAAAGTTTTCTATGGGTTGTCCGGGGAAAGGAATATGATTCGATGCGATGTTGACCAATGGAGTAGAGTTACAGGTCCAAGCGTAAGGTCCCAGTTGCCCGCTGCTCAGCAAAAAGCCTTTGCGTTCTGCCAATAGGTATAGAGGTTGCACATGGTTCTCCTCTTGTTTAAATGATGTTTGGCAGAAAACATTAGCCTCACTTTACAGTGAACTCCTGTTCCCTTTCTATTTTTGATTTTTGTGGTGGTTGGGTGTTGTTGTTGTTTACTATTTTCTGTTACGGATATTGCTGGATATTTAAATGATACTCTCGGTTGTTTACTGCGAAAAGCCGCCTTCATCTTCATGCCAACAGGGGTAGAGGTTGCACAGTCCCTCTTGATTATTAAGAGATGTTGACACTGGAATCCAACTTCTTCTCGTAGAAACATCTTCAAGTTGTAGGTTTTGTATATTGTTCTCTTCGGTTTCTTATGTTCATGTTTTTTCTTCAGTTGAATGTTATTGCTGCTATTGATGGGTGGCTGGTAGGTGATGAAAAGTTCTGCACTGTTGACCTGGTGGTGGTATTTGCGACATGTTTCAACCATTCTCTGGTTATCTTCAGGCAAGGAAATGGCCCAGACGTTGGTCCTTATATACAGTTTTCTATGGGTTGTCCGGGGAAAGGAATATGATTCGATGCGATGTTGACCAATGGGAGTAGAGTTACAGGTCCAAGCGTAAGGTCCCAGTTGCCCGCTGCTCAGCAAAAAGCCTTTGCGTTCTGCCAATAGGTATAGAGGTTGCACAGTCCCTCTGTGTTAAATGATGTTTGGCAGAAAACATTAGCCTCACTTTACAGTGAACTCCTGTTCCCTTTCTATTTTTGATTTTTGTGGTGGTTGGGTGTTGTTGTTGTTTACTATTTTCTGTTACGGATATTGCTGGATATTTAAATGATACTCTCGGTTGTTTACTGCGAAAAGCCGCCTTCATCTTCATGCCAACAGGGGTAGAGGTTGCACAGTCCCTCTTGATTATTAAGAGATGTTGACACTGGAATCCAACTTCTTCTCGTAGAAACATCTTCAAGTTGTAGGTTTTGTATATTGTTCTCTTCGGTTTCTTATGTTCATGTTTTTTCTTCAGTTGAATGTTATTGCTGCTATTGATGGGTGGCTGGTAGGTGATGAAAAGTTCTGCACTGTTGACCTAGTGGTGGTATTTGCGACATGTTTCAACCATTCTCTGGTTATCTTCAGGCAAGGAAATGGCCCAGACGTTGGTCCTTATATACAGTTTTCTATGGGTTGTCCGGGGAAAGGAATATGATTCGATGCGATGTTGACCAATGGGAGTAGAGTTACAGGTCCAAGCGTAAGGTCCCAGTTGCCCGCTGCTCAGCAAAAAGCCTTTGCGTTCTGCCAATAGGTATAGAGGTTGCACAGTCCCTCTGTGTTAAATGATGTTTGGCAGAAAACATTAGCCTCACTTTACAGTGAACTCCTGTTCCCTTTCTATTTTTGATTTTTGTGGTGGTTGGGTGTTGTTGTTGTTTACTATTTTCTGTTACGAGATATTGCTGGATATTTAAATGATACTCTCGGTTGTTTACTGCGAAAAGCCGCCTTCATCTTCATGCCAACAGGGGTAGAGGTTGCACAGTCCCTCTTGATTATTAAGAGATGTTGACACTGGAATCCAACTTCTTCTCGTAGAAACATCTTCAAGTTGTAGGTTTTGTATATTGTTCTCTTCGGTTTCTTATGTTCATGTTTTTTCTTCAGTTGAATGTTATTGCTGCTATTGATGGGTGGCTGGTAGGTGATGAAAAGTTCTGCACTGTGACCTGTGGTGGTATTTGCGACATGTTTCAACCATTCTCTGGTTATCTTCAGGCAAGGAAATGGCCCAGACGTTGGTCCTTATATACAGTTTTCTATGGGTTGTCCGGGGAAAGGAATATGATTCGATGCGATGTTGACCAATGGGAGTAGAGTTACAGGTCCAAGCGTAAGGTCCCAGTTGCCCGCTGCTCAGCAAAAAGCCTTTGCGTTCTGCCAATAGGTATAGAGGTTGCACAGTCCCTCTGTGTTAAATGATGTTTGGCAGAAAACATTAGCCTCACTTTACAGTGAACTCCTGTTCCCTTTCTATTTTTGATTTTTGTGGTCTGGGCCATTTCCTTGCCTGAAGATAACCAGAGAATGGTTGAAACATGTCGCAAATACCACCACCAGGTCAACAGTGCAGAACTTTTCATCACCTACCAGCCACCCATCAATAGCAGCAATAACATTCAACTGAAGAAAAAACATGAACATAAGAAACCGAAGAGAACAATATACAAAACCTACAACTTGAAGATGTTTCTACGAGAAGAAGTTGGATTCCAGTGTCAACATCTCTTAATAATCAAGAGGGACTGTGCAACCTCTACCCCTGTTGGCATGAAGATGAAGGCGGCTTTTCGCAGTAAACAACCGAGAGTATCATTTAAATATCCAGCAATATCCGTAACAGAAAATAGTAAACAACAACAACACCCAACCATCCACAAAAATCAAAAATAGAAAGGGAACAGGAGTTCACTGTAAAGTGAGGCTAATGTTTTCTGCCAAACATCATTTAACACAGAGGGACTGTGCAACCTCTATAGCCTATTGGCAGAACGCAAAGGCTTTTTGCTGAGCAGCGGGCAACTGGGACCTTACGCTTGGACCTGTAACTCTACTCCATTGGTAAATGAGAATTGATTCCTTTCCCCTGTAACCATTAGAAAACTGTATTAAGGACCATGACTCTGGGCCATTTCCTTGCCTGAAGATAACCAGAGAATGGTGAAACATGCGCAAATCCACCACCAGGTCAAAGTAGATTTTCATCCCTCCGCACCATAATTTGCAGAAAATTAACTAAAAAACATGAACTGACCTTAATTATTTTTGAGTGTTTTGAAAATTGGATTATGCTTTAAAACTGGATTCCACCTTCATATGAAGGGTTTGAGTAAAACCAGTTATTTAAAATCACATTAAATAAAAAACAACTCAATAAAATCAAAAATAAGGAACAGAGTTCATGTAATGAGGTAATGTTTTCTGCCAAAATATTTACCAGAGGGATGAACTCTATCCTATTGCGAGAAAGGCTTTTTGCTGAGCAGGGCAACTGGGACTTAGCTTGGACGAACTACTCCCATTGGTCAACATCATGAATCTATTCTTTCCCGGACAGACCCATAGAAAACTGTATATAAGGACCAACGTCTGGGCCATACCTTGCCTGCAAGATAACCAAGATGGTTAAACATGTGCAAAACCACACCGTCAACAGTGCAGAACTCTTTCATCCTCTACAGCACCTCTCAATATGCGAATTAACATTCTTTACTGAGAAAAAACCTACTAAGAACCGGGAAGAGAATATACAAAACCCTCTATATTGAAGATGTTTCACGGAAGCAAGTTGGATTCCAGTGAACATCTCTAATATAGAGGTTTGATTGTCACTCGTCTTACCCTGTTGCATGTTTTTAGATGAAGTTGCGGCTTTTTGAGGTAACACGAGGTATATTAAATTCCAGATACCTAAGAAATGTAATACAACATTCCAACCATCCGTACAAAATCAAAAGAAAGGACAGAGTTGCCTTAAAGTTCTAATGGTTTTCGCAAAAATATTTACAGAGGGATGTGCAACCTGATACATTGCAGCAACGAAAGGCTTTTTGCGCGCGGCAATGGGCCTTACGCTTGGCCAATGTAACGTCTACTCCCTTGGTAACATCGCATTGCGAAACATTACTTCCTTTCCCCGGACAACTCCTGAACCTGTATATTAATTTTGGCAAGTCTGGGCCATTTCCTTGCCTGAAGATAACCAGAGAATGGTTGAAACATGTCGCAAATACCACCACCAGGTCAACAGTGCAGAACTTTTCATCACCTACCAGCCACCCATCAATAGCAGCAATAACATTCAACTGAAGACAAAAACATGAACATAAGAAACCGAAGAGATACAATATACAAAACCTACAACTTGAAGATGTTTCTACGAGAAGAAGTTGGATTGCCAGTGTCAACATCTCTTAATAATCAAGAGGGACTGTGCAACCTCTACCCCTGTTGGCATGAAGATGAAGGCGGCTTTTCGCAGTAAACAACCGAGAGTATCATTTAAATATCCAGCAATATCCGTAACAGAAAATAGTAAACAACAACAACACCCAACCACCACAAAAATCAAAAATAGAAAGGGAACAGGAGTTCACTGTAAAGTGAGGCTAATGTTTTCTGCCAAACATCATTTAACACAGAGAGGACTGTGCCAATGCCTCTATACTCTATTGGCAGAACGCAAAGGCTTTTTGCTGAGCAGCGGGCAACTGGGACCTTACGCTTGGACCTGTCAACTCTACTCCCATTGCGTCAACATAACTTGCATCGCAATCATAGTTCCTTTCCCCGGTACAACCCATTTAGAAAACTGCTATATAAGGACCTTAACTGTCTGGGCCATTTCCTTGCCTGAAGATAACCAGAGAATGGTTGAAACATGTCGCAAATACCACCACCAGGTCAACAGTGCAGAACTTTTCATCACCTACCAGCCACCCATCAATAGCAGCAATAACATTCAACTGAAGAAAAAACATGAACATAAGAAACCGAAGAGAACAATATACAAAACCTACAACTTGAAGATGTTTCTACGAGAAGAAGTTGGATTCCAGTGTCAACATCTCTTAATAATCAAGAGGGACTGTGCAACCTCTACCCCTGTTGGCATGAAGATGAAGGCGGCTTTTCGCAGTAAACAACCGAGAGTATCATTTAAATATCCAGCAATATCCGTAACAGAAAATAGTAAACAACAACAACACCCAACCACCACAAAAATCAAAAATAGAAAGGGAACAGGAGTTCACTGTAAAGTGAGGCTAATGTTTTCTGCCAAACATCATTTAACACAGAGGGACTGTGCAACCTCTATACCTATTGGCAGAACGCAAAGGCTTTTTGCTGAGCAGCGGGCAACTGGGACCTTACGCTTGGACCTGTAACTCTACTCCCATTGGTCAACATCGCATCGAATCATATTCCTTTCCCCGGACAACCCATAGAAAACTGTATATAAGGACCAACGTCTGGGCCATTTCCTTGCCTGAAGATAACCAGAGAATGGTTGAAACATGTCGCAAATACCACCACCAGGTCAACAGTGCAGAACTTTTCATCACCTACCAGCCACCCATCAATAGCAGCAATAACATTCAACTGAAGAAAAAACATGAACATAAGAAACCGAAGAGAACAATATACAAAACCTACAACTTGAAGATGTTTCTACGAGAAGAAGTTGGATTCCAGTGTCAACATCTCTTAATAATCAAGAGGGACTGTGCAACCTCTACCCCTGTTGGCATGAAGATGAAGGCGGCTTTTCGCAGTAAACAACCGAGAGTATCATTTAAATATCCAGCAATATCCGTAACAGAAAATAGTAAACAACAACAACACCCAACCACCACAAAAATCAAAAATAGAAAGGGAACAGGAGTTCACTGTAAAGTGAGGCTAATGTTTTCTGCCAAACATCATTTAACACAGAGGGACTGTGCAACCTCTATACCTATTGGCAGAACGCAAAGGCTTTTTGCTGAGCAGCGGGCAACTGGGACCTTACGCTTGGACCTGTAACTCTACTCCCATTGGTCAACATCGCATCGAATCATATTCCTTTCCCCGGACAACCCATAGAAAACTATATATATATATATATATATATAAATATTGATAAAAGTATCGTCCGTGGAATAGAAACAAAACTAAAGTTTTGTATATATATATATATATATATATATATATAATTAAAGTTACAACTAGAGAACACAAGAAAAAGGACGAACACTCACGAATCTCGAAGACGACGAAATTATCGAGATTCGTGAGTGTTCGTCCTTTTTCTTGTGTTCTCTAGTTGTAACTTTAATTATTTGTCCGTTTGGACCGTGTGATTTCAATTCATAGTGTATATGTATATATAATTATATTATCTGTTACTTAGTAATATCATTCAGCAAACAAATTATTTACCACATCGAATAAATATTGTAAGCATTTATATCAAAACAATATATATTACGGTAAATATGCATTTTTATTTACTATAGATAAAATACAATTTACAGTATAGTTTGAAGTGTTCTATTATTACATGTTTCCTCAAATTGACCACTTTTTGAGCTCAGTTAATTATTAAAATTTATTTCTGCTGATTTTGTTTTTACTTTCTTGAAATATCGTCATAGTGATTAGTTTTTATGACACAAAGTACCTCTTTCGTAATATATTTAACTTCAAAATTTTATTCTGAATGGATAATATGGTACAAATTAATTATGATTACCTGTGTACTCGTTTACTGCAGTACTAATATTATAAATTTATTTAACAACAATATTTGATATTGAAAGCTACCGCTGTTATATTTAACGTTTTCAATTATGATGAGACGCTGTTAAAATAGTTTGGTTATGGCGAAGAGGTACATAAATAAATGAATTGAAATCATTTAATAACTTTAAACATCTGGTGTGGGAACCGTTATTATAATGGTTCATTCCTAGGAGCAATTCCATAATCAGTAAGTATCATCTGGGGAATTCACTTGATCTAGAAACTGCCGGATAGACTCAACTATATTAGAGTTTAGAGAAATCATATGATTCCTGTTCAGAATACACTAACCTCCGTAAACTAACATTCCTCTTTTAATTAAAACGGAACCAATCATGCTTGCAAGTTAAAGTAAACTGATTTCCAAAAAAAATTATTCACTCATTATTAACTCAAATTACACCCAAAATAGATATTTTTAGAAATAAATATTTATTATTACGTAAATCAAACTTAAAAGTAACATAAGAACATCTTAATTACAAAAGGTATATAATTTAACTATGAGGCCTTACCCAGGAACTCAAAAAAATATTTTTGGTGAAGTTATGTAGGTGTTTTTTTTTTATTTTTTTATTGATGAATAAAGAAAACATTAGAGGATATGTGAGCCAATGGTATACAGATGGATCTAGGTTAGCGGAAGTCACAGAAGCTGGATTAATTGGTCCGATGACTAGAATATATTTTATTGAAATTTAAAATAATATATATATAACTGTATACAAGATGTCTCATTAACACGTGGAATAACAATCAATGATCAAACCACACTATGAAATGAGAAAAAAGACTAAAGTCTTTCAATCTAACAGGTGGTCTTCGTCAGAGTCCAAAACCGAACCCCTCAGTTGAGCAAACAAAACAGTTTGCTCTTTGATGACATAAAATGAAACTTCTTAGAGCAGTTTTTGTATTGTTTTCCTTTTTTCTTGTGTTAGAAACTTCACAATCATATATATATGTTGGGATTTTGACTCTGACGAAGACGGCTTCCTACTGTTGAAAGATCTTAATTTGTTTTCTCATTTCATATTGTGTTTTGATCATATATATATATATATATATATACTGATTATTGATTACAGATGCCGTCTGATTATTGAAGAAGTAGAAGCTTTTTTCAAAGAAGTTTTATTGACGGCAAATATTATAAATAAATATTTAGAAACTTGTAGATGGATATAAGGAAATTAATATAAAAAATTTAACAAATAGATAAACTTGACTATTATAATTTGAAAACGATTAGCAACTCTATTGATTGTATGACTTCATTTCGTTTTTCTTCGGAGACAATGATTTGTATAAACACTGCCTAAATTGCATAGACACTACCTGCGTTGACCTATCTGATTATGACAAACTGAACATGAAGTTTCATTCTTATTTGAAGACCAAAAACCCAACTGGATAAAATTTTATCATAAAAGAAAAAAAAAACTCAAATTTGTTTAAAAGTTAATACTCTGAGCAATATAGTATAAAGGACATAATATTACGAATATGGATAAAAACAATGTTTTACACAATAGACCTAATAACAAAATCAAATAAACTATTTATTATAAAAGCAGTAATTCAGTGAGATTATTACTAAGAAATGTTTTGCAAATGCTCCTAATGTAATGGAAACGAACCTTATTCAGAATGTTAGTGGTCCCTTCAATATTGTGCAGTCAAAAAGAATTAATATACAGAGTCAACAGTAACAAATCTTTCCAGAAGATTAACCTTTATAAATTGCATTAGTGGTAGGTTGAAGGAATCATTAAAGCAATTGGCGTCCTTTATGCGAAATAAAAGAGACAAATCCTGACAGGACTGCTAATTTTCCTACTTCATGTACCATAATAACATAAACCTGCCTTGCTGCTATTTGATCTTTCCTGCTCTCAAAGACATTTATTGAAAAGTTTAAACCATTTAGCATTTCATATATTATTGTGAAACAACACTCGATTGTACACACACTCGTTTAGGATTAAATTATTGTTCATGGATGCTACACTTTTTAAATTTTAGAATGTTTTAATGCTTCGAAAATACACTGATTTTTGTCTCGTCACCTTTCTTTGGAGCGACTCACATCTACCTTCCTGATGACGAGAAAATCGAAATTTAGCAATAAGTTTCTGTGATACTTTTTGTTTGTATTCTTTCTGTAAATCTTGCTTAGAAACATGTATATAAATAAAATAATAATTTGGTCTGCACATTGCTTAGAACTAATTCGTTTCAAGTTTTCTTTACGTTTCATACATTGGAGAAACCGAATCCACCCTTAGAAAAATTTCTGTCGGTTTATCTGTTTGTCCGCAAAATTTTCATAAATAAACTCAACCACCATAAGACATATCAAGCTGAACCTTTTACAGTAGATTTGTGTATGTCTAACTTAGAATATAGGCTCTGAATTGATTGGAAATTTAACGTAGAAGTGAAGTTATGGACGTTTAAAGCAAAAACGTTTGTCAAAACTAAACTCAGCCATCCTGAGACATAGCGAGCTGAAACTTTGACACTGGATTTGTGTATACCTAGCTTAAAATATAGGCACCAAATAGATTAGTAACTCTGTACAGAAGCAAAGTTATGGGGCTTCAAGCTGTATTTTCCTAACTTCACAAACAAGTTTGTTTATTGTTAGTTGATTTTAATTTCATTGGAGCATATGAATATATTGCCTATTTGATATTATTGAAAAGTTCTCACGCTATATCATACCGAGGAAAGAACTTAAAAGTCAGTAAAGAGAGTGATTGATTAGTGATGAGGAAGCAGTTCATTATCTAACTGAATTTATTGACTCTGAATTTATTTCTGCTGGACAGCCTGCTCATGAGTAAAAACTTAAAGTAGGAGCACCAATCATGCAATTCAGTAGCAGTAACAAATTTCATGTTACAAAACGTGAGTGTTCCAAAACTGTGCAACGTGACACGACTCTGAGTTCATGCTCTGCACAGATATGTCATAGAGGTGGACATTATGACTGGATGTGGTATTGGGGAGTCTGTTTGTATACCATGCATGCCATTGATTCCGTCCACTATCTGTTTCCGTTGAAACGATTGCAAAGTCCCTTCAGAGTCTATTTCGCATTGACGTTAACTAAGTCCAAGGGTTAGAGACTTAGTCCATACGAGATGAAGTTTTCCTCACATGGTCAACTGTAGTTTACTTGCTCATGAGTCAGAGGTTCCTATTGTTTGTTCTTTCATGAACCTGAAGGACAGACAGCTAATGTATTATATACAGAGGCATTTGTTTAACACTGTACTAACAATGATATTTTTTACTATTCTATAATTTCTAATTATAGTATTAGTATAATATTATAATTGGAATGGTATTCCATGGTATTTTGGAAAACCAAGAAAAATAGAATTTTTGATTCCGTCAAAGACGGGTATGTTTGCAAGTAAGTTATATTAGTCTCATCAAATTCTTTTCCACCTTAGCTTTATCTTCTCAAATCTGTTTTGCTATTTTTTTTTGCTTTACTCGTGTGAAAATCAATCAATTTGTTTTATTTAGAACTTTAAGATAAACACCAGACCTTTCTATAATTGATTCATTCAATACCATTCAAACCTTTTATGTTTTTATCAAATATATATTTATTAATTTATTCCCCAGGATTCAATATTATTTCTTTAATTTTACTGTGAGTATAGAAAAAAAATGTCTTCCTAACTAACAAGAAGAAAATGGAAATATCACTGCTTAATACATGGAGATAATTCATCAAGTCCTAAAAAAACAATTATTTCCTATTCTTTCACAAGAAAAGGAAATGTAGACTTATATCTAAGGTAAAACGAGTTATAAAGCGCATTTCCAACTGAATACTATTTTCTTAAGGTAGGTATTCTGTCTTCACAGGGAAGTTGTTCATCATAACAGGACGTTTCAACTTTAACTCTCTTTTGTGTTCTCCAATTTATATAACTTCAACATATATATTAAACAAAATGTAAATTTATTGTTCATATAATATTAATGCTATTTACGTAACAATGGAAAATACTATTTATGTCTAACTAGAAAGGAATTCCCAAAGAGAAAAAACTTGTTCGGCTTTCACTCAGCTTCACTATAAGTAGTCATACATTTTTTTTCGTTGATAATCAATAGACCATTTGTTTAATTATGTAACAATCATGATAAAGTTATATTATACCCTCATGTATAGTATTATCGAAATTATAGGTAATACATTTTGAGGATTTCACGTATTATATAGGAGGTATTAACATTTAGTCAGTTGCAATAACTTTTAAATCATTAAACTGGAATAATCAGACAGTTATTATTAAAATCTATTAATTATCAAACCTGCGATTCATCAAAACTTATGGGCAGCTCTACCGTACTTTTTACTATTCTAGCTTCCTTTTTTTACCTTCCAATAAGTAAAGTGTGTTGAACAAAAAAAACTTCGTTCTCGCATATTAGACAGAATTAAAAGGTTTGAGATCTGCCAAAATCTTTTTTGAAGGTTTTGTGATAATGTCTGTGTATGTAGGTGTGTCTGTATTGAAACGTTTTTGGATACTCTCCAGTAAACACTTTGATGGATGAAATTCATATTTTAAACAAATATCCTTTATAGTGTTCATTTCAAACTGAATACTATTTTCTTAAGGTAGGTATTCTGTCTTCAAAGGGATATTGTTCATCATAACACGACGTTTCAACTTCAGCTCTTTTGTGTTCTCCAATTTATATAACATCAACATATATAACATTATATACATGTGCCCATTTTTTTGGGTCTACGTTTCATGATGGAAAAATATTTTTCGGAATAATGCATTTGTCAACAAAATATATTTTTCTATAAACTACTAATTCTAGAGTGTTGAGCCTTTACAATTATTATAGAACTAATACTAGCATTGACTGAGAAAGTTTTAAAAACTTTTCAATGGCTGGAAAGGTTAAACAATGTCTAAAATCGGTAATTTTTTATTTACTGTTGGTTTTGAAAGATTGTGTAGTTGATAGAGACCATTCTAAGGATCGTTATGAAATCATAGACCAAAATTACAATTTTTGAGGAGATGAGCAGAGAGGCTTTTTGACAGAACTATACGTACGAAAAGGGACGTTACATATAATTTATGATTTCAAGAAATGGTTTATTCAAGGTAGACAGCTAGCTTGAGGACATTATAATATTGTTAACGTAAAATATACAACGTAGAACTCAAATAACTTTGATTACTCTAAAAGAAAATAAAGTCATAACAACTGAAAACTTAACTTACATGTATATAATATATTTATCTATTTATCACAGTTGTTTACATTGCCTTCAGAAATCGTCTCAGAATTCAATCAGAGCTCTCGTTTTAAAGTTTAATAGAAGAATTTTGAGAAATGATTTTTTGATGATTTGATATGATATGTAAGGACAATATCGTACCTTAAATATTGCATTAAATGCCATACAACTATACATTTTATGATGATCTCTACTGCCCAAAACGGTAGCATGCAAAAAAACGATTAAGTCAATCTACATGTCATAAGATTCAATAATCAAGCATATATTCTGATATATAGTTTGATCTTTGAGAAATTAACTACTTTTGGTAATATTGGAGCATAGGGAATGTACTATTTCTTTTTTTTATAACAATGCAACTTCTATTTCTAAGTCACTTGTATTGGGATTCTACAAATTTGTAATTTACATTCATTAGCTTACTATGTTGGATGAGCAATATCACATTAAAAATGATAATATTAAATCTATAGTTAGGTCAAAGTATCATCATATAGGATTATATACCAAAGCATGATGAACTCAAAAAGTGAACCATTCGGAATAGATTAGAAAAAATTGACGAATGGGCAAAGATGAAATCAAATAAGACGTTGGTACAGTAACTGTGCCCCACTTAGTTTAAAAAACTCATTCTAACAGAATTTAGTTTTCTAAGAAATACTTTATCTTAAAATTATAAAATAATAAATATACGTATAAGATCTAAATGCATTTTATTGTTTAACTAGTACTTATGTAAAATGTAAATAACATCATACAAATAATGCAGATTTTTTCTGAAGTAAACAGAAACTATTGATCAAATTCTAACTGAAAATGAGGTAAACTCGTTGAAGTGGTGGTGTCTTTTGGAAAATTAGCCCTCTATATAATAGAAGTAAGAGACAATCCTTCATGGATAATTCTAAAATTGAATAATAAAATTAGTATTTAAAGCTGCTTTTGAAAAACGACAAAAAGGATATCAATATGGTAACGCTGCCAACACACGAGTCCGATGAGTCTCAAACCCGCAGTTTAATTAGTAGTGTTCTTAATCAAAGATTGCAAGATTCAAAAAAATGTGCATCAATAAAATTTCTCTGCGTTCTATTATAAATACGTTGTGATGGATCATTTAAATAATTTACCAACTATTGGGCTCTACTGAGTAAATGAATCATTGAGCTTTGCAAAATATTCCATCATACAAAAAGTATATTTTTGATTTCCTGTTGATTTTAGACATTTTTTCCCATGAAAACTACCTCTATGGAATTTAAGCTCTTTCAATATTATGATATTAACAGATTTAATTATTGAAAATAAACATCAGATTTTATAAAAATATATATGTATTTTGATATAGCTTCTCGGCCACTGATTTATCAAGTTCACAGACCAAGTTTTCATCCTCAAGAACCCCTTCTGTGAACTATATGTATTTTTTACAATGAAATAAACAACTTTTAACCTCTGGTTGATTTCGAAATCCTATGACGACCTTAAAAAGCATAACATTTTGTGAACCATAAAGAGATATGAAAGAACTGAACCTTTAGTGGAAATTAACTGAATACTAATGTATTATATTAGGAAAAAAAAGATGGCAGAAGAGTTATGATACATTATATTATTTCAGAAAATATATTACATTGCTAAATGGATAAATATAAAACAATAAAATCAGCTGTAAGAATCAGCTTGATAATTGTATGATATTCCATAATATTTTAATATATCTCGGTTTTGATATATGACATTACAACTGCAAAAACTGATAACTCAAATGGGACAAATGAAGAACTTGTTGCATTTTGTGGGCTTTATTATATTGACTTAGAATTTGTATACAAGTATAAGATCAATTGGAATTTTTACTTAAATAGTAACAAGAGAAATTTGAACATATTTTGACTTAAATTAATTCTAAAGCAATGTAGTTGATAAAATTATAAAAGCAAGACGAAATTGCCCATATAGTACTCTGGTATAAGTAAATTGTAATGGGGATAAAAAACTTTGATCTCCAGATCATGACGCAGTTACTTTTCTGAGGTCTTCTTGATGTTATTCTGTGATGTGCCTGTGTGTTTATAGTTGGTTCGGTGGGTACCCAACATTTTGTGACCACTTTTATGTTCATGCTTTATAATAAATCAAATTAATAGTTTACCAAAATAAGCCTTGACACGAATAATACACTAAAAATTAAAAATAAAACATTGGTTGAGAAATGGTAAATAGTAAACCTCTTATGTCTTATTTAATAAAGCAGTATTTTAGATATTGAAGGCATGCTTTAAAAAGCAGTGAATAAAAACTACTATGGAGGTCTTAAATCGAGAATTATAATATAGAGTGAAACAATTCAACGCAAAAATAATTAGTATAAGTACTGCATCTAGTACCATTGAAATTGTGACAACCAGTGTCTACTCTGAAGACGTACTAACACCTCTATTGAGGTGGTTATTTGTGCATAACTTTCTGTATACTGCAAATAATATTGCTTTGAGATTATGTTACATGATTTTCTGAATTGCTGAAAAATGGATAAAGCAAAAAGATCTGAATATCATTCAGAGTTTTTTGTGAAACTTATGACTTTAACAAGAAGAAAGAAAATAGGACTTTTAAACCACATGATTACAAAGTACAAAACTAGAACTCCCTTAGATGAATCGTTAAACATAAAAAATCAAATATTAGAAATTTGGGTAAAGGCTTCAGTTATGAGTAACAATAACAAATTAGACTGTTCTAGATCAAAAATGTTCAATGTGCTGAAACTGATAAAATTTATACAAGTGCAATGAAGTAAAGATAATCATCTTTAGCTTATCATAAATTTGGGAAAAATGTACAAGAGAGCTTGATATTGCAGCTAAACAAGGGAAATTTTAAATTTAAATCAAAACTCAAGTGGTTGTTAACGAGTTTGTTATTATAACTCCTTATAGTAATGTTGAATGTAGACCACTCCAGATTTTTATATTACTTTGTCATATTCAATTTTGATGCCTGAAAATATGATGTAAGGTAAATTGGACAGGGGAGCAGTCACTTCAGAAATAACCCCCAACAAAGTTCTTATTTAGAAATTAAATTTCCTTGAATTTAGAAGATACTATTATCATATATTCTATTAATATGTCACAATTAAATAAGTAGAGAAACCCAGACTAGTGTCTTCTTTAACTAGACCAATCTACAATAAAAATCATTACCATCCCATAGCAGTTTCAACCAACCAAATTTTCAAATGGATTCAAATATCAGAACAACAGCCTCATGGAGTCATATCCCTGCAGTATCCTGGAATTCACAGTAAGTAGTGTAAGATTCACTTCAACGTCGAAATAGCGTTGCCTAAATACCAGCCTCGTAGTATTAAAAATACAGCTTTTACAATGTTAACAGAACACAGTTATCTGAATGATACTTTATATATTTAAAGTTATATATATTACATCATACTCTATTCACAAAATAGAAGCTTCTACAGTCTGAGCAATTTTTTCTCATATTTACTCTATGAGGCAGTGTAACAAAAATAATGTATTCCTTATATTCCAATATTAATTTGTAAATCATAAAAAATTACTTTCGTTAACGTAAAGTAACACAGTTCAATAAACTTAATGCAGTGAGATGAATACATTTTTTTATTATTGCTTGAATAAGAACTAAAAACGGTATGGAAATGTGCGAAAAATCTGCAAATTGAAATTATTCAGCGTAATGTGGGAAATGCAGATCTCTTGACTTTATCTTACAGTCAAGGAAATATATTGCCTCTCAAATACATTAGACTATATTTTGTGTGAAGAGAATATGTTATTTTTTTCTCAATATATTTCTTTTTCCTTAGTAATGTAGCGTTAAAAAAAATTCAAGCATTTTTATTTTAAAATATTATTATTGGTAGTTAAATTGTCTGAGTGTTTTATTTTGGGTTTAGCTCCTACTTGGAGACTTGTAAACTTATTGTAATACATTTTAATCTTATTACTTTTTGCTTATTTAGAATTTAGATAATGCTGATGCATCAGAATGTGAGTTTAGGTAAAGTAAAGATTTATGGAAAGTTGTCAATTATCAGGATGAACTGGAAATACATCTGCTTGAGCAATTTAGTAGGACAACTTTCCTGGGACAACTACAAGAATCCGTAGCGACTCTTGGTCTAAGAGAACGGACAGGCTGATTGGATGCATTGCAGAGTTAATTAAGGGAAGGGATGGTGGTAAAGTAGTGAGAGTTTACACTGATGCAGGAGATTACTGGAACGGTAGAGTTGATCTGGCAGTTAGAGGGTAATCTTCAATTCATAGAGGCACAAATCTGGTATCAGTCAAGTAGAAATAAACTTTATGACAGCAATTAACAAATAATATTACCTTTTTGTGAGATTCATTAAAATAATTTGACTTTTGAACTAGTATAATAACAATACATATGTTGATTTTGATTGTTTTTTGACAACATTAAAAGTTTCTTTAATGCATATTAGAAGTAATTAAAGTTCTATCTGCTTAATGAGGTTTCTAGTTACATTTCAATTTCTAGCGCAAAAATGTTAGTAGTGTTGAAATGCAATACATTAAACAACAAACGTATTCGATTAAATACTAAAATAAATATGAAATTATGAAATAATGGTATTGGTCGAAAATTAAAGTATTGCTGGTGGAATTTTTATAATTAATTATAAAACTATATTCAGAGAAATTAAGAGTTATGCAAATTTGACTATTAAAATTGGAGGGGAAATGTACATTAATTCTCAATGTACCATTTTCTAGATCCATAGTCAACTAAAAAATAATCGATTTGTTTTTTATGGATGATTAAAGTTTTATAGTTGAACTAATAACCATAAACATGTGTTTTGATGGTTTTGCAATAAGGTGAGAATATTGTCACTCGATTTCCTTGGTTATCGTATTGTTCAAATATTATATTTCTAACATTAAATGAAGTTATTAAGTGGTATTTTTGATATGTTAATGCAAAAAAGAATAAAGCAGAATCAGCTCAAGAAAATACTGTGATATATATCTATATTATAGGTTTTATAATAATTATAACTTCTAAGGAAATTTAATAATTTGAATGCATTAGTTTAACTAATGTTGCTTACATATAAATATAAACCACAATACAACTTTATTATATGTTTATATAATATAAACTATTTATAAATTAACTTTTATTAAAAATCATTTGACATTAAACTAACAATGAAACTAATAATTATCACCATTAACTGTTGCAGCGAAATTTTTTATACATTAACGATGTTAGTTGATCCTTAGAAATAAACTAACGGGCACATATAATTTTATTGAAAATATAATCCTGCTGTCAGCTTATATCCTTTTTTGAGTCTGTGTTTTGAAATGCTCCGCAAAACTGTATTCCTTAACTAGGAGTACCACCTGTTTTTATAATGGATAAGGTATGAGGTCATTTATTTCACTGTGATAATAAAGGTTTTTTCTTATTGCACTTTCTTTCAAAACTGATTTTTCACACTTTTCATATCATATAAGCATAAAATAGTTGTCTTCAGATCAGTTATTCCTTGTAGTGGAAACAGAGTTTTGAACGAAAATCTTGTTTTATCTCTACAATTCAAACCCAGATTGTCCAGATCATATAAACTTTTCCCATTTATCTCATCTGATCCCGTTGATAAAATATAGCCCCTCTATCACTCTAATGTTACACAAATATGATAAAACACATGGAAATTAAGTACTTTACGGTAAAAGAAGAAAGAAAAAAAATTATAGTAATATATGTTATCAAACAGGTATGTGAAAGTACCTTCTATTTATGATGTTCTTATTTTAAGATCAACCTTTTTTATGATGTTATTTGTATTTAACATTGAATGAGAAATACAAAATTACATACTACTGCGTTCGGTGGATGGAATTAGTGTTTCTATATACCCTTATATATTACATAATAAATACTACTTCTATTATATATTAATTTATATCTTACTTTTACTGGAGTGTCATCACATTGACTTATGTGATTAGTTGTGTATAAAAAAAACAATAAATGGCAAACAGGATAAATCAACTGACAAATGGTATCTATTTAGAGAGTCGCAAATCATGAGAACATGTAATATGTTTGCCAAACAGTCTATATAACTATCAGGCTTCAATATATTATCAATAACTTTATACTAATTGATAGATTAACACAATATATTTATTGTTTTTTATTAAGGTATTTTTTAATCAATTCTGTTTGTTTCTTTCAAATTTACCCAACTTCTACTGTTTATTTGGATTTCCATTTCAAATCTTGTCAACTTCCTTACTTTAAGGCCGGTTGCGCGTGGTAGCACCGTCGGCTTCCGGGTCGGTTACCTGCCATTGCGTCTCCGGCGTGCTTGGTCACTCTCTCTTTTCTCCTGAAGACGGATTTTCTAAAAGTCTCACTTAGTGAGTTTCTCTGTCTGTGTTACTTTGTGTTACTCCTCTTTAATTAGGAACTTTTATCTTGATAAAAAGTACTTTGCTATATTTACAGACACTTAATTTTCACTTTCTACATTAAAATAGTTGCCATATACGGACTATCTATACTGTTTGTCTACTATCAAAAACATATTAAACAGTAAAACATGGAAACAATT
This sequence comes from Hermatobates lingyangjiaoensis, assembly GCA_026182355.1. Classification (NCBI taxonomy): domain Eukaryota; kingdom Metazoa; phylum Arthropoda; class Insecta; order Hemiptera; family Hermatobatidae; genus Hermatobates; species Hermatobates lingyangjiaoensis. The sequence continues at coordinate 5,906,427 of JAPFBL010000050.1, read as the reverse complement.
TTTATAGCAGTTTATACTCTATGGTTGTCTTAAATATCTTTAATATCTTTTCTTAATATCTTAAATATCTTACTACCTCGTTCCTAATTATCTTGGAGAATATTAATATCTTAATAATCATTTGAAGTTTTGTTGTAAAATTGTTGTGATTTTTTTTTCATAAATAACCTAAACTCTTCCACTAGTATTCTTATATAGAGTATTAATACAGAAAATTCTTGATGATATAAGATATTTTCTTCATAATAATGCATTTTATTTTATTATTAAATTATTTAGAAAAATAAAAAAAATGTATTATTCAGCTATTTGACCAATGTTTCAAAACCACTATTATTATAAGCAGCATCACAATTTTGATTAAACCCTAGAAACTGATTAGATTTTATAGTATATTTCATGATATACCGAAGTTTTAATAATGAGATACAAACTGAAATGAATCCGTTTTAACAATGATCGGGTTCTTTATTACTGTCTCGTTCCTAATTAACTTGAAGAATTCTAACAGATAATGATTTCACGTTTTGTTGTAAAATTGTAAGAATTTTTTTTCATAAATAACCTGAACTTTTCCACTAGTTTTCTTTTTTAGAGTAATAATACAGAAAATGCTTGGTTATGAGATATTCTCCACAACTACCCTTCCTCAATATATTAAAAGAGAACATTATGAAATGCAAACTATGTTTATTCAACAATGATGATAAATTATTCATTGTTCTTTTTATGTCATAAGTTTCAAAAAAAGTAAGAGTGTCTTCATATCTTTGTGGGTAATATCTGAAATTAAAACACTTGGGATTATCTTAATACAGTTAGTACAATAAACTAAAGTTCAGTAACTGATATGATTTTATCAAAACTTTTGTTAATATTGCAAAAAAATGAAATAATCTATTACAGTTAAAGCTACACAAAAAATGTTTAATGAATACTACTTATAGCATAATTATGGAATAAATTATAATTATTTGTTGTAGTAGTCAACTTCACTTTATTGGAACACACACGAATTAATCAAGAATTTTGTACAAATATGATTTGTAGTAAAGGAAATTCTCTACAAGTTTTTCGTTTAGTGTAATCCAATTCCAAGATGAGGGAAGTTTAGATCAAAGGGTATAATTCCTTTCGTCCATCTACTCAATTAGAAGTTTGTCTAGATTTACAGGTGAAAACAGTATTAGTTTAATGAAGTCTGTGAACTAGCGAGATTGATTCATTCATTTACTTAATGCACGTTACGATCACGAAAAAATGAGTATATGTAGTAACAGTGCTACTTCGTCTTTAACTAGTCCTACTACCGACTTTACAAAGCTAAAAATGAAATAATTAAGAGAATATTAACAATTAGTATTATTAATAACTATTATTAATTTATTTTATTCAGAAAATTGATGAACCTGTTTAATCTTACTTGTGTTCTGAATACCAGCTGGATGTTTCAAAGTGAATGAAAATTATTACTATTTAAATTTTAAAAGAAAATCAAGTTTAACTCAAATAGATAATTGTAGGGCAAAAATCTAATAAAATGATCTCCACTTATAAAAATTTAATGGTATATACAACGCGTTTCGAACACGCAGTGTTCTTCCCCGTAGTGTTAATGACTGAGGAAGAACACTACGTATTCGAAACCCGTTGTTTATACCATTAAATTTTTATATGTGGACACCATTTTATTAGCTTTTACCCTACAATGAGTAAATACCACATAATAACTGATTACACTACGTTAGAATCAAATAGATAAATAATAGACGATTTATTAACATATGGTTATATCCGGGCATCTCAAAAGTTCTACTTTATTCACATTATAAAACGTAATCCACATACAACTCATTATGAAGTAGTTAGCAAACAGATGTGATTCACTGTATGATTTGATTTAAGGAGAACGACCCGTTAGATATGATCAAATTTTTAGTTAGAAATACTAATTTTTATATCTAAAACTAACAATATAATGAGATTGCCAGAAGCTTGCTTCTTATACAGAAATGTGGCTTACATATCCTAGTAGTTTTTTTCACTTAGTTCATATTTAGCCTCTTATAACTTAACCATGTGAACATATCATTGCTCTGTTTCTATAATCAGCTGATGTTATTCTATTTATGTTCGCCATTAATATCATAGTCATGAACATTAACAACAAACCCAACCTGAGTACAAATTACAGATGCTTTCAAAAATAGGAAAAAAAAATAAACTTTCTTACATAAATGTGTAATATAGAAGATCAATTAGAGTATGGATATAAAAAAATTCAGGTTGTAAAAATTAACGAACAGGGTAATTAACTGTTTGAGAAGTGATAATTAAGAAAAACGCTGCAGAAAACACGTGGACATTGTCTTTTGATAATTTATGACCTATTGGTAATCAAATATTCTACGTAAAAAAATAGCCTAGAAGAAAACTTACTGAATCATCTAAGAATTTAAGGGAATTATTGTTTTTACGTTTAGTTGTAAAATTGTTATGATATTTTTTTTTGTCAATAACCTGTCAACTAAGGTTTTTATAGTACATAGAGCATTTGTGATCTTAAACGCTTTAAGAAGCATATTACATTGAGTTGTGTGAAAGAAATATTCACAAATTAAAATGAAATCGGATTGATATGCAACTAGTCTATTCAGGTTATATTCTTAAAAATAATCTCAAAACAAAATATCTGAATCCTTATGAAAAATTTTAATCTGATTTCAACATTAAATGATAGTACGTTAGTTATTTTTTTGTTGCCGAAATAGAACAACTACATGAGAGTTATGATGTAAACAATTTCATCCTCATTAGTTCGTCTAGCGTGGCTCCGGATCAGTGCCGCGATTTTACAACTCAGAGTGTTTAGAACAAGAAAGTCTGGGAGAATTATTCATTGACGTGACAAGTAGAAAGCAAAATTATTGAAAATTCAATTTTGATATTATTGAGATCAACAGATAACTATTAATAGCCACAATTTACACAGGAATGACAACTAAATATCTCAATGGTAAAAAACGAGTACATTTTACAATTTAATTCAATTAATATTTAACTAAATATTTAAAGTCAACCAAGTTTTAGAGAGAATAATACGTAGCATAACCGTTGTCTTCACTGATGACTTTCCACAAACTAGATAGTGTTTCCGAGAGTTCAATAGCGAATGTTATAAATGTTTACTTGACTTTATCTATTTTCTAAAGTTCTATATAATCAGTAATATGAAGAAGAAAAAAGAGAGGTAATGGTGGTGATATCATGTGTTCTAATCTGTTATTGCTGTGCACGTGAAAAAAATACATAATTATAGTGATGCAACTTAAGTAAATGAAATAGAAAAGGAAAAATGTAAGAACTCCAAGACGATATATAGTTGCACAAACCAATTACATTTTATATTGGTACATTACCAATGGTGTATAAGAGAGCTATAACGTCAACTTGTAATAACTTGTTTAAATGAATTGATGATGTGACCTCATGACACGTACAAGGTAAGCGTTGTATAAATAATAGATAGGGTTATAAATGAGGATCATTCCATAAATTTCATTAAAGAACTTCTGAATTTACTTAATCCCTCAGCTCCCAGTTTCAAAATAAAATGAAAGATTCTATAATTTATCAGTTATTTCTAGGTAAGCAGAAATCTCCAAACTCACAATTTCCAAATAACTACAGGTTAATTCATTAAAATAGAGTATTAATGAATCTGCAATATTTACAAGGTGAGAAGCAAAGCAACTGTAAATTCCATACAATTCAATGATACTAACTTACTGGTTCATTTAGAACAACGCAAATTTTGGTCAATGCTTCTGTTACTTTTACAATAAACAGATTGCATTCTAACACACACTTATTTTAAAAATTATTTCAGAAAAAAAACGTCTGGTAACAACTTGTAGGGGCTTTTCGATTTTACTGTTTGCATGTATCAGTACTGGTATGAGTTTGATCTCAACAGCAACAACAAAAATTATGTTTATTATAACACAAGAACACTCACAAGGTTGGTTTAAATTAAGTTAACAACAAACATTGTTCACTAAATGTTACTACATACTTTATTAAATAAAGGAAATATTTGTTTAAGTCAACTTTCAGTTATAACCTTAATATACTAAAAAGTGGCATATTAAAGAAAATAATATTAAATTTAAAAAAAATAAATTAACAACTTAAACATAATATGTATGTAGAAAGCAAAATAAATAAAAATTAATAGTCTACTTTTATAGTAAGATGATAGAAAATATGTTGTTTACCCACAAAAAGTCTGAAGTAAACACTAATTCTAAGCAGATAGAAAGCAAACACTTTCTGAAACAGTATATGTTTGTTAATACACATAAAGAAAGTACGACATATTGTTGACAGAAATAACTATTAGTATGATTAACATGATTTCAATCTTTTCATTGTACTATTCATCACACATTTCTATTGTCGGTTTATTAGTGTAACAGCTAATATGAATGGTCATCCAATATTAACAAATATGGAACTATTTTTTTTAGCAACCTAAGATAAGTAAACAGAAACCAATGATATTAAGTAACATATCTTTCTGTGAACGAGAACTTAATAAAATGATGATAAATATAATAATTTATATTTTAATAAATTTGTTTCAAAATCTGTATTTCAGCGTTGATATTAAATTAAAATTTGAAGAAGGCGGAAAATTTAAGTAGGAAAAGAGACAAGTGGCTGGCGTTGAGAATAAATCAGAGATGGTTTCTAAAACTTGATAGATTTATTTATCCCTCCCGAACTGAGCTCCATCCACATCTACTTGATAAATAAAATGGAGCTATTTTATCAGGATACGTAAATTACATTTATTTATTGCTATACAGACAATTCATAAAAACGATCTAACTGTTTGGTAACCCACTCTTTTCTCACCTGACGATTTCTAAACAAAAAATTAGAATATTAGAGACTGTATGTGTTTGTTTATCTATTTATTTTCTACCTACTGTTTATAATTTAATCTCTTAAAGCGCACTGCTGCAGAAACCATCAATCAGCGAAAAGTCCTCTTGGTCACGCTTAATTTTATTTTTTTTAATCATAATTTGTTTCCATCTTTTAAAATCATCTCACAAGTCATTTGAGCATTTATCAATTTTGCTATAAAGCTTCCTTTGGCCCTTTTTCAAATTAGTTATCGTTTTGCCTCTTATTTCTTAATAAGAAGTAACATTCTTTATCATTCTTCCAACTAACTAGGATTTGCAATTTTTTGATTTCTTTTAATATACTAAGTTCATTTAATCTACCAAAAATGAAATTTATTTAAAATATTCATGTTTGCTTTACTTAGATTTGTTAGTGTTACTTTAATTTCAATATAGTTTTATTATGTGCCTTAATTTTATTTTTTTTTCTATCTTTAAAAACTGTCTCATAAGTCATTTTACTGTTTTCTAAATATTTCCTTTTAAGGATATATTTAGATCCTATTTTATATTATTTATCTTTCTGAGTTATATTTTACAACAAAAAATCCCTTAACCCTATAGTTAGAGAAAAATTACTATGTATTGAGAAAATATCCAGATGCACTGCGCTTATTGAGTTAATGACTGTTTGCGCATCACTATTGAGCCTAAAGCTTTTCTTTCAAGCTACCTATTTCTGCCATATCCCCCTCGTTTTGTGGCAATCACACAATATTGGATTCCAGGTATCTCTTCAAATGTCCTTCATAACTGTTGTTAATTAAAATAATTTAAGATTCTCCAATTTGAAGAAATATCTCTCTACCCTAAAGATCCTGTTAAATTCCCTCCCCCTCTCCTGACCCATACACAAAATTTCATCATATTAACAACTTCGATCTGGTCAAAAAGTTTTAGACTCACTTAGGAAATCATCTTTAATCAAATTCTATAAATTATGTCGTAGCTATCGGCGCCTGGGTCTCAGCCTCCCTTTCCAATTACCTAACTTCACCCACAATGGCACCTTATTCCATGCCTCGACTATTCCACCGAGCACATATTGGCTGAAAACCCTCTAACTTCACTTCTGAACCCTCTACAACCTTCCCTCAACTTCGGATTCCCTGAAAATAATATAGATCTTACACTCATTAAAGATAACATCATTTCCAATTTCTCGCCCCACTGTTTCATCTCTGATGAAACAAACCTCTTTCAAAGGGACTTCCCTTCTGGCCATTTCGAAAAGCAAACTCATTAAACTACTATAGAAAGCCAAATGTTCTGTTGGTCCCTCCGTTCGAAACATTCATAGAAAGTTCGTGTTGATCCTCAACTATCCATCCACTTCACTGTTCATAATTCCTTTAAAAAATGGAAACCTCACTTCAGTTATGAACCACCAACTCTTTCAGTTTCTTAACCCCACGAACAATTTATCACACTCTGTCTTAACAAATTTGCTACCCCATGGCTCTTGAAATCTCATATTAATGCCAAATGAACAAAACGCCCTCAAAAACATCATAACGGAAAACATCGTCTCATCATGTTGACAAACTATCCACGGTTGTGATGATTATAAATGACTTACTCATAATTGCAGTCTTACTCTTTAGCATTCACGCAAACACTTTTGGACTTATTTCAATCTACCTATTTCTGCCATATCCCCCTCGTTTTGTGGCAATAATACAATATTGGATTCCAGGTATCTTTTCAAATGTCCTTCATAACTGTTGTTAATATTTTAATGTTGTTGATGTTTAATAATATACGAACACCTCCAACCCCTCACAGAAATACACTCCGCTACCATACTTTTCACATCCTTCCCAAATTCATAAGCTTTTCAAAATACCCACTTTCATAATTAACCTACTTGGAGGCCCACAGTATTCAGTTATAGCTGCGGCGTCAATGTGAGAAACTGAGCGATGTTAGATTTCATTCTTCAACCTTCAGTAAGCAGTCAGCCTTGATATTGTATATTCTTTTCACTTTTCCCAGATCATCAAAAGCATATGAATTTCTAAATTCCCTACTCATCTAAATCTCCTTGTTACAATAATCTCACTCTAGTCAGTCATAGACCACAATGAGTGGTAAAAACTACGTTTCATTGACCTCCCACAATTAACACACGCAATCTTATTCTGAATTTCTGCTATTGTACCTACAAAATCTGTGACTACCATTTGGACTGTATTTTTTTTAATTAACAATTTATTCATCCAGAACAATAATAATAATACTTGCTACAATATAACTAATTATTTGCTGATTTGCTAATTATAAGCTTATTTGCAGAGAAATATAGTTTTAGTTATAATTGTACTACTACATTTTACTACTAAATATTTTTAACTTTATACATGAAACGATGATACAATATTTTAATTGTAATAGTCTATATTTATCATACTATCGATATTAATTATCTATTATCTATATTAATTATACTAATTATCTAAGTCAATTATAACAATCAATACATTTTATTACATTAATTCTTATACCAGAATAAATGTTCTTAAAAATCCATTTTACTATTATATTCAGTACGTTACACATCTTCTCACTTCATAAGTAATTATAAGTACTTCTTAAGAGTTAGTAGCATTTAATTTCTTAATTTTTTTGACATTTCTTATCAATATTCACTCTTCATTAGCTTCACTATCAATCAATAATAGAAGGGATTGTTAGTACATTTATCTAAATAAAATTGGCTGTGCACATTTAACAACGTGTTACATTAATTTTTAATCACTTGATTAATAATATACTTTTAATGATTGTTAGAAATATAACTTAGTGTCGGTGACGTCTCTCATATTAGAGTTTACAGCAGGGTTTGAGAACCCTTTTGAATAAGAGAGCCCTATATTTTTTTAATGTAATTGTGTAAGAGCTATATATTTAAAACTAAATATGATTATTTCATGTAATTCTGACCCTATTCAGGTACAATAAATTTCTGAATTGTCTTTAATATCATTCATATGCTGTTGCTAATCAATGATATCATTTCTTACATTCGATGGGTCTGTTAGTGTTATATGATTTTACTGATGGCTTTATAGTCTGGTTGATACATGGTAAGGTTAACCTTCACGCAGCTCTTGGAACAGATTTGCATCAATCAAATTGTCTTGACTGTATCAAAACTTCATTGGAAACATCAAGAATGAATGATTCGTTGTACTAAACTTCATCTGTGAATTACTTTCTAGTTCGTACAATTCCTAAACAACCAGCAATACTAGCTGATTGCTCACTTTTTTCTGAATTTTATTGTTATTGATTGTTTTATGGCACAATATAAAGATCTTCAATATTTTTAATTCTTATATTTATTCATCACTTATAATCACATGCGTGATTGTTGATTTTGAAGTTTAGAATAGTTGAATTTGTGCCATATTTGAAGAACTTAAATGTAGAATAGAAGGTATTGGTGGCCTGTAGAAGATAGAAGGAGGTAGTGGTAGAGGACGGAGGATAATATAGGTAGAGGGTATCGTGTTGGAACGCGATACCAAACAGGCTAATGATTGATGCTCCTTCTAGCGGAGCCCTAATATGTCCGCTTAGACGCCCGCCATTGTTGGGATGTGCCCCACCATTCCGTTCATAATTTATGATTCAACATTGTTTTGAAATGCCGTCAGCTCCATTCAAATTAATACAAATATAATTTCTCTCACAATATGAGGCAGGTCACATCACACAATCACTCTCATATATTTACAGTCTAGACATATCCCGCTTACGCTCTTTCTTAACATATGTTAATTTATATAGACATTGTCTAATACACTTAAGCATTCATTCACATAACTCCAATTATACAACAATAACTATTTTATGATTAACCGAATCATTAATACTTAAAATAAATTAATTTCAATACTTACTATTTTTAAACTGGTCTCTCTTACATCACTATCAGTGTTGTCAGTTTTAGTAGAAAAGCTGTCCAGAATCTCTAAAGCACAGTTATCATGGAGCAAAATAATAATTAGCGAAATTCAACAATACATTATTTTGGATTTTGATCATGTTTGGAATGAAATACAGAATTTTTTATTTGTTCAAATTCAGCATTGATTAAAATAAGCTTATTTCTACTAAGGTTACACTCTATTAAAAAAAGTAGGTTTTAGAATAATAATGCCTCATCATTCTTATTTCATAAGTAAAGAGTTATATTTAGGATTCAGAGTAAACTAATAATTTTCTCGTTGGCCTCTGAATTGATTGTCCGTGTTCAATTCTCACGACCATCACCAGAAACTCTGGCAAAATGTGCAACCTCCAATGGGAACTACCAAAGATATGCCAAATGCACTTGAGAAATCGTCATCAGAGAAGTAGATTTCCAGAAGATTTTTAATGAAGCTATAAAATAAATATTATTTTTTGATATATTATGATTTACATAAAATTTTGCTCAATGAAATAATTTATATTGGCAAAAATTTTATCAAAAGAAGTCCTGAAAATCCATGGGACCTACGAATATCACTAACTTACGGGGCTAATTATGGAGGCAGGAAATTTAACTTTAGGTAAGTAATATTAAACTATATTAATTTAATTAAGAGAACAATTACATAATATCAATAATTGGCAATTTTGAGAACTAGTAATTATCATTCATAAATAACTTTTTTTTGTGTACCGTATTATACAGATGTGAATTCTAAAAATCGTTATACATTGAGACAACAGTAAAGGTTTTATCTCTTCATTACTGTACTAGATTGACGGACAACAGCGTATGAACCACTGATTATTAAACAAATTTAATCGCTGAACAAGTGAAGTGTAACTGAAATGTCGACAAACATTCCGAAGTGAGCATCAAGTCAAATACGCTTTTTTTCTGTCATTGCGTCTTTTCTAAAGAAACTCTTTAGGCCTCTCCAATTGTCTACTCCTTAAGCTGTTCGATTATTTTGGCCAAAACCTGAGTTTGAGATCTGAGGGACACTGATAATTAACCAAGAACAAAGAGGAGGAAATGGAAGCAAAATTAGCATGGTTTATTAAAATTTGCATTTGCAATAGCTTTATCTACTACATGGTAATTCTATAAATGACGTTATATAGTTCATAATTTTCTCTACATAAATTTCGATTATCTGAAATTAAGATTATTTTTCAAAATATTATTTGAAATTTATTATCTAGTTAATGTTTTTGTGATTGATTAATGACTGAAATATCAGTGTATCTATGACACAAAAGAATCAATAATTAATTTTGTTGATTTATCGATAATAGTAAAAAGTAATGCTTTCAAAGAATACAATAGTTATTTTAATAGTTATGTAGTACTATTAAGTGCTGTAAATATTAGTTATATTTAAATAAATAAATTAGATGAAAAAATATATATTTAATAATTTGAGCACTGTGCATATATTACTAACAAAAATTATTTATTAAATGTGTTATGACATTTATTGTAAGCTGATTAAATAATGTATTGATACTCTAGTCATTAAATTAATCTTGGATTTTAATTCAAATTGAATATAGTATAGAAAAAATCGCTGCTTCCCACGTGGTTACTCAACTGATAGATACTTGTGAAAACCAAAGGCTTCAAACATTATTGGTCTAAAATAAAAAAAATATTTAATAATAATAGTTGATTCTTATTAAATTTGGCTACTCTATATCACCTTATTTACCTTCATGTTGATTAGTAAACCATTCAATGGAGTCTCAATTCAGCTTTCATGTAGATTTTCAAACAATACTCACGGGATTCTATTCACAATCTATTTATTGTAATCATAATTATAATAATAATTTATTATTATAATCCAATTAGTCAAACTACTAAAAAATGGATTAATGAAACGCTAAAGGAAATAGTAATTAGTGTAATAATTTAAAATAACTCAACAAAAATCGTGACTATAAAAAGCTCTTCTAAGGGAGGTGTCCTTTCCAGTTATTCTGGCCATTACTTATAGAAACCATATAACCCAGGTTTTGATACAGAAAGACATGGAGATCTCCTTTTTATTAATAAAATCTTAACGGTTGATAGTTAAGTTGATGTGTCATGAGCTCATGTTTGAGACATTACCGAAGACTACTTATGCTGTAAGAAAACCTTTCGTAAAACTAAAGGTTCCAATCGAAAATGTACACTTTTTTTCCTACTCCTGTGTTAATAGCAATGATGTCATAAGTTCCAGTAGTATGATACACATAGGTTAATGAAAAAAAAATACCCAAGTTATTATTAGTAAACTATAAAGAGAAGCTTCTATGGAGTTAACTATTAAATTAATTATTTAGTATACTTAATAGCTTACCACCCTCTGTGAGTTAAATAGACAAAACAAAAAGAGGTCATCTTCATTCTGTTGAGACTGGTACGAACTAGAAATGCTTCTATATAAATAGATATAATCAAAAAGATTAGTTCCTGCAAATATTAACAACTGACCTATATCGTTGCGAATATGATGCCCTTAAAATAATTACAGGGAGTAGTGATTAAGTCATTTATTTAATCATTGTGATTTCGTAAGTTTGAATTTTCCAGATTTTAAGAAAGGTGCACTTGTCTGAGATACCAATAGGTCCAATATTATAAACAAATTTGCTTTGTTTATAACCCAATGATTTCTAAAGTACTGAAAAAATAACCAAGATCATTCATGTGTAAGTTCTTGCAATGCAGCTTTGATGTATCGTGTTTTCAAAATTTAACTTTCTTAAGATTTGTAAAAATCTAAGATATATATTAAATCAGACAGTCAAGCCTCTCAGAAATCTTTAATATATATGGCTTTAATTGGAGATTAAAATAGAATTTTTGGATCTATTTTCAGAATGAAAGTTATTCACTATTATTCATTAACAGTAAATTATGTATCATTTGAGTGTCTGTAATATGTCAATTTTGTGAGATGAGGCCTTGGTTAGTTAAAAATGGTTGAGCCAAACAACCCCTCAGAGTCCTCTAGCCTTTTTACACAATACATCAGGGTGCAATTAATGAAGGGATGAAGAATAAGGTAGATGAATGGTGGATAAAACCACCATTTCTAATTTATGCTACCAAGTTCATTTCAAATGGACTTCATTTAAAAAAAAAACCTTTGAATGAAGAATTTGAAGATACATATACACTGAATACTTCATCTTATGTTCTCCTAGGTAATACAATTTATTAATAGTACTACTGCAAAATAATACTAATAATGCAATGATAATACTAATATTATATAATAATCATAATATCAATGTTACGTTCAATTATCTAGATCCATTATTCCAATTTAATTATTACTTATAAAAATAGTGTGAACATAATAAATAAAATCATTCAGTCGATTATCAGTGATTCCATAATAACTTACCACAGAGTATATTGACGCCACCATCTCATATTCACAGTAGCTTAAAACTAAAAGTACATTTATTGTCAAAGAATTTGATAATATCTTTATTATAGTACGTTTGAGTTTAAACTACTCCACATATCAAATAAAATATTGGACATGCAGATGAAAAAACCAAGAAACAATTTTCAAATAATTGTTACAGGTAGTCGAATTTCTTATAAACTTCTAGAATCATGTGATTTCTTTTTAAAACAATTGACCTTTGGCAGAATCATATTTTAACAACTTATATATATTTGATTTCTCTTGGTAGATGAAACCAACATTGTGAGTAATACGTTAAGCAAGTCACTTACTACCAACCCTGAGATCAGGAAACAACCACGTTCTAACATTGAAAAATTAGACACCTGAAGAATAATAAGAAATGAATAAGATGAAGATTGAATATTGAGTTATCTGGCTGTAATCAAACGCACAAATTAAATTTAAAAGAATAATCATAACATGGGTAGAAAACTGGATAATTAAAACATCATGTGGGTTATCGAAACAAATTATTGACCTGAGGGTAATAGTTTCCAAAGCTGTAGATGTTTCTCTGTATCTGCTACTCTAGTACCTCTAGAGAGGTTATTTACTCCATTTGAATGACGGCATGAAAAAATCTGAACATTAGATCGCAAGTCATATAGGTGATAATAACAACAAGAAGGGTTGGTGAGATATAAGTAAGTACTCTTAACATCTATTACCACATTGAATATACAGATACTTTCTTAAAATATGGTAGTTTTTTAAAAAATTAAATGCGAGATCATACATACAATCACCAATAAGATACTGCAGTTGTTAATGTTTTACATTTTACTATTTACTTGATATTTCCTACGATAAAGCGACGAGACTTTGAGCAATGGGAATCAAATGAATTATTCTAGGCTACAAGTGTGAATTAACTGCAAATATGAATATTTCTCCCCATAAAACGTATTCTAGGAAAAGCCCCTTCACCAACTGAAACCTTTAAATCAAAAATCTTGTATGGAGGCTAAAGAGTTTGTACGTAGTTCCTGAACTCTGAAGTGTCTAATTCATTTGATCATATGGCATGGGGAGCGTTCACAAAAAACATCCGCCAGTAACGATAAGTGAATCTCCACTATTACATAGGATACAACATTCAACTAAAAAAAAAAAAGCATGGAACAATGAAATAGGTGATTTTTAGGATTCCACCTAAAATAGGAGGATTGCAAGGAGCTGCAAAATATTACAATCACGAGGATGATCAAGGCACTCACGATACAAATTCCTTAGACAAAATCAATGAACTCTATTTTTTCGGTTGATATCATTTTTTCTTGATCGATACAACTGAGTAGAATCTGTTTGTCTCACTATCAATCCGTTAATGTAAACAAAACATATTTTCAAAGAGAATTTCGAAGAAAACCTTGAAATAAATTGTAAAGGGTTTACCAAAAGATGAAATACTATATTGAAATATGAATTATTTACCAACGATAACTTGTGCATTAACTATACTATAATCTAAGAAGTGCATAATCCGATTTAACTGTGATTACAAGAATCTCATTCAAAGCTAGAGTTAGGTTTCAATATAAGCGGGCTATAAAAAATTTGCAATACTTATATCAATCTCCAGACGAGGGAAAACAGCAATGGATGGTAGCCATCTTACGAGAAAAACATTCAAGATGGTTCATAATCAAGAAGCGTGTTTGGTGGTTCTTTTTATTCTCAACAAACTTTTGTAACAACCAACAGAACACTTATTCTGTTTTGCGATTTTTGGGCGTCTCATGGAAAGGCGTCTGCGCAGTAACCCAGAGTCTACTACAGCACCAAAATGAATTAAACCTTCGTAAGGTTGTGCTATCCATCCGCACATCCATGAACGTATTCCCACAACACCCTGGACGCCATTCCTCTGCTCTGTCCTCCAATGGCACTACAGTCTTTTATCATATGTTCTGCAGCTTTACCTGTTATATTATGACTGTGTGATATGTGTTCCATTGAACATTTCTAAAACTCCATAAGCACCGAAGAGGATGGTGTGGATACATTGACGTATTAGAATAGAAAGCATGAGTGTCTCATTGTGGGGTACTAATACTGTAATATTCAGTGTCCTGAGCATTTCATATGAAGTCTCTCTCTACCCTAAGTAAGATATTATCATCAATATAAAGTTCAACACTCTCTATTGTCTTGTAAACATATGTGTTGCCACATATCGAGCCTAACCTTCTATATTCTATCCAAGAGAATTCTCCATCGGCCTATTATTTCTTTTGTACATCAAATTAATTTCTCTCACAACATTGTTGTCTAGAACTATGATTTTTATTACTACGACTACTGGATCTAATACATATCAAAAGCAGTCAATACCAATGCCCTTTCATAATAACGGCTATCCAAAATATCATAATATTCATCTGTAAGTATAAGTAATACCCATATTAAATATAAATATCCAATAAAAATATTGAATAAAATTAATGTTATTATTAATTTTACTATCATTAATATTACTATGTTATGCACTAATTATTTGCAATGTTATTAGGTGTAAATTAATATTTCACAGTTTTATCATTTCAGTATACATATTCATATTTCTGTTACATTCATACTCATATACATATTCAACTTCAGTGGAGTACAGTATGGTATCTGAGCTGAAATTAAAACGGATCAGCTGTTGTTGGAGAGTCAATAATAAGTAAAACGAACAAATTGCATATGAACTGTTAAAATATAATCTGTAAAAGAAGTAAACGAATGAATTAAGGAAAAATAACATTAAACTATTAATATTAATTTTCAAACTTTATTAGTTTTATTAATGTTATGAAGTACAAAGGCTTCTTTAACAATAAACAAGGATATTAAGCTGACTTTGATAGTATGAGATGAGGAATCTTTGTTGGTACTGCAATTTAACTGTGTACCTTATCACTGAAAGAAAGAAAGTACTTTACAGAAAGAAAAAAAGAAGTGTTTTAAAATACACGAAATTAAACCAGTCATTATACTCTTCTGCAGAACAAATAATGCACCTGTTAAAGACCTCTTGGCATCTCAAAACACCAATAGATTGTACATACGACATAATACATAAAGTAACTTTGATGAACGACTGAGACGGTGGTATTAAGTCATTGTTTTCAGAATGCATTACCACAATGCTAACGCTACTATGGTACTTACTTACTAGTATAAGAATGGGACATACTACAAATAAAATTGTGATCACGAAAGGTTATATTCTGGTTTACCTGAAAGTTACATTTAGGTACGTATGCTGTCGTTGTTTTTGCCATGATATGAAGTCGTGATTTAAACATTATTTGAGATCACTCATCCAGCAGAATCAAAAAAAAAATTTTGATTGGAGATTTTTATTATTAAATTAAATTTCTTCATTTTATTTCTTTGTCACATATAAAAAAAATCTATACTTAGTTACCAAAATAAATACAATTTATGACAGGTATATATTCTGTATTTAATATTGTAGTGATGTATCTTTTTCACAAGACGTTAATATTAGATACAGTTATTACATTATATGTGAAATTGAAATGTTTATAAATGTTTCACAGTGAAGTTATATATAACTTGTTAAAGATACATTCTTTTCATTTTAACAATTATATTTTTCTAAATAATATTACAAAATTACAAATATAAAAAGTTTCAAATATCAAAAAACCAATACATAAAACGTTGTTCATTATCCGATGTGAGACATCAGGTAGTCTTTTTTTAACAGTTTAGATATCTGTAGTATTAATATTTTGTGACATAATCAAATATAATGAAGAATATCATTTTTTGGACACACACATCACACACACACACACACACACACACACACACACACACACACACACACACACACACACACACACACACACACACACACACACACACACACACACCCATACATACACAAACAGACAAACACATGAAAGCTACATAAAAGGTGATTCTGTTTAACATTATACGCTTTAAAAATGGGAAAATAACATTAATGTTTTACAGTGCTGAAACATATATTTATAAATTATAATTGTGTATAACGTAAATTTGTAGAACAAGTTAATATTTTTATTCCGTATTTATAATCAAATAAAAATTAACTATTGTTTTTGTTACAGTTCCTCCTGACATTGAAGATACTGGAACAAGCAGTGACGTTACAATTTCTGAGGGTGGTAACGCAACATTGGTGTGCATGGCAAAAGGCCATCCTAAGCCAAAGATATTCTGGAAACGGGAGGATAATCAACTAATACTGACCGGTATGTGGCAAAATTTACTACTTTCCTTTTTAATGACATCATATTAGTTAAATGAAAACTGGTCACCGTAATACTTTGATTTTTATAATCTAAATATATATTCACAATCCGTTTAAATTATCACTAAAGATAAAAGATTTTCTTCCTTTATCAGATTATTGAAGAAGTTATACTTATATATTAAACTTACTTTTTGAAAAGGAAATACATATTTTAAAAATAAATAAAAATATTATATATTTAATAATATTAAATTATTAAATAATATTAAATTATATAAAAAATATTAAATTAATACATAATATAAATTATATTAAATTATTTAATAATATTAAATAGTATATACTAATAAATAAAAATAAAAAAGAAATAATATATTTTAAATAAATGTTCATTTTCCTAATATACAATCATAGGATGATTCTTGTGATAATCTAAAAGAATACAACAAACACTAACATTTTAATCACTATAAAGATTCTTTGATTGGTCCTCTACACCTTTGTTCTAAAATAACAGTCAGTGTCAGAAATCTATGATTTTACATTCCTACAAAAGAGAAAACTTAAAATTAAACAATAGAGGTGAATTTAGACATCATATACATTTAATATCTTAAAAGAGAACATTCTCTACACAAACTAAATGATCACAAACATACAAACACACACACACACACACACAGAACATCAAAAATGTGTTATAATATGAAATAAATGTTTACTGTTACTAGTATTCTCTCTTTGTAAAGAAGGTATGATTCATTTATGTTACATAACACTATTACGCATTTGCGTGTTCAGTCTTAATTTTTAAAAATGCTTGTTTTAGTGAAGGACTAGTAATATTATTACATACCAAACCATAGTAACGCATTAAGGAATATTACTTAAATCTTTCAATCAAAATATCTTGTCTTCTTCAGAGTCTCGCATAACTGTTGCACTTGATATTAATGATATTTATTAATGGTATATGCTGTCTCATTGAAAATAGTACGAACGCCAGACGTATTATTAAATACTGGTACGGTAGGGTGAATAATCAAATTTAGACAAAACTAATTAAAAGTTATTTCCTATATTTCAAGCTTTTTAAACAAAGCAATAGCTTTCTAAAAAACTGAGTTTGGATGAAAACTAAACATCTATAATGTATACAGTAAAAAGATTTCACATAAACACGTAAAATAACAATCAATGATCAAACCACAATATGAAAATGGGAAAACAAGACTACTTTTTTTTTGTAATTACAATATAAGGTTCTAAATGTAATTTTAAGAGTTGTTGCTGCGTCTCCTATGCATATTTTATGTGTAGTTTATTCAGCACATTTAAAAGCTTTCCCAATTAACAGGAAAAATGTTGTACTGTATGAGAAATAAAATTAATTCGCCTTATTCCTTCATTAATGAAAATAATTAGTTGGTTTATTATACACCAACAAAATGTTTGTTCTTACGCAATTTATAGAAAGGATATATGTAAATTGTAACATTACTTCTATGGCTTAATTTATTTATTTTTATTCTAGTGCCAATTAGATTGTTAGCACTAATATGTTTTTAATTTTCTTAAAAAAACAACATTATTCATTCTTGTTGAATATTATATTTATTGTCATTATATATATATATATATATATATATATATATATATATATATATATATTATATTATATTTATTGTCAATATATATAAACCATTTAATCTAATTAGGCAGAACTGGATATTTTAGTTGAAAAAAATTGTATACTTAAATTACTAAGAACCCACTCTTGTAATTAGGTATTGCGATGACAAATTTTTGTATTTTTATAAGTAGTTTTCAAATTGAGAGTGACAATTAACTATATATAATTGAATTAAGTGGATTCCAGTGCTTTTTTTGAGGGAAGTGGGTAAATATCTGGTTTCTCGAAGTTCAATTATAAAAGATTCGTTAAGGGTATATTAATAAAATTAGACCCTACAAGGATATTAATCGATCTATATTCATTGTTTTTTTAACGTATTTTAATGTATTAATGCAACATTTATGATTTAATATTGCTTTTTGAATATAGTACATGAACCAAAATCAATTGTTCAGAAATTAATAGTAGAGTGTAATTAGCTTTTTGAGGCTTTAACAGACCCTTTAGAATACGGCCATCAAGTTTTTCAGAGAGATAATTTATAATTAAATTAGGTAGTTTTTCACATTTGCTGTTATAAATTTAATACATAAACTATCGACTCTGTTTAAAGGATTATATGTTTTTTTTTATGAAATTGAAGTTATAATAAGATTCTGAGAGATAAATAGCTAAATTAAGTGCGTTTGTGTCCAGCACTCCGTATCCACTCCTCTCATAATTTTATAGTATCAGCATCTACATATTGTAATTTTAATGCTTTAAAAATAAGCTTTATCCAACTGAATATAATTTATATTAACTTTTTTAGGAAGAATATGAAACCCATATCATAATGTTGTTACTGTATTATAGCAGCTACAGTATACTGCAGTAGTATAGCAGTATACTGTCCACCCATCATTTGTCTTTCTAAAGAAAATGAGTGACTTTCCAACTGATTAAGAGGCAATAAAAATCTAGTAGTGAGTTCATTGATATGTTTTGATGTGTAATTTTTGTGAAGTTAAATTACATTATTTGTAAAGCAAAATGATTTGCAAGGAAACAAGAAAATAAATGACATAGTAAAAATGATTTCAAAGACTTACATAACATATCATGTTAGAAAAATCATGCTATTTCAAAAATGCTAGGTGCCATGCAGAGAGATGGGAAGAAACATGTCAACTAGAAGAATCAGTGTTACATCCAAGATAAAATAAAAGTAGATAAAAAGAGGAAATAAAATTAAAAAAAAATCAAAATTTGGGCAAAAATATAGTCAGATGAAACGTGGTAAAAATACTATTAGTTATTATAGACAGAAATAATACTACTAAAAACAATGATAAACCAATGGAGAAATATAATGGTTAAATACTAAATAAGGAATAAATAATTATTACCTGTTATAAAAAATGGGAGAGTATTTGAATTAATCAAAAGATCTATTGAAAAACAAAAAAGGACATTTTTTTTCTTTTTGAATTCGAAGATATTATATCTTTCAAGATATTATATTAAATATAATTATGAAATAAAAAATATTTTTGTTAATTGGCTTCCTTTAAAACTGAAATGAAAATAAAATGAGAAACTGATTACACTTCTTATTTTCTAGATAAATGTGAAAGGTATAAAAAAGAATTCTTTTTCTATTGGAAATATGACTTTCATTTGATGATTTTCTCTCCCCATACTCAGTAAAAACTTTATATATATATATAATAAATAATAAATAAATAATATATAATAAATTCAAAACGAAGGAAACACACAGAAAGACACAGACATAACTCACATCGATATTTCGACCATCGTCGTCATCAGGAGGTGTGAAGAGCGAAGAGTCTTCCTGCCTTGTCTTCCTGCGGGTCTTTTTGCTCTTAGCTCTTCACACCTCCTGATGACGACGATGGTCGAAATATCGATGTGAGTTATGTCTGTGTCTTTCTGTGTGTTTCCTTCGTTTTGAATTTATTTTATTTAAAAAAGTCCGCTGGACCGTTTCTTTTAATTATATATATATATATATATATATATATATATATTTTATATTTTAATATATTTATATATATATATATATATATATATTGGTGTATATTGGCAGCAAGTCTTCTTTTAATCAAGTGTTGTTAAAAAGCACAGCGGCTTCAGCATTAATAATCTTTTTAGAAAGATGTTCTATTTGCCTTATTATTTTCTTGTAATTCACTGGTAGCTCAAAAATTAATCTACCTAATTCCATAACAAGAATAGGAAAACAATCTTGAAGAAAACTAAGAAACAAACTATATTTGACACTACACAAACACAAACTGGGTTAAAAAACTAAAGGGAAACAAGCTTTCGGCCACATTGGCCATCATCAGGTAAAAAGTAAACAATAAAACGCAACAATTAAAACGTAAATCAAAAATTAACAACAAACTAAATTAGCACAGTTCAAATAGTGGCAGCGTTTAACTGTCAAAGCAGCGCTACATGCGCGCACCCACGCGTTAGACAGTTGAATCACCCCAGTACTTCTCGCCTTCGACAGGTCACAACATGGGAGAGTTCCGAACAAATTTTATTTTAGGTTCGATGGTCCTAGAACTGGGGATGACGAACATGTCACTGATTTGAGAGATCAGCGCGGGGCACAAATCTTTTATTAATAAAGCCTCTAGTATTTGTAGCCTGCCTCGATCACTGTTCTCAGCCAAAACTGAGGTTCCCTCTACTAGCATATTTCTAGTGAGGGCACCTCCGTGTTCTTTCTTAACATGATCTTTAGGGGCTCCTGTGGAGAGATGGAGGGTTAGACGCCTCGACAGCTTCGTTGTTGTCATACCGATGTAGGTAGAAGGAAGGGCTGCACAGTTCCCTTGAGTACATGAAAACTTGTACACCAGGTGACTACGCTGAAGGTCGGGCGTTACTTCTCTATTGCCATTTTTAATTAGTAGATTGCTAGTTTTCTTGGTCTTATAGAAAATGGTGAGGCGAATTATGTCCTCAGTGTTGGTGGTTTTAATATGACCATCGATAATTTTTCTCAGGGATTTCTCATCTTCCTTGTAATGCGTAGACAAGTAGGCTTTGTAGAACAGGGGTATTTGTTCTCCGGTCTGCAGAGTCTCTCCTTCTTTGTCAACGCTAGTGTACCACTGATCAAGAACTCTGGCAACCGCTTGGCTAACTTCATTGTTAGAGTAGCCGTTGTTAACTAAGATTTTTGTAGCATTCTCTAGTTCTTGGTGTACACTAGTCCAATTGCTGGACTATCAACTATCAACTGTCTAACGCGTGGGTGCGCGCATGTAGCGCTGCTTTGACAGTTAAACGCTGCCACTATTTGAACTGTGCTAATTTAGTTTGTTGTTAATTTTTGGTTTATGTTTTAATTGTTGCGTTTTATTGTTTACTATTTACCTGATAACGGCCAATGTGTCCGAAAGCTTGTTTTCCTTTAGTTTTTTAACCTAGTTTGTGTTTGTGTAGTGTCAAATATAGTTTGTTTCATTAGTTTTCTTCAAGATTGTTTTCCTATTCTTGTTATGGAATTAGGTAGATTAATTTTGGAGCTACCAGTGAATTACAAGAAAATAATAAGGCAAATAGAACATCTTTCTAAAAAGATTATTAATGCTGAAGCCGCTGTGCTTTTTAACAACACTTATATATATATATATATATATAGGTAACTCACCACAAATTAGAGAAGATAGTCGCTCTAAGGCCTTTCGTTTTCACGTCGTCAGAGAGCAAGTGAATACAAGTTGTAAGCAGGTTATGAATTTTGATTTAAAGAAATGTATTAACTTGTATTCACTTGCTCTCTGACGACGTGAAAACGAAAGGCCTTAGGGCGACTATCTTCTCTAATTTGTGGTGAGTTACCTGAATATTTATATCACGTGTTATTGTGACAATTTTCTATATATATATATATATATTATATATATTATTTAATATATATATATACATTATATATATAATATATATATTATATATATATTATTATCAAATTCTATTGTTTTGCCATACCATGAATCATTGGACCCCCTTCCAAGATTAGCCAAACAACTTGATTTTAATATAGTGTTTTCTAATCGTAATAACGTGGGTAATATGTTAATAAAAAACTCTCCCAGCGAATTGGAGTCCGCTGGTATTTATAAAATTCCGTGCAAAAATTGCCATAAAATTTATATTGGTCAAACTGGTAAATCATTAAAACGTGTAAAACAACACCAATATAACGTAAGTAGACAGGAAAAAGTAGCGCCTTATCCTTAAATCATTAAAGACACGTGTAAAACAACACCAATATAACGTAAGTAGACAGGAAAAAAGTAGCGCCTTATTCTTGCATATAAAAATGAAAATCATCATATTGATTGGACAGGAGCTAAATTTATTACCTATGAAAAATCAATGTTGTTAAGAAATATTATTGAATTTAATTAAATTTAATAGATCTAATATTATAAACATTAGTAACGGTCTCTTCAAACTTGATACTTTCGTCACGAGGGCAATAGCCTCTTCAAAGAGGGTTGACAGCTAGCGGATAGTTTTTTACTTTTTCTTACTGTACTCCTTTGTTTCCCCAAACATCCCTTTCTGGAAATTAGTCCTTTCCTGTGCTTTCACCCTTTTAAAATACCACTCTTCCCTTCCACTCTTCTCAACTCCTCACCAGATGTTTTCTGCATCTAGTGTTGAGTTGGGTTTTTGACTCTGACGAAGACCGCTTGTTACGGTTGAAAGATCTTAGTCTTGTTTTCCCATTTCTTTTTGTGGTTTGATCATTGATATATATATATATATATATACGAGGTGTGTAAATAAAGTAGTGAGACTGGCAACGTCGCTTTCGATCTGGCAACGCTGGAGACGCGTGGCCTTGAGTAGCGTCAGGTGCACGTGTGATGCGCCTCCAGTATGAATCTGAACTCGTCACAGTCATTTGTTTGTCCGTAGCGTTGGTTTTCGTGAAATGGTTTTTTCTTGAGCGTTTTAAAAATGAGTGACCTCAAAGTTGAGCAGCGGTGTGCAATCAAATTTTGCTTCAGACTTGGACATAATGCAACCGAAACTTTTGAAAAACTTCAGGAGGCCTATGGAGAACGTGTTTTTTCAAGGGCACAGGTTTTTCGGTGGTTTAAGGAATTTTCAGAAGGAAGAGAGTCGATTGAAGATGAACCACGAAGCGGAAGGCCTTCAAGTGCAAACACAGATGAAAATGTCAACAGAGTACGGAACCTTGTGCGTTCAGATCGACGCTTGACAGTCAGAATGATCGGGGAACAGTTGAATTTACCGTGAGGTCCTTGAAAGACTTCGAAAAAGAGTCCTTCGTGTGCGGCCAAACATCAAAGACAAGTGGGTGTTGCATCACGACAACGCGCCCTGTCACACTGCCATCTCAATAAACGAGTTTTTGGCCAGTAAAAACATTCCTGTTGCTCTTCAGCCTCCTTATTCACCAGACTTGAGTCCTTGTGACTTTTTCCTCTTCCCGAGATTGAAAAATCACCTCAAGGGAACTCATTTCGGGACACTACAAAACATACAAACTGCTGTAACCGACCAGCTGAAGGCCATTCCAGAATCCGAGTTCCAGCAATGCTACAATGATTGGAAGGACCGTCTCCAGCGCTGTGTGGCTTCCGAAGGGAACTATTTTGAAGGTGACAATATCACATTGTAATTATATTTGAATAGAAAATTTAAAAAAAATCAGTCTCACTACTTTATTTACACACCTCGTATATATGTATATCTTTATCACAACATATGGTTCTTTATATATTCTTTGAAAAATATATAAAATCCTGTGTACAAATAAGGGTTAAACGGAAAATATTGAACTAGGGTCACAGTACACAAACTTTATTGGTTATCTTGAATTATAATGTTCACCAAACATAATTGACATTAACAATCAATGTAAACAAAAAATGCTAACTGTTTTGATGTCAACCAAGGCTGTAACTTAGATTATACCTACTTTATGATCATATTCATCATATATGATTACTGTTAAATAAATCCAGTAAGTTGTATTTTTTGCCTTAAAATGAAAAAAATATATAAGAGAAAAACAAAAGTATGGGAAGATGAGGCAAAAGATTAAATGAGATTGATGTGAGATGTATGCACCAGTACGAATTCACTATTCATGTAACGTATTCTGACTACGCAATAAAGCGGCAAGAGTGGAGATCTCGTGATTGCTAAATCAGTGATCCTCTCAGCAAATATTACTTTCTTAGGACGCCCTACCACATCCTCATTTTTACTTCTATTTTCACAATAATATTAAAATTATTTTGTCTTATTTCGTCATTAAAATTTTTCTTTTGAAATCATAATCTATTTTATGTTGACAAATTTTTTGCAGGCAATCACTGAAAAATATATAATTGAATACCATTTCTTGACATAAAAACATATTTGTTACCTGGTATTAAATATGTATTTAATTCTTCTATCTAGTATATTTCATTTATTGTGAGATTAAAGTTTATAGTGAACCACTAATATCATATTAAATGTTGTACCCGAAATTTAGGAGTTGCAAGTTAATTACAGGTATTCATTGATCAAGTTGTATAATTAAATATACTATGGGAATGTTATTTTACGCTAATAATCTCTTCATAATATACTCATTCAGTCCAGAATGATTGTCGTACTTTCTGATCTATAACTGTTATTAACTTAACCTCATCTTCAAGCTGCCTAATGTAAATTGCTTTTCTAAATGTTATTACTAATATTCTTCTCATCTTTTCTTATTTATTCAACTATTTTGACTAAGAAATGTAAGATTCATTACAACACTTGTAAAAATCACTAAGATTTTCTTTATAGAGTTTTTTTAAAACTTGCAACAATTTACGTTTTAGTTACAGAACATCTAGATAGTATACGGTTCATTAACCATGGACTCTATCACGCATATACTTAGATACTGATTGGAATAAAAAATAAAATAACAATTGAAATTAAAGTTACCCACTTTTAAACAAATTTGATATATTTACACGACATTATGAGTATTAATATTAATGAAAGTATTGAATGACAAATTAATCAGTGGCTCAGTATAGATAATTCTACGCCAATATAAATTTCATCAAAATTTGTGCCATAACTTTAATTATCTGATATTTTGTCCATCAATGAGAAACTAAAAAAAAAAAGTCGGCGAGATTACTGATCAAATTAACTGTACCATAAATTTGAATAAAATATACCTAAGTGTCAATTTATAGGAATAATTTAATAAAAAACACTAAACAAATTAAATGAATACTGGTAGTCAATAATACACAGTTAAATCAGCAATTTTTTTAGAACATCAATTATGAATTATTTACATCGAATTAATAGATTTTTGTTACGTACACAAGCTAAAAAAAAGGAAGGCATAATGCACAATGAAGGAAAGGGTTGGTTTAAATGACAGAAACCATTCTAAAATGAGAAGAGCAACCCAGTTATTTGTTGGAGGTGTATTTAACTGAAAATAAAGTGCGCTTCACAGTGATGAATAGCTCGATTTGCCGTTAATCCTTCAAAAAGAAACATTTTCAGTCCAAGCCGGTCATTTAATCTTTTTCGTAACGTATAGCCACTTGTCATATTCCCTGCTGGAAAATATTCCTCTTTTCTGATCCGTTTTTCCAACTCAAAATAGTTTAATAAAAACAACTTCCTGACTATTTTTTTTCCTGTTGTAACTGTGAATATTAAAATAAAGCTGATTTATAAAGATGTCTTTATGCAAAAGAGTCAAAATCTAATTATTAATCAATCTTACAAAAACAATTAAAATTATATGAGTTTTTTTACTTTATTTTTTAATTAATACTTATACATTACTATAGTGACTTTATTATTTGTTCCAACAGCTATAGAAAAAAAAATAATTTAATAAAAATATCATTTATAAAATATTTACATTACCTTCAATATAACTGTAAATTCCATCATTTCCATTTTTCAGAAATATAATTTTTAAGTATTTTGTGTAATATATTATATTGCATAATTGGATAAGTATAAAACAATCACTGTCCTTTTTTAAATTAGTTATCATCAAATAGTAGAGCATGGTTTCAAGTTTCCTTTTATAATGTGCGAGGTACCGAGATAGGTATAACTATAATTTACATAATACACTGAAACCCTATAATTATTTCTTGAGGAAAATTCTATATTATAATAAGATAATTGTTAGTTAATTGTTAATTTAATTCCTGAACTAATGAAGTAATTATTCTTCAATATCACACAATTTACTTCAGTCATCAATTCCACTCTACCCTACCTTCCCACTTCCAATTCAATTAGAGAACCATATGCTTCTACCTAGTAAATAATATACATTTGTTTCAGTTTTATGATAGATTCGGTTCATCTACTAAATTGAAACCCGGGAATGATGTATGTTAGGACCAAAGTGTATATTAAATATGTTACAATATGTAAAAGTGTATTTCTTTATTTAATATTCAGTTACAGTTGTAAGCAACCCCTTAGCTTTAAATTACATTGTAGGAAAATTTATATAGAAATTAAAGCTACGTGAAGTACTAGGCAAACTGGAGGCAACCACCATAAGGATCGTCAATGCTGAATCTGCTGAATAATATAACACTATTTGTTTGAGAAAAGATTTGGTGCCTATTTTTAAATATATATAAATAACACATTTCTACAGCAATCACGTGAAGTAAAGATCAGCATTTAAAGCACAATTTAATAATCTGAAATTAAGTAACATCTTAAAAGCTGAAATACAGCTTTTTTGTTGTTTAGGCAAGTCGATGTTCTTGAGAAGAAGCTTATAGACAGAAGGTTATATAAGCTTATAGAAGCTTATATATATATATATATATATACTGTATTTCGTATTGTTTATTGTATGTATTGTGACATAGTGTTATGTATATAAGTCAAATTAAAAAACACAATATTTAGAAACATTACAAAAACTCACTTTGATATTTTGATGAGTAGTCGTCACCAGAAGACGAGATGTGACAAGAGAAGTAAAACCACACTGAGAACTCTTTTGTAGTAATCGCAGTAAAATTGTTGTTTGTTTTCTAACAGCTGCAATTATTAGGATTTTACCTTTTTTGTGTTTTTCAAGGGATGTAAATTCTGGCTCTTTAATTAATGTTTAGCACCAGATTGGGTGCTCAGATTTATTCACCTTAAGCGTCAATAAATTGAAAGCCAGGTGGGTATCGAACCCCAGACCTACCAGTTCTGTTGTCAGTATCTACCATAATTGTCACAGTATCGATAGAAAGACGACAAAATCTAGACTGATCTACACTCAACTTTACTATAACTAAACATAATATGAAACTCTTAAAAACCCAATGTCTCATAGGTAATCAACTTAATGATATAATTTTTTATTGTAACTATAAACACTTAGTCAATTGCAACAAATTTTAAACCATTGATCTAGATCTATCAGACAAGTCCCCCTTACTATGATCTACGGAGACTAATAGGGTCTGAGACTCATTGAAAATATTAGAAATGTTACCGTATAAAGCCTAGTCATATTTATTATAATTCATATCAGCTTTGGATTTTAGTTTCTTTATTCAACATTAAAATTTGTCTTCAAGAATTATCATTCACCCCTGTGGGTTATTAGTATGATGTGCAATTATTTTTTCCTCCTCAAGAAAATTGCCTCGGTTTCAGATTGAATACAACCAATGATTCCTGCAACGTCCATACAAAGTCTGCATTTTACGTCGTAGGTTTAGTTCTAAATATAGTTAAGAAATTTATATTTGTATATTACACAACTTATGCATACAGTACCTTTGGAATTAACAAACAGTGAGCAGAACATGGCATTTATTCCTATAGCAAATGAATATTTTGCATGGTTATCTGTAACATTATCTGACTAGTTAATCTGTTACATTTGATGTCTTTTATCTGACCTCTTTCTACATTGAAGGCTTAAATCAAGCTTTGCCTTTATGATTTCAAAATATTGATATTTTGTCTGATAATTACCAAAGAACGTAAGAGAAAATGTGAGTGTTATGAAATAAAAGAAGAATCAGCTTAAATTGCTTAGCTTTTGTTTTGTAATATAGAACAAAAGAGTCCATTCCTCATATTTCAATAATATGGGAATACCCAAAGAGAATATGATTTATAAATATAAGAAAATTTTCATCTGATATTAAGTTTAGTTCAAAAGTGGATGATATACATTCATTAGAGTATTTTGTTTCATAAGTCCTTCCAGATATCATTCCTGATCGAAAGAATCTGGAATGTTATGTTTGATTGGTATTGATTTTTAGATGTAAAAATTTTATTTTTCCATTATCTCATATTAAGTCATTAAATCATTTTGAATTTTTCATTAAAACTCTTAATATCAAGTTTGTTTCAGTTACTTTCATTAAAAAATGTTTAAGTCTATGTAAGGAATTTAAACAAATCTGACAAGTATAGCAGGTGATCCATCAGTCCAAGACTTATATTCAGTTTTTTCATCTTTATTGTTCTTTGCTTAATTGAAACTTAGCTTAGCTTTAGCTTATTGAAACTTATTTTTTTAAAAAAATTGTAAAAATTAGCAGAGTATTGCTGATTTTCTGTTCAAATTTTGAAAAGAAAATTGTTGTTTTCTAATTAGCTCTGTTGTATCTAAAAAATATCTTTGACTGTAGTGTACCATAACGCTTCTTTAGTTAATGTATTGTAATTTTAAAAAAATACTTCATCTCATCTCTCACCTGATAGTCCTTTTCTAAGTATAATTTCATGTTGACCCGCCAATTAGTATAGCTTGCATACTTTTCATAGTCTTATAGATTGAATCATCAGTAAAAATTTCCATAACTTATAAACAAAATTAGTTATTTTAAAAATCTGAATGTTTTTTGAGTTATTGAATTGGTCGCTTCCATTTTAATTTCAAAACGTTCCTACTATAACTTTACAAAATTTCAAAAAAACACTAAGAGTTAGTAGTTTGGGAAAAAAACATTCTAAAAACACATTATGACAAGTAAAGTGATTGTAGTGAAAAGTCCCGTAATGCATAATTGCTCCCAAAGAATACAGCTCATCTACACACTATATAACACACACACACAAACACTATATCTACACACATCTACACTATGAGGATCATTTTTGTGTAAAATATTAATTTGTTTGATCAAATATTGTGAACTGTAGCGTGTACACAAATTTATGGATATAGACCCACCTACCCACACATACAAATGCACAGACATCATCAAAAAAAGTTGTAAAAGAACTTTGGGGACCTGAAACATTTAAATCAGCCAATATTTCGAGATTGATCTTTTCACGATTACTACACTTTTATTTATATTAAAGTAAAAAATGGTAACTCAAAAGTATTTACAACTTGAAATACATATCCTGCTAAAATGAATAAGATCATTGACATCCTGATATATATCTAGCTTAAACAGTTTAGTAATCTATATCATTTTAGATAACTTTACAGAAAAAGTAATCTGCGTTCTATAAAGTCTGTTCGAGAATTAAAATACCTCTATAGGGGATAAAAATGTTCAAAAATGTAACAGAACTGAACATTAATTAATTGGATCATTGCTAATGCCGGCTAAGTAATGATAGTAGATAGAATGTCACTCAAAGAAAATTTGATTGTCAGGAAGGAAATGATTGTAAATTATAGCCTTGATTAGGATCATCTCCATTTCGATAATAATCCACTTTCCAGGTAATGTTTTCGAAAGTTAAAGAAAAGTAGATTTTTTTTACTTTCTAGTAAAAATTTTATGAAGCCTCTTTATCACTATAAGACAAATTTAAAAATTACTCAAATATCTGATAATAGAAACCACGATACTTCACTCGAAAATGTTTCTGAGAAAGATATCTATTTGGTGTATACGAAAAAAAAATCAATAATTGTTAAGAATATACCGTTTATTGGTAAAATCTGATGTCTCTATAATTCTTGGTTTGCTATTTAAAATTATTTTTGAATTGTTTAAACTCTCATTAAATTCTGGCAAAAGGAAACGTTAGTCCTCATTTAGGTACACATGCAAATGCAGACAAATGAGGCAGTGAACCAGTTGGTAAATGTTTGATCGGAACAAACCTTTTGCAGCAAAGTGCCATATTCAAACACCCTCTCAATTGTGCACATATAAAATTGATGAAGGGATTGAAAGGAAGCAAATAAAAGTTGGTTAGAACAATAAAGGGTAATTCAGTCTAATGTGTTTAATCAGGCTGAAATCATCCAAAGAAGTATTTAAAAATTTGTGTATCGTATATATCCAGAGATATATATAGTGTACTATAATGTATGTAACGTATGACTCCCCTTAACTATTATTTAAACATTTCGTTAGCTGAAGTTAACATCACATGAAGGATGGAAACCGATTATGGAAGGAGCATAACATTTGAGCACATTCTATGTAAATGCCAAATCATTTCCTCTTAGAGGTTATAATTTTTAAAGAACAACCAAAAACCAAAATTTTTGGAAACACATCTCTAATGATAGTTATAATGTTTACTAAAAACGCGCAGTCTAAAATTGATTTGTCCACGATAAATATGAGTCTGTTGAAACTCAATCCATCACTTAATCGTAATAATAATATTAACAATAATAACGTTTGCATGTCAGATTGTTCTAAATCAATGACTTCAAGTTTGTTCAATCTGATAAAATGGATATCCGCATTAAAACAAATGGAATAATTCAACTCATTATTTATGACTTCAACACCTTTTACCAAAGTTTTGTGTCAGGTATACAAGATAGCTATATCTAATTAAACTCTGAACGATATTTACTGTAATAAAATGTGATGTTTCGTGTACGTATACTAAAGTGTATATATGGCTTCTCAGTATATTTCGTCTTATATCAGAAGCTAAATTATTTATTTTCATGTTTACAATTTACTAAGTTAAGACAATATAAATATAATAATATATAAATTGACTTAAGATATTGTGTTTCCTTTTAACAGAAGACACTGTTTCTGGACCCAAGTTGCAGCTCTACTCCGTTGAAAGAAATCAGTCTGGAGCCTATCTTTGCATTGCTAGCAATGACGTCCCTCCAGCAGTCAGCAAAAGAGTTTACCTGCACGTAAACTGTAAGTAGTAATCAGTACAATTCATATAATTAATCATAACTGCCCTAATGTTCTATTTTATGATCATACTAACAAATGCGTTAGCCAAATTTTATCAAAACACTGATGGATTTTGCTGCATGTAACTGAACCTTACATAACTCCAAAGAGTATTACAAAAATTTACAACAATTTTATGATTAAGACATTCAAATCTACCTCTGATTAAATATATTTTTTTGGATTAATATCAGATAAAATATAAGAAACCATTTAAAATACTTCATTACCAAAATACAATTTAAACCATGTAATGTATTGAAATATATTTGACAAATTGAGAGAAACAGCGAGGGAACTTTTAAATATATGAAATATTCAAAAATAACAAATAATTTAAAAAAAAATTAAAATTATGAAAATTAGAAATCAATCTTTTGTATGATAATAATTGATTTTTCTTCAAATTATATGAAGTGATGATGCATTAGCAGATTGATGGTGCACTGTTGGGTTTACCCAACACAGATCTAACCACCAAATT
Source organism: Hermatobates lingyangjiaoensis (assembly GCA_026182355.1). NCBI lineage: Eukaryota > Metazoa > Arthropoda > Insecta > Hemiptera > Hermatobatidae > Hermatobates > Hermatobates lingyangjiaoensis. Next base: position 5,874,426 of record JAPFBL010000050.1, on the reverse strand, counting down.
TTTCATTGGGAATTCTGACTCCCTGACGTTCTTACGATAGCATTTTGAATTGGTTTTTACCCATTGCAGCAGTTGGAAGATGAGTAATCACAAACTAAAAATATAAACGCTGGAACTTATCTATAACACGTTATCAAATGAGGAAATGGACCAATCTATTAAGTGATTCCTTTATTAGTAGTATGCTAACAGCTAAACTACACAGCCCACAAAACACTGCATACTTTAACCTAGATTGATAAATATATAACACAGAGTGAGAACAAACGTGCTTTCCGAAAACTGGTGTATAACAGCTGTAATCTCAAACAAACAAGATTCGTTAAACCCAACCAGTTTTCTAAAAAAGAAGACACAAATATAATCGTTGTAGGGTAAAAATATAATGAAATAATCTCTTCTTATAGAAATTGAATCGTATAAACAACGCGTTTCGAGCACGTAGTGTTCTTCTTCAAGCATTAACTAAAATGTTAATATTAGATACTCTCTGATACAATGCCATCAGAGAGTTATCTATGGAACAAAGTAAATACAGTACAACATAAAATAAAATAAGGATGAGGGTACTTCAGTAGAGTACTTCACCAACACCAAGGTATTGGCTCAAAACTACGTCGAAGATTTCCTAATGTAATAAACATAATTTGACTGTGGAAACTCTGAAAAAACACATAAAACAAACCCAAAAATCTAATTAACCAGAGAGACATTGATTGAAGAGAAACATGAATGTGGTTTATGAGAGGCAAATACTGGAAGATTTTAGTAGTCTTTTGACCCTTGAGATATTATTTAGTTATATATACGTGGTGATTAAAAATTTTAATTTGAACCCATTTTAGTGATTTTAACTTGTAAAAAAGGTTTAAAATATTTAAACTTCCATATCTCTTACTAAACTACCTCTTCATGAAAATACCTGAGAATTGTCAGAGAGCATGAAAGTTGAAGGACATCATGAAGCAAGGGATCAAAGCCAAAGCGCTGCCACTTTGGCAACATCAGAAAAATGATTAAGATCTCTTAGCAAGCGGTCAAGTTTAAACTGTATCAAGTGATATGAAAAAAATTGGTGTGGGGTTGAGAGAAGTGGGATGCAAGACAAGTATTTTGAAGGCCGTATAGTGCAGGGAATGGTAAAGAATAATGTTAAAAAAAACGGTAAGTAACTTTCTGCTAGTTGTTAACAACCATAAATAAAGCTATTTTCCTTGTCAGTACTGAGTGGAGGTTAAAAATAACAGTTATTAATGTTTATAATATAAGATTTATTAAATTTAATCACACAGGATTCGATAATATTTCTTAACAACACCAATTGTTTTCTAATTCTAATGTAGTGCAATCTGTTATTATGTGGTATTTACTCATTGTAGGGTAAAAATCTAATGAAATGGTCTCCACATATAAAACTTTTAATGATATAAACAACGCGTTCGAACACCAATTTTTTTACATGTAGTCATTTTATCTTCTGACAAATTTTTGTCATAATTCTCAATATTTTTGTTCAAAAATAAGGCACTACTTTGCTTATCTCTAGTTACGTTGTAATAGAGCTGTCTGCACGAGTTTTGAATGATTTATGAGTTGACCAAAATAAATTTTATGACATTTACACAGGATTTTATAAATAGCACCACACTTCAGTTGTCTTTTACAGTTCTTTATTAGCATATTTCCACAATCATTACGTTAAAAAAAAATATTTTAAAATCCAGTTTTTAAACAAGTCAAAAAAAAGGGTTTAATGACATGATACTGAACCGGACTACGCAAATCATTGATGAACGACTTTTTAGCACTCTTTAATGATTTCTAATTCATGAGAGCAAACTTTTAACGTCATCCGTAGCATATGCCTAAAAAAGAGGTATTTTAATATTTAATTGATGGAAAGTATAATAGCGGTCATTAAATTGTCGGAAATAATGATATTTGTATTGTTAGAAATGAATCATTATTTTTAGATTTGGGACATGTGTTGTTGACATACTGTTGACAGTATATCGTCTATATATCTAATCAATATAGCTTGGTTAAGCCAAACTGATGTTAATATTTTATCATCAAGAATGATGGAAAACGGGGATAATCAATTGCAAGAACAAATTTTTGTTCGTAAAAGTTATTTGCAAATTAAAAACGCCAAACATTTACACATAACATTATTAACTCAATGATGGTGGTGGTAGCAGGTTGGGATTACTACAGGAGGAATAATTAAATTATAAATATTTCATCCTGGAGTAAGCTCAACTTTCCAGGTATACGAGTATATGTATAAACTGAATCTCCATATATTGTCTAGATCTGAATGTACATTATTCCAGAGTTTCCATACATAATAGTATGAGTAGGTAAGACAAACCTGATTAATTTTATGAAAGTTTAGTTTTTCCAACATTCCATTGTATTCATGAAATGATGGAATAACATTTCAATATTACAAAAACTGTTACAACTACCCTGTTGCTAATTATGCAATCAACAGTGGAGTGTCATTACTACAACAGTAAGCAAGACACTAAAGACGGTTTTCAAGTTTTTATATTAATTTTCTCACATTAAAATTACAAAATCTTACATTAAGTTTTTTAACTTTAATCCACAGATCAGTTCGTATCCAAAAGTTGTACATTTGATTACTTTTCATCATACTAGGTATTCTTATAAATGACTGTTTATAATAATCTATAAAGTTGATACTTCAATATTTTTATAGTTGGTTTACATTTAGTTGAATTAAAAGTTGGTCATTCTATATGATTTGATGTGACAAGCACTAAGATGCTCTGGAAATACCCAGACCATAGGTACAACTGTACAACTGTATCAACCATTTGATATAGCTGTGCAGAACTAAACTTTTTTTGCACTAGAAACCTCGGTATTTTTTCTTTCATTGATAACATCCATTTAATAATAACATTAAAATGACATCAATCGAGATATATTAGATTTAGATAAAAATGGTGTTCACAACCACATAATATTCGATAACGTAGAATGGTTTTCAAGTAATATTACCTAAAAAGCTATACAACTCATTTGCATTGCAACACTTTTTTGGCGTGATAAATGTATGACTAACGAAGTGTAGTCTGTATCACAACCAAAATCTAAAAAACTCTTACCAAATCTTTTAGATATACACACGCGCAGAACAGAGACAGAGACAATTTCAAAATAATCAAGGGACCACGCTACGTGTAAATCTAAAATTAAATGTTCTTATGATAGCCAGACTTGATATACTAATTCATCGAGTTATAATAACAGAAGAAAAAAAATTAATCTTCCAACTAAGAAAATATTAATGTTTACTAAATTTCAATTACATATTAAACCATTCGATCAATTAAGTTCCACTTCAATTATTAAATTGGTCTAAATGTGACAATAAAATTACATTCTAACTAAATAGACTGCATGCCATTGTAGAGCTGCGTATGTTCAGCGAATGAAGATATCTTGATAGCAGGAAAATAATAATCAGGGAAAAAATATGTTGTAATAGTTTAATTGAAAACAGAAAAAAATATTTTTCATTGTGACAATTCAATATATAGGTGATTTATTTTAATATTTTACCAAAACTTTTTTTTTGACACCAGCTTGTAATTACAAAAACATTGATTCTGCTGCAAAATTGTACAGGAAGTGAGAGTAGCTGTTTAGCTACATATAGCCAAGTTTTACATATCACCAGTTTTACAAAAGAAATTTAAATCGAAGCATTATTTTAATATAGCATAGTTCTATAATTTTTTTCATGCAAATAGAATTTGTGTAACTAGTGTAATAGGTGGTAAATTATTCCAATTAAGTCGGTCTTTAAATTCTTATGACGATATAAATGTATAAATTTTGCTCTATATTACCTGGAGAAAGTGGAATATACGAAGGGTTAATTAGAAAGTAGTATTGTGAAAAGGTCCAATGAGGATGGGTTTCAGTCAGATGGTTTGATTCATAGAAGTCAGCTGAATTCTTGACAGTGGAATGAAATGTCGGGTCGACTAATCACTACCAACATCTGTCATTGAAACTTCTATCTTTCTAACATACTGATGAATCCAACAGAACCTGCCACTTGCATCCTTATTGTCAACTCTAACCAATCTATTATTTAAAACCAGCTTTAGGTTTTCTTATACCTCTTACTTTTTTATTCCGTATATTCCTCTACTAAAGTTGACATAAAGGTAAAACCACCAGAAAAAAGACTGAAATTTACCAAATGCTGCCTACCAAAATATATGGAATTTTATTTTAAATAATCTCGAAAATGAATCATACAAAACATGTGGTTATTGTTCAATAATGAGATATGTGGTAATATATGATAGAAATATCAATTACAAAGTAATTGAGAAATTATTTTGTAATTATTTCTATCTATGTGATAAAATAAAAAAATGTGCCTTCCCAAAAAAATGTAATAATTTTGATTATATACACGATACTAGATTCAGTGCATGAGAAGTCACTGTAAGAGTGAAACATAACTAGCTTTAAAGGGCTCTGTTTACAGTGACTTCAGCTGCATAAATTTTGTAAGAAATTTTGTGAATGGAAAGAAGCACTTTATGATATTAATAATTATTAAATTTTTTTTCCAGTGTAATAACGCTGGATAATCAAGAGTTCCATATAATTAAAAAATCAGCATATACCATAATCGCAATACTAAAATTCAAATAATCACTTAATATATTCTACATGTTGGATTGAGCTACACTAGCATAGACTTTTTTACTTGAGTTGACCAACAAATTATTGTTGCTTTTATTAGGAACATATAATTTCTTAATATTATATATTAAAACCAGACATTATTTGCAATTCTTAAAGATAATAGAATACAGTAAAAGGAACGTATAACTATCAGAAAATTATAGGTGACTGGAGGGGAACAGTATATCATGTACACAATAATATGATGTATTATTTTTCTCAGGCAGTTACAATGGTTTAATGTGTTTGAGAATAGTTATTGATATATTTAAAAGTGAACGTAGCACATGATTTATATGAATACTGTAAACTTTTTTTTTATATACTTTGATATAAGTACCAATAAAATTGCCTTCTACAATTGAGACATACCGAATTTTAAATTTACAATATAATTATTATCATGCACAGTTTTTAAATTAACAAATATATACTGATAAGAAATAGATATTTTATCACCATCACTTGTTAAATTGCAGTAAATAAAATGTAGCAATAATTATTTAGATTTTCACTAATATTTCATAAAGCAAAGTAGAATCTATAAGCTTATTTTGTCTAAACCAAAATGAAATTAGAAGTATGTAATATAAAGTTTCCAAAAATTGGAATCACCTTCCTCATCCTACAATGTCTCTAGAACTCACCTATTATGATAAATAATAAAAATATTATTTCATTTTACTTTTGGTAATTTACTTCTCAGCAATGGTACTATAATGTGTCTCTGTGACTGATAAATAATAACTAGTAAAATAATTGAGGAATTAATGATTTTCAAAATAAATTTTAATTTACCAAATTAATTGAATTTCCTAGACAATTTGATTGAGGCCAAATAATTTGGTAGTTATCCAACTAATGATTGGAGCATCCCTAAACTTAAGTCGTAATTAATCGTACCCATTCAAAGACGAAGCATTCCTTGCAGATCAAGTTGGCAATTAGTTGTTCGTTAGTTATTAGTCCGTTATGAAATGGCACTTGCGTAGCAAATTTTCCTTGATAATAGGTATTTTTTATTTTGTGCTTCATATTTGCAGATAAATCTATTCTTGTTCAAACCAATTATTACTGGTAATGGCATTACTGGAAACCCACTCAAGGCTTGTTGGTTCATATTACTTGTAAGCATATAAGTTAAGAAATTTTCTCTTCTATGAAAAAAACTGCAAATTGGTTGTATAAGGTTATCAAACAACAGCAACTAGTAAAAAATATTTTTGCTTGTAGCTTTCGGTTTACCTATTATCACCACGAGTTTAATTGTGATAACTTTTATATATCCTTACATCAGTGCTTTTTAAAATTTCTCCACCTTCTTGCTTTTTTTAAATACTTACGTTATTGATGATTACAATTGTGAACATTTAAATGCTGAGTATTTATGTGGGAGGCTGCAGTAGAAGCACTGATATTTTGAGGTGCACAAGTAGGAAATTACAAATTTATACTGCCTAGCGTTGCACTTTATTTGAACATTTAATTAAATATAGCTATGATCCTAAAAAATATGAAATATATAGATTTAATTAATCGCTTATGGTTATTAAATTCATCTGTGATTTAATCTATATTTTTCATTTTCTAATAAATGTATAGCTTTAATTACGAAGTACTACTGCTGTCAATATTTTTCAAAACAGTTAATAATTTTATTAGAATATAACAATTATCATATAAATAAAATCATTACACTAATTAATAATGTTAACCACATATTATTACTATTTATCTCGTACAGACGTCAGGGTAGTGCTTAACTATCAAATAGCTAACAGAAATCGCTAAACTCTTTCCTCACAACAAAGAATAATAGTTAATGTGGGTTTTGTGTGAAGGTTTGGTGGAGCCCAGTTAACCATGGAAAAATGCGGGCTTTTCTTTCTATTTTCGTATTAAATAAATAATAAATTGTAATTTCTACCCATTTGTCAGCATTAACTGGAGTTATGATTAGAAATGATTTCTATATAAAGAGAAAGTGAATTATTAGTTGATACAATAATAACTAATTTCATAGAATAATAATTTATCACATTGTTTGAGTAAGTATAATGAAATTAAATACAAAATGGTCTTCTTACACCATAATTACCGGTTTGTGTTGGTTATTTATAAAGAAGTGTTGATTTTTACCCAAAAAAAATGTGGAGTGGTTTTACAGTAAGAAAATGTAGTATCAAACTCATTGACAACCATCCGAGTGTTTGTTTTATTTAAACTTAGTTATTATTTTAAAGTTATAGTATAAACATTACTCAAGTATGACATACACTCTGATAAAGTATTATAAAACATATAAATTACCAATTTAATGATATGATTTGTTTTAGTTGTGGCTAAAGCCTTTTGTCAGTTATAGCAAATTTGAATTCATTAATCCAGATTAATTAGACTAGTTTTTTTTACTCAGATTGCTAGTTCAGGATCAACTATGTACCTGGGACTCATTAACTTGTGTAAATTTCCACCATGCCACACATATCCACTTCCTATTTTGGATTTTAAAGGATCTTTTTGTCGTATAGACCTTCAAAATTATCTGTAAGGCATTATGTCTCTCCACTATGAGCTATATGTATGGTTTGGCAAAACCTTAATTCTCTTCAACGTGTTTAGTATAGAATGCAATCAGAGGTTTCTTCAGTCTCCAGACAGTATGCATTATCCTCATGATATTAATCGCATCTTGAAAAAGTAGTTGTTAATAAACAAACTCCTGTAATTTACTCCTGATTAAAAAGAGGAAGGAAAACTAAGCCTCTACACGATAAAGTTTTTAGCACAAGATGATCCGTTTCGAACACTTAGTGTTCATCATCAGGTTACGACTGCTCACTTAGGTGATGTCAACTGTTTTAGATATCTTAAGACACTCTGACTCTTTATTATTCCTTAAACAGTCAATAACACCATATTGATGCAGATATAACTTGACGATGATTTAGTCTTTCTTCTTCTTTGTAATTAGTGTGACCTAAAACCCCTAATAGTAATTTTATGTATATTTATAAACTATTCTATCAAATACAAAATATTTTCTTATAAAAACAAGAGTAGTTGGAATAAGTTTTTTAAACAAATTACACACAGTTGTGCCAAAATTTGTTCTGCTTTCTTCTTTAACAATTCATCAGAAATTCAAATCTACCGCACACGGTTCACTACCTCATTGCTCTGTGCTTCCTTGTATCAAGGTTCAACATTTATTTAAATTGTTTCATCATTTCATTAACGTGTTAACATAGTAGACCTGGACACATGTATGAAATCAGGATCTTCAAAAATCAGGTGATGATTTGTGAACATTTTGTCGCCTATTATACAACCCTATACTTACACTAATTATTATTTGCGTTAGCAATGTGTTTATCTATTATAAAGTTCTTAGAATAATATATCTCTGTATTTCTGCCGATTCTCAATGATTTGCTATGAAAGGTTTTTTTTTATATCTAAAGTGTCTAGGGGAACTCCTTTAAACTTTTAAATTTTAAAGTCTTTTTAAATTTATTTTGTTTTAAATTGACAAAATTTGTCAATCTTGTAAAAACGTTGGACCTGATTCTGTTTCGCTCTTATGATAGGTATCATAAAACGAATCAATAAAACTAATCCTTATGAATATACATATTCACTTATAAATTTTATATTACCATAGAATAGTATAAGAACCATTTATATTATATTACTATACTATGTAACATGCTTTCTGTCATTATTAGTATACTAGTCCTCATATACTGTTGTTAGTTTATCAAAAATATTAGTATCAATACACAAATGGCACACAAATGCCAAATTTTTAAATTTAAATGGTTGTATAAGACAGAAAATGAATATTTCTCATGCTCCACAGTTACTCTAATATAAGAAGGTTCTTAAAAACTAAAGAAAATATAAATCTGACAATTATATATATATAGAAGTCTACAACATATATTTACTACAGTATTGTCTCTATACAATAATTCTATAGCCATGAGAGCCAAAACTAAATGATTATTTGAAGTTTCCTTATATAATGTTATGAATATTTACTCTTACATATTATATCATTAAAATAATCTTTCTTCAAATTTTGTATAAAAAGAAATATAAATTCTATTTGACTTTATCTAAGATAATAATTGAAGAGTCCATGTAAACTAACTAAACGAGTAGACCAGGTAAATATCAGTTCGAGTGGAAATGTCAGTATAAGTGGGAAGATATTTTGACATTGTGTTAGTTAAAATTTATAGATCTTTTTTACCTCTAGATAATCTTAGGTTGCATTTTATTTACATAAATATTAAATTTTATGAGAAAAACTACTTTTTTCATTCTTTTAAATTTCTGAGGTTTTTTCAGTTATAATTCTTGTCAATCAATTCTAAAGTTTCAACGCTCACAAGTTAGTAGTTTAAGTGAAAAAATGTGTAAAATATATTTCAGCTATAAAAGGTAGCTTTCCCATGATGCAATATTGTCCAAAAACTATTACATATATCTACATGTTATGTTGAAATTATTGGTAAAATATCAACGTGATCTATAAAATCGTAAGGGATACAGCCTGCTCACAATCTTGGATACAGAAAGTCTCTGACGTTACATTATTTAATAACATATTATCGGACAAAATATCTGGTTATCGTTGATGTTTTCTATACACATATTCTATATCAGTGGAAATATTTTATAAGTTTAAAGTAAATTACTAACAGTTGTTTTTAGTTCTGTAAGTAGTTGTGCAGTAAGCTAAGTTGTTAGTTATTGATATCTTAAAACATGATTCTTTAAAACAACTTACCTCTTCTAACGAATTTTCTAAGAAATGACGGTTGAGCGGTGTGTGGGAGATGTTTTTTTTTCTTTTCCCACAGAGCTACTAAAAAAAAATAAAAACGCAACAGTTCTTAGTGCGACAGCTGGGAGAAAGTCTGGAGAAAATACTAAACATACTGCACAAAATTTATTTTATAAAACTCTTCCCAGACTGTCTTTAAAGGGAATGTACTTTCATCGTAAATAAAGAATGTTTACAGAAATAGAACTTACAATGGATGCATTTTTTTTCTATAGCTTCTTTTTGTTTTTAGCTCTAAACAATTATTTACAAAATTATGTAAATATTGAATTATGAACTAATTATATTTTGTTGTTGGTTGATTTTATAAATAGTTATAGCTGAAAAACAAATCATTAAAAATTGTTTTATTTTTGAACTAGAGCCACCCTATTTGCTGAAAACAACAGGTTATGGGTATACTTGGAAACTTTGACTTTGTTCTCCTTATCCCCTTAACGAAAGCCATGATTTAATTACCTCGGATTATTCTTCTTTTCTTTAGAACTTATAGAATGGGGGATTTCTTTTATAAAGTTTGGTGTTTAAATGTTTAATATTGGATTCACCTGAAAACTGTTATATTAATAATACTGTAGTTGTTTTCACAAATAATATTATTCTTATTAACACAGCAATATTTACTTGTCATATTGAGGTAAAATTATAATCAATGTCTCCACACAAAAGTTGTTTCTTTATACAAACTACACGTTTTAAATTCTTCTTGTTCATCATCACTAAAATTTTTGCAATACAAATTAAAAATTAATAGTTACAAAAATAAAGGAGAATTATATATACTAAAATGAAATAATAAAAAATGCCATACCCAATCGAAGTCATTCATTTACGTTTTTGAAATGTTTAGTTTAAAAAAAATCCTATGTGTCCAGACTATATAATTGTACTCCAGTATGAGTAAATACCACACAGTTACAGATTGCGCTACTAATGATTTAATTAACTCAATTATGCATATATGCAAGATATATTATGAAAACATTAAAAATATCAAAGATTATCATTATTACATAATATATTATATAAACTGTATTAGACAATATTTTTATAATTCCAATGAATGAGCAAGAAAAACCATTATATTTAAACATGATGCTTGTTCTAATCAAAGAGATATTAATATAGAGTTACCTTACATCATTACACCGAACCATATTTTTTTTGAGAATCCAACCTTTAAAAGGGTTAAATATTGAGACTGAGTCATACTATTCAGTGTTTATTTATGTTCATTTCAATTTTTAAGGTAAATAAATGTTGAATATGGGGTATATTCAACTGGGGGTGCTCAAGAACTGGGTACTACTGTTAACGAGAAAATTTTCTTACTTATAGAGAAGATTGTCTCTATAAGTTTTTCCCTTTCCCTCTCAGCCATCTTTTGTATACCACCATCTTTTTGTTACTATAAACCACCTATTTTCTTAGGTCTATTTTCAGACATTTCCATCAGATATTTCCCGTGCTTGGATAGAAGGGAACAATGGAGACGACGTGGCTGTCAATACTGCAATATTATCAACCCCATTTCTTACTTTTCATCCCTGCTGATAATGACATCTACTCCATCCCTGCACGCACCTCCGGCACATCCCAGAATGGCGTTTATCATAAGAGTTACACCCAGTGATATGCTTTTTTTGTTGTTTTGGCCTCCACTAACCAGAACATTCTTAGGAATTTTATTCTTAGGAATTAATTACACGGCTTCCGTTAGTCAGTGCACTGACCGACCCATCATCATTCATTCATTCATTCGGAACCAGTTATTACGTCTGTGTCCCAATTGTTAAATATCACCCTGATGTTAATTGTCATGTTATGTTAGAACCTACAAAAAATTTATGCACAGGCCTTCTTAAAGCTCTTACAGTCCAGTCAATTTGTAACCAATTTAGTTTTGTTCCATTGGTTTTTGTTTTACAATTTTTGTATTATATATTTCTTATTTAATGTTCTTTTGTCTTTATTTTCTTACTTTATTATATTTGTAATTATTTTATTATTCAAATTCTTTTAGTACAATTTTATGATTTTGTATTTTAGGGGTATATTTTATTCTATTATTTTTTTATTATATTATATTCTATTATTTTTAAATTTTATTTTATTCATTGAGTTTAAGTAATACCGGAAATGATGTGGCCATAAGCATTTCACTTTGGTTACTATTCGCCATGCGAGAAGAGCTGTTATCCTCCTGAGAACAACCAGGTCAAAATTTATTTATTTCAGAACAGTAGGAAAAAAATTAATTGAAACGAGAAGATTGTTTTTCATAGAAAAAGTAATAAATTAATAACCATCTTATTACAGAAAAATAACCAAAAAAAACTTGTGATTGAACTATTGTTACAGAAATATTGAAGGTAACGAGTCACATACAACGTACAAACAATTGAATAAAAGCCATACAGAAATTTAATAAAGGGTCTGCTACTCTGGGGAATGATATAAATCTAATTCAATAGAGGCTATGACCTGTAGCATGCCCAGAAACTTTTAGACACACACTCACCCCAACCCAGATATCCTCAAAAGAAACAGCATTAAAATAGAATCAGATCTGTAAATTTGTTAAAATAATTCTACAAGGAGTGTTTACATCAAAACAAATTATTAAAAAGATTCATGTTGAAACAAGCTAGTTTTATTTGTTTAACCAACTATAAATAATAATATCTATATTTACTTGGAAAGAAAAGCAAACTTGATATATATCATAATCTGGATATTGTGAGAGTATCGTAGATATCAAATACTAACATACGTAAATGGTACCAAACATAATTGTTCAAAATAGAGATACGTATTTTCCACTTTACAATAAACACCCTGAACATGTAACCCCATCCCCACATAGTCGCGGGGTTACATTCTTATACAGAGAATGGATCTTTGCATGGATAAGAACATCATTACTTGGATACTGACATTACGTCAGTAAGTAATATGAGTTAATATTATATTCTCTTTTTGTTTTATAATATATCTCTAAATATAAAGTTCGTGGGTTTGTTTTTTTTTTGTTTGTTTGTTCGCTCATTTTTCATGGAGTTAGAGACCTGAAATTAAATATACATTATTTATTACCTGAAAAATGTTAAATATAAGAGAATTATTACTACATCCTTAAAATTGGAGTCAGGGTAGCAAGAGTCTTGCGTGCTCGCCAATGACAGCATTGCAAATGGATTATATACAAAAGTAGTAAAAAATCTTTTTTTTTAAATTTAATATTTGCGTAATATAAACACTGGTAATAAACCAAAGGTATGGAGCCAGGGTTGTCCACTGGTTTGCGCGCTTGCCAATGACAGTAGCACAATTATATTGACTGGCCAACCCCTACTAGGTCTACAGTTTAAGGACTACCGCAGGATCCTTAAGGATTCGGTCGCCCCCCTCTGAGGAGGGAAGTTTCCCGTTACTCCGGAATCAAAGGTTGCAATGATAGTTGTTTGGCTTATCTGGGGTCGTCCTGGTATCATGTGAAAAGTTCGAGGGATTAAAATCCCATGTTGGCTAAACGCCACCTGGACGATGTATATTGACAGAGTATATCCATAGATCTCTCTTTCGTAAGAAAATAATGCTCGTAGGGTATCCATTCCTACCCACTCGAGTATTCCATTAAAGCCAAGTCATCTATAAAGCAACTACCAGTGTTTCAGCCCACTAAGCTGATATCGTGGTCCGTTCCTACTGGTAGAGGTTGGGGTCTAGCTACCCTGGATGCTAAGCAGGCATCCGCCCGAGAAGTTACTGCTCCTCACGCAGCGAACATAAGGATCTACCCAACCTGGTGAGAACCAACAGCCACTACGAGTCCGACCTTAAGGGCGGACTGGAAAGAAAACTCTCCACTGGCCCCCGCCACCCGTAGTACCGACTTATTTTAAGAGTTCGGATCAAACTCCGGACCGAGGTCCTACTGAACCTGCTCAGCTGCAGGTAGGGTCAGTGGCCCTTATTGCCCCCGGTGATCTCATGTGTAAAGCCAATGCAGTTATGGGCTGACTGCACGGCCCCGGGAGTTGCCCTAATGTTGCCCCGGTTCAAGAACCTCGTGGAATTTAAGCCATCCAGCCTATGGAAGAGACTGCATGACCCCACTTCGGGCGGGTGGACGGATGAGTGTCAGTTTGGAAGACCCACCACCGAAATGGTGCTGCACAAGGCTACCATTTTGACACTCTTTAAGAAAATCTTTTAAACCCTCAAGATAGGGGCTACCACCCCGTACCGCCCAACGGGTGTCCAAGCTGTGCTGAAGCACTTTAAGAATTCCCTCTGACTAAGTCAGGGTCTAGGCTACTTGCCGCGCTTGGAGCAGCCTGCCCTGTACTGTTAGCTTGTTCTGTGCATCCTACACAATTACCACCTCTGCGACGGGGACGCCAGTACTAGGTACATCCACCCTGAAGAGTGGTTAGAGGCTGAACAGTTATATTAAAAGTAAAGATAACTAAAATTTTTTAATTTAAAATTTGAATAATATAAACAACAAAATAAAGACATTGATCCAGGGTAGCCAGCCGCTTGCGCGCTCGCCGATGGTAGTGAAAATGTATTATATATAAATGTAATAAAAAAAATTAACTTAAAATTTGCAAAATATAAACAATGGTAATAAAAAAAAAGGCATGGATCAAGAGTATCCCAGAGGCTTGCGTGTTCGGTGATGACAGAAATAAATGCATAAATGCGGCAAATGCATCAGAAATAAATGTAACAAATATATAAAAACTACTACATTAGAGATTTAAAATGAGTAAGTTTAGAAACAAACCTTCACACAACTGTCAGATAAAATACCAATGTTCTAAGGTAATATTATAAACACATATTCCTTTCATTAATGTTTCTTTGTGTTAGGTAAATAAATTGAATATTTCTGTTTACAAGTTTTGTTTGTTTTAAATATATTTTATAACTTGAATTGATGTTTTATTTATTTAAAAATAAAATAATTCTTTTTTTCACTTTTAAATGATTTTTATTTTGCTAAATGTACTCAATGTGTATATATCCTAAATCATGTTAAGAATACCATATCAAAAGCTTGGGCCATATAATCTGTTTCTGTGCCTCAATAATAAGAAACAACAATTAAAATTATCCCTGTCAATCATGTCCAGTGAATTAATTTCAATACGTATTGTTATACTTTCCGAGTCACAGAAAGGGTCACAGATAGTCTAGTATAATATATTCTTTTTGATTTACAGTACATATTACCTATGAATAATATGACAATGCAACATTAACGTATTGTATTACTGTTTTTTAATATGTATTTAATGAGCAGATCTTAGCGTATATAATATGCATAGAAATTTTAAAACTGCATTACTATATTCGGGAATTTACGTGGTTTGCTGCGAGGAGGAGCTGGGAAGGAGCTTAACCCCCGGGAATAATAACTTCCCTCTGCAGAGATTAAAATGTTGTTGGACTTAAAACATACGAATCAAAAAATTATTATTTCTTTACCAAGTATTAAAACTTATTAATTGTGTGAATTACTTTAAATGAATGTTCATCTAATTATCCAAATATAGTTTTCCTTTTTTATAACTTGATAGATTAGTTGTCTAAATTCTTCAACATTTAAAGAAAATAAAATAATTTTAATTGATACATTTTTTTATATAAAAAAGCAAAAAATCTGCTCATATTTTAAACAACAAATATATTCAGAAACCATTTTTATTCGTTCATTGGTTAGTAACACAAAAATTGTTTATTTCAGTGAATTCAGTATTTAATTTTCCAACAGCATTAAACATACATTTAAGAAATATTTTCAGAGATCATTACTCTTCATTACTCATTGTATGAGATAATAGAGGATTATTAAAAAGAAAAGCGGATGTGTTTTAATCATTGTTAAATAACAGTGTGCAGGGCAATCTAATCATAAACATTCCTTAATTCAGACATTAAAAATGTAAATCTATTGGAGAACAGAGGTGAATCCAGAGTAGGAAAACACAGCTTAATCGCTCTTTTCCGCAGTCATGAATTTGGTTTCTTCCTTTCTAAATGTAATTCTTTACTTAATTATATTGATCATAACATGGTTTTCCATCCTAATCATGCCAACTCTCCACTTCTGTCCGCTCTTACATTTACTTCTCTGCTATGCCCATTTGACCTTCCCATAAACCAACCACATACTGATTTTAAAGTGTGAACTTTTCCAATGCACTATATAAAAACTTTTTTATAGTGTCTACTCTATGATTTTGAAAGTATTCCTTTCAAATCTAATTTATTTTTTTTTTCACCAACCATTCCAGATCATTCTTTTCTCATCATTACTTGAATATAACAACTATACCAGAGGCAAAGACCGCTTGTTATGGTTGAAAGATCTTAGTTGTTCTCCCTTTTTTCATTGTAGTTTGAACATCGTACGTCTCTATTAAGAAATCTGTTGAATCATATACATATAATTTTCAAAAGTAATAGAGTTAAAATTGTCTTGCAATATACTTTTAGTAAGTCCATTTTATTACAGATTTTATCTCTTAATCTATTTTAATCAACACTTTTGCTGCAAGTGTTGAGATGGAAGGAACAGAGTAATATTGTCTTTTATGTTACTATATCTTCTTTGGCACTCCAAAACGTAACACTCTTACTGATGTGTACTTCCAGATATTTTCTTATCTTTCATTTTCATTATATTTATGCTAATTATATTTTTTTTACACCAAATGCTTTTTAACAACTATAATTATCGTTTCATTTTCACTGGATGTGTTGTTTATTATGTTAGTTTAGTTTCAACCAGGATCAGTAGAATGATAAGTATCTCAGGACTTCTGCTACCTGCGAAGTAACATAACCAGAGCAGAGTAAACTAAATAAATTGGGGTTACGAATAAATAGATGTCGTTCAAAAAGTACTTGGCCCAGACTCGAAAAGTTGACAACGGGCAGCACAAAGGTTGTTAAGTCCGATGAACAAAGAATCTCACGCACATGGTCCATAGATAAAAAATGGTAAAGAACAAGAGTTGTGAAGCTCAAATAACAAATGGAGATGTGATAAAATTCTGGTTGAGAAGGGTTGACAGATGGCCGGCTGTCTACCTAGTCGGAGGCTAAAAAGGGGCCAAGATAGTCGGAGACTGCATACCAGGAGAATTGCGTGGAATGTTGACACTCCAGGCTCATAACAACGACTGCTGAATTTTTAGAAGATTGTAGACTATATTTTTGAGACCAGTTTAGCCCATCAAATTTCATTTGCTGTTGTTTCGAAAGCACACACAAGTTGACATTTATGTTTCGAGGGGCAGAAACATACAATCTTTTTATAACAGGAAATATTCTCATATTTTCTATTTACTTTTTGTATATGTATCTGTTAAAATTACATTTTCATAATTTAATACGCAAACGAAAATAGGTGTAGTTTATGTGTTTTTTCATAGTTTTTTTATTAGAATAAAAAAAATACTCGTATTTTCTCACCGTTTTCTAAATAAAATTTAAATAACATTTCGATTTAAACATACCAACCTTAGCGGAAGAAAAATAGTTTTGATGGACACTAACATCACTTGAAAAAAACATATTCGCTTATTTTCTAATTTTTCCATGAGAACACGAATTGACGTCGCTGACATCTAATTAATTTGATTGGACATTATATTTTTGTTAGCATATAATTATTGTTTTGTAATAAAAAACCCTACCCTACTTTATATTTGTATATGTATCTATTACTAGTGCTGTTTGATAGTAGGAAAACAATTAAAATCTCGGTACTGAGAGAATTCTATGTTTGTTATATTTGAACGTCAGTTTTCTAAACTGGTGAGACACGTGATGGTGGAATATAGTGAACATAGCTCACTGCCCTTTCCGTCACTGGCAAGACTTTTAATCGTCTCATGAACTTGAATTTCAAATCCACTTTTCACCATATAGGATGAACTTTTTATTTCATTCTAAATATAATTGGAATATATGGCTTAAATAACTTTATACTATAAAAGTAAAGATTAATATTCGAGCCTAAATAAATATCATGAAAAAATTATGACTTTTTTTTTACGTAAAAACAAAGTGGGTTTACTCTTCCTTATAAAAATGTCTTGCTTTAAAAAATAAATCTAAATACCAGTGGGGAGGTTATACAAAGTCATGACAACGACTCCTTAGATAAGGTCCATTCCAAGATGGGTGACGCCCGAAACTAGTTGAACAACTCCTCCAGCATTATAAGATGTATGACGGTGTGTTGTCTTTCTAATATAAATCTTTCTAACCTTAGTGGAACCATCAATATGCTTGAATATAGACTTGATTTAGGCGGAATTTAGGATTCCCAATGCAGAATGTACATTGTGTAAACCACAAGGAACCGATCTCTGGTGTATGTGTGTTCCCTTGTGAGAAGGCCACTGCAGCGCAGCCTAACCTCGCCATAACTACGAAAATCTGCTTTTTTTTAATGTGCTAAAAAAATATAATTATTATACTGTGTTAACTAAGTTCATAATTTCCATGGGTGACAAATTCAAGAAACCTGAAATATATGTATATTCTATATACATATAATATTTGCCCAACATATCTGATGAATATTATATAAATATTATATATAATGCAACTAAGATGCATTATTATTATTATTATTAATATTATTATCATTTATACTATTAATATGAATGAGAAGTAATACATAACAAAGGAATAAAAAGTCCTTGACTAAAAATGTTTCATTAAAAATTTAATAGACTGCGGAGAGTGCTTTTAAGAGTGTTCAGAGATCCGAATAGAGATCTGAATTTTATACCTACGAGCAGCAAAATATATTAACTTGACTGTCGCAAATTTTTTCAGTATATAGAGTTGGGATAGAATTAATATATACTTTGTTTTTCATTTTTTAGAGTTCTACTGTTTCCTAAATATCTATTTCAAAAGCATTTGAAACAACTTTTTACAAATTTTAATTAAAATCAAGCAATTAAACTTAAACATTTAAATATTAATTAATCAAACCTTTTTAATGTATACATCATTTAAAGAAAATTACAAAAGGAGTTGTGATAAGAATTAATTTTCTATTTACCCTATTATTAGTGCATACTATTTAGAACCAATCAGTTTAAATAACTTTCCTGTCAATCTTCTGAAGATAATTTCGGAAACAATGAAGGTAATGTATCAATTTTAGAAGGGGGATAGTATAAACTTGGATTTCTCTTTAGCTTGGGGTAGGGGTAAGGCTTCTGCAAGTCCGACCCAAATAATTAAAGCCTGTTTTGATGAATGGTACCAACTTTAGTCTCTAATCATTCGTCCTTTACCAACAGATCCCAAGTATGCCTTGTTATGGAAATCGATGGTTGTGCGCAGGCGCCAACTATAGGGCGATTTATTCGCTAAAGCAGTAAATTTACCAAGTTTTACCCCACTGATATCCCCACGAGCCTCAAACGTCCTACCTTCACCTCTTTTCTTCTTAGAAGGCAGATTTATTTCCATTTAATGATATAAAAAGGTTATTTTTCATTTAGTAACTGGAATAAAAAAACTTTTCTTCACTTTTTGGTTATATTATTCCAAATATGTTTGCATTAATTTACTGAAATCCAGTAACTCTTTTTGTCCTTGAAAGAGTATAATTTACACTGAATCTGTTTATAATAAATTAATACTATACACTTGAATAGTGTATACCAATTTAGCGTTCATCATTTTTTTTTTTTTGGTGCATGAGAACTGTACTTCTGCCATATAAGTTACTCTAATATGAAGGCTACACCCAAAATTGACGAAAGTTGAGAAGTGATGTTAACTAACAGGTAACCTCAATTTAAGTCAAATCATTGACAGATCTATTTATTATTAACTCATACTTACATGACATTTGTGTATATATTAAAGCTATGAATGCATTCTTTTATCGAAATTGTTTATCAGTTATAGTCATTACTTATTTATAATAACTTGAGTGATACTTTATTAGTAGACATAGGTTTTAAATTTCTACATATTATCCAGGATTTAGTTTTAAATACTCTCTGTTATCGAACTGATTTGAAAGTAGTGCTCTACATCCTCTCTATAAAGACGGCAAGCACAACGTTATTATCGTTTCTGCAATTACAAAATGTATGCTCAAGATAAAACACTCAAAAATTGGCCGTTATGACAACTTGCTTAAAATCAAATATAAGTTATTTCAATACCATTTCTTCATATACTTTGAATTAATGGAGAAATGTAAGAGAAATTCAAAATGAAGCTTCTTTTTTGCAGTTCTTATTATTATACACTGTTTAAGTATGATGATATCTATTTATTAATAATTTATCAACTATTCTGTATAAACACTCGGTCCCTCATCTAAGTATGATAAGTTTTTTTGTATAATCAACAAAATAAAACAGTTTATCAGATGCCAACACAACTTTAACGAGTCTAGTTTTCATTTGCAAGAGGATGAAAATGTAGTAAATTAGTTTAGTTTTAATCCTGTCAGTTTAGTGTTAATATGGGCAAGATTCCATTGAACTTTGCTCGAAGCATTTTAAAATTCGTCTCCTACTTCTTATTTAATATTGGTTTATGGTTTTCTTTTCTTAAGAAGATAGGATTATATGATTCTTATGCTAAGCTAATCATTATCTTTTATTACACTTGTACGTGTTCTAAGCATTCCTTTATTTGTTTATTCATAATGATTTCTAATGCTCCTGCTATTATATATGTAATTAACATTCTAGGTATAATGTTCCTGTGTAGAGGACCAGGATATTCCAGTAGTTTAGGTGTCGTGTCTGAAGAGTTCGACTTGAAATCTTCTACCCACTCTGGCAGTCGATTTGTTCAAGCGCTAGATGAATAAAAAAAAAATGAACACAAAATCCCTCTGAGGGATGTTAAGGTATCAGTGGCAAGCCTGTACGATGTGAGGTACTCTTTTGAGCACTTAACCTAACTCTAAACACAGTTATGTTATGCAAACCTTAAGACTTCGTGTTCTTTTGAGATATGGCCACTTCTACCCAAGCTAACCTATTGGCATGTTGTAGTCTAAGCTGTACAATATTCTTGTTATATTTGTACTTACTTATTTATGCAATATTTCTTTCATTTGTGATGCTGTCAGAATGAGTAGTTCTAAGTTAAGATTGGTTGTATTAGTTGCTCCTGAGGCGAGGGTAGACAAGCACGCGGTGGGCAGCATCACAGGTCGAGACGCCAGGCTGGTTTGCAGGTGTGAGTCCCACCCCTCCCCAACATTGCTCTGGGTCTTCAATGAAACAACAATCATCAACAGGTAAGTGGCTATTGATCAATTGCTTTACTCAGTAATGTTATACCTCAAGCGTCCATCACATTTTTATTTCCCTAATAACGTTTTCCCTCATGATGCTGGTATTTCTAACTCATATTTCGAATTTTCAAATAAGAGGTAATTACTATTAGTTTGAAATTAAACAATGTTGAGATAATCATAAATAAGACGGATTTAATTCTATAAATATTAATTTAAAAAAATGTCCTCTTGTAATCAGAGTGACTCAAGTTGAATCTGTTGAAAAATTCTATGAGAATAAGTTAATATCTCCATAAAACTGGATTATTAAGTGCTCTAAAATTAGAATTTAAATCTACTAAAGATGGATGTTTTCTTTGGCGTGTTTAAAGAAGTACATTAAATTCTATAAGGTAAAGAACAGAATAGTTAATAAAATGTAAGTGTATAAGATTGAATATGTGTAATAAAAAGTGTTCTATTATTATAGACCAAAAATTGATTATTATATTTCAAATTAAGATACAGTAGAGATGCAAGAAATAGTATAAAACAAAATAGAATATTCTTAATATGAAAAAAAAACGATCAATTATGATATGAACAAATAAAAAATCACAGCTAAATAAGAATGTCTTCTGTATTTATTTATATCAAATTTGTCAAAAAAGTCAAAATTATGATATTTGGAAGTTTCAGATATTCATTGATATCCATTAGATAATTAAATTAAAATAATTTAAGCATTCAAATTATTTTAAATAAAAGTAATCAGTACATTCCTGTTAATTTATTTAGACGCAAGTTCTATAGCTACATTTGTCTATCGTTGCAACAAACAAATCTCATGTTTGTATGAGGTAATAGTCTATCTTTTTTTGCAAAAGATTGTTATTAGAATCAAATAAAGCACTAAAGTTTGTAGTTCACCTTTGTTGCTACTCATAGTACATTAAGGATATGTTTTTTTTTTCAAAATTCGTTGTAGTTGTGTATGAAGTTATCTCGATGTAAGTTGATCACATTGGTAAAAATCTGCTGGGTAAACCATAATGATAATTATTGCAATCGTTTAGTTCCATTTGTCCTGTACATTACTATTTATTTATTTATTTTACATGGCCATCATGCCTGCATTATGGATATTATGTAATGACTGGAGCTGTAATGAAAAATGTCACTGGGTCATACCTTATTTCTGTTATACCCAGATAGACAAAAATTGATTCGTAACATTTAATACTTATATATTTACGTATATATATATATATAAATAATCAAACCACAATATCAAATGGGAAAACAAAAATAAGACCTTTTAACCATAACAAGCGGTCTTCGTCAGAGTCAAAAACCCAACTGGAAAACCCAATCTGACGAAGACCGCTTGTTACGGTTGAAAGGTCTTATATTTGTTTTCCCATTTCATATTGTGGTTTGATCATTCATTTTTATTTCACGTGTTTATGTGAAATCTATATATATATATATATATATATATATATATATATATATATATATATATATATATATATATATTTGTATATATTATATATATATATATATATATAGAGAGAGAGAGAGAGAGAGAGAGAAAGAGAGAGAGAGAGAGAGAGAGAGAGAGAGTGAGAGAGTTACTTCTTACTGATACCATTTGATGGATTATTATATGCTAACTAATTGACTATTTATGTTCAACTCGGAAATCAATATATTTTAAATATTCCTTAGAGTTCGTTTAGTGTGTATAAATATTGTAATAATTGAAATCATAAAATGCTGGTGTATGTTGTTAAATTTAAATAATTTAATATTTAAATGATGAGGGGTTATAATATTTTTCAATAAAATAAGCAAGAAATTTCAAGCATATTTATCTGGACGTCCATTATAATTTCAATTTTTTCTCTTTTAAGATCTCAGGTTGTTGAAGTTAAAACATTTAACAACCTTTTTTTCTTCTTAGATAGTTTATTATTAAAGAGTTAATCAAGAATATTCAAGAGTATGATGAGAATATTATTTTTAATTTACCTTTTTGTTTATTCTGGTTAAATAATAAATGATAAAATAACATCATTTAAATAAATCTGTTTTAAAAAAATACCACAAAAACATACTTTCAAGAGAAAGTCTCCAAAGGGAATTGCACTTTTTTCTAATAAGTTCTTTGAAATATAATATTTTGGAGCAAATATTGTATAGTTCTTTCTAATATTTACTTATAAGATATATAATTGTACAATTGGAATCTTATATCCATAATTTCAAGTTGATGAAAATAAACCTCTAACTGTCTTTTGAAGACTCTAGCACATTTGTGGATATTCATCAGTTAAAAATGGACTTTTACCTGAATAAAAAAAAAATTGAACCTTCACTGACTATGAATAAGGTTAATTTCATGAATAATAGTTAGTTTCTATGAAATAACAACATTTCTTCTAAAACGAAATGCACATCATAATAGCACTCTGTCAGCTATAAATGATACATATATACACAAGAGAAAAAAATACATATACCTAGTTTAAATTCGTGAAAATATTTTAAAATGGACAGCACAAGTTTAAATACAAAGATATGTTACGCACAGAGCAAAGGACCACTTTAAGTACCTAACTTGAAGGAAATATGGGTTACTTTGAATTGCACCTTTGGCGTGCTTCTTTTTTCTCCCATTTCGCCCCTGGAGACAGATTTTACACAAATTAGTATTAATAATCGTGTTTCATGATCCTGTGTGTAACTTCTCTTCTCATTTCAACTAATGTATTTTGTATCAACGTCTGAGCTACAATGCAAAAATTAGAAAAATGACTGAGATCATTCAATCCAAACAAGTCTAACTGACATTGAAAATATATGGTGTGGTGTTGAAAAGGATAAAGGGCAAGAGAGGTGTTTCAAAGAGGGTGCAGGAATGGGAAAAAAATTCTGCCCAGCAATGTAAATGTAAACAAAGGTCTTCAGAAAGGAATAATTAACAAATTATCTGCTAGCTGTCAACCCTTGTAGATGCAGGTGTTGATCTCGTCATTACTGATTACAACTTGAGTAAACCACTATTAATGCATATGGTATTTTATCAATTAAATTTAATCAGAGAGAATTCGGTAATACTTCCTTATAACGCGGATCATTCATATGTAATCATTTTAGTTTCTGTCTAATTTACACCATGATATTTCTTGTTTATATGCAAGATTAAAGCGCTAGTTTGTTCACCTTTAGTTACATTGTATTGGTATTTCTTGATAAATATTTTAAATAAAATAAATTCAAAACGAAGGAAACACACATAAAGACACAGGCATAACTCACACCGATATTTCGACCATCGTCGTCATCAGGTGGTGTGAAGAGCGAAGAGCAAAGAGTCCCGCAGGAAGGCAAGGCGGCGACTTGATAAATATTTTTTATGATTTACTAGTTTCACCATTATAATTTTATGATAACATTTACATTTTATGATAACATTTTATAAATATCACAGAAATCCAGTTCATCAGGGAAAATTTTCGTTAAAATTTGTCAACGTTATTACAATCAGAAATTGTAATCAAAATTTGTAGCAAGCAGGAATCTGTTACATCACTGAATACCTTTTTTAGCACCCTTGAAATCTTTGTCGATTTGAGGGGATTCATATTTTAATTAAATCGCAATAGAAGCAATTCCATTAGTTATATCATTTAGGATTCAGGGGAGTTAATACCAAACGCCCTCAAAACACGCCTAAAACAAATAATGTTTAATATAGATAAATAAAGGTACATAAATTAAAAGCACTTACTGAAAGTCTCTAATTTCCCGTTTGAGCCGTCATGAGGAGAGATAGGAGAAGGAAATCCAACGAACTGGTGCATTTATATCCCAAGAACGAATTCTTGTCTGCCTTATTCACTCTGACCAGGAACGCATGAGACACAGTATTGTTAGCCTCTAACCGTCTCTTCACCAGTGCGATTGGGTTTCCTCTCTTATCTCTCCTAATGATGATTCAAACCAAAATGTATTTTTGATGAGTGTGTATTTTTACTATTATTTGAGGGTAACTATAGCACTGCGTTTTAAAAAAAAACTATCGTACTCCCCATCTTCTGTACTTAAGTACCCCAGCAGTTAGCATGAACGCCTCCAAAAAGCTCAGAATTTTTGCTGCTTCCAGCGGTAAAAGTTTTTCTATGGTTTTGTTTCCCGAAGCACCTATCTCTGTGCAACAAAGTTCCCTTGCAGTCAGTCAGCAGGTGCAACGGTGTTCTTTCCTCTTTGCAGAATCTGCACAAACCATCATTGATAATGTTCATTCAGACTCCCAACTTTCTCCTTCTTCGGAATGGTCTTCTTCGGGTCCTCAGGTGCACTTGTGGGACATTGTCTCCTACTAGTTAGTGCTTTTGGCCCCTCTGTGCTTTCGGAGGATGGTCCCCGGACTTCCTTTTCCTTACACTGAAAATCCCTGAAGCTCTATCAGTGGTATTTGGTCCGCTCCGGCAGAGCACCGCATACCAGAGTACGGCTATTTACTCAAGGGGTCGCCTGGTACCCTTGAGTCTTCGTTCATAATACAGTAACCCCAGTATCGTCCATCCTTCTGCTCAGATCCCATAAAACCTTCGATTCGGGCTGTGGTAAAAGGAGGGGATTTGGATATCAGGAAGGATGTAAAACGAAGGTAGCAGGTCACCTTCTCGTCCTGTTTCTTGTTTCTTGTCCCTGCATATAGCAGGTTAAGATGGTAGCCTCGTGAAGGCCGAAAGTCGGAGTTGAGTGTTAGAGACTATTATTGACGCTTAATCACTCCATTACTATCCCATTTTTACTAAACCTATGTTTCTATATCTCTACTGAACTTTATGTTTACCTTTAGGATAGCTTTTTCATTGTAAAGATATATATTTTAACTCTGCATTGATGGAAAGAATAAGAATGGACGCACGTATATGCATAAGTAGGTCATCTGACCCACTTAAACTTAACTCTTTCAGTAATCTTTGAATAAGTACATCGACCAGGTTAACAAGTACTTATTATTTTTTAGTTGACTTGCTCTCTGACGATGTGTCGACGAAAGGCCTTAGAGCATTGTTTCCAAATTAGTTTTATTGTTGTAAATTAATCCATCTATTACATCAAGTGTTATTTTGATTATTATTCATATATATATATATATATATATATATATATAGAGAGAGAGAGAGAGAGAGAGAGAGAGAGAGAGAGAGAGCACTAACATAAATCCAGATTTACTCAGTTTTCCGGCTCTCTTATCGAATATGAAATGACAATATTTCAGTTATGACTTAAATATTTTTCATAAGTCTTTAAGAGACAGGAAACGAAATTCATACATGGGAAAATACAGACATAAGCAAAATTGTATTCTCAGAATGACTAGTAATGCAAATAAAAGAATAATTTATTAACAGTTTAAAGGCTAACAGGTTCAAGAAGGTATTGAATCTAAAAAACAATGAACTATCACATTGCTGGAGAACTAGCAATGTTAATAGAACTAAACTTTCTATCAAACTGATTTTATTATAGCTTAAAATATAAATTAAAACATCTTCGCAATCTAGCAGCTATACCATCGAAATTTAGAAGTCCTTTTTCTCTACACCATAATTTGACATATCACATTAATAATTGATTGGTGTCTGGCACTGTTTAATACCTAAGGTGTCCAGCATTCATCTCTATTGTTCATCGATGCTCTTTGTGTACAAATAGTATACACAACACAATAGTATTTTCAAAATCAAAATTTAGCCTTAATTATTTACTTCTTAGTAAGAGCTTCCAAAGCCTTCCACCAAAATGGCTTGATGCCCTCTGTACAGATTTGCAGCTAGGAGCCAAAACTACTTTTTTTTCAGTATTCTTGTTAGAGTTACTTCTTAGCGCCGTTTTTCTTTAAGTAGTTCTCTTTAAGGGAGTAGGTGAAAGCATAGAAGAACCATTTTTTTTTACCTGACATCAGTTAATGGTGACAGGCAAGCTGTTGCATTACATTTCATTGTTCATTCTGACTAATAGAATTTAATATTTAATTTAATAGTTTAGAATCCTAATAGTATTTCTCTTTCAAGAAAAAACATACCACTCTAATGTGCTTGTTCTTACAACCTTTATATTTTACAGTAGGCTTTGATTGCCTGAAACTATTTTGGTATTTCTTTCCATTCAATTGGAAAACAATTTTTTTTTCTTTTAGTACAGAATAGTAAGGTAAATTCATTTTTTATTTTCACTTTATTAGAACACTGGAAAGGTGTGAAATTATTTTTTATACTGATACTCCATGTCATATGTGGTGAATGATAATTTGCTTTTGGAATTGGGAATGACAATATCAGTTCTGATATCACGAAGAATTGTAAGTATACTTATAATTAGGTTATTAGAAAACTGCATTAACAAATTTGCAAGAACAAACGAAATTTATTAAGCAATATGTGGTTGATTTGTATTTAATTATTCAATAATATAGAAAACGACACATCTTAAATATTTTTCATACTTTTCATAAAAGGTCTTCTGCAGTTTATAACAGAAAAAGGGAAAAATCTCCCGTTTTTGATGTAAACGTTATACTAAGGTAAAAATGATATACCTTAAGAGATTGATATACATAATATATTAGCGTTGGAGAAATTTCATCTCACATTCCATTAATGAAAAGTTGATTTATGTACAACATTTAGTTAAAAAGGGATTGGCATTTAAAACCCATGTTTTCTAAACAACAGTATGTAACACGTAAAACTGAATTTACATACTAATAATAATCCAAATAATGTAATTTAATGTTGGTGTCGAAATTTAGGCCAATAACTAAAAATTTCTAACAGTAAAGTTTAATATCCACAGTTTAAGTAATAGAACTTTCCACTTTCCACTTATTAAAGGTTTTGAACAGACTGGTAAAAAGTGTTCAAACGAAATAAACATGTGATTCTACAACAAAAGAAAAGTTGAATATATTTTTCCAATATAAAGGATAAAATACGATGGTTGTTATAAAGCTATCTAATTTATGCCATTATGTATAAAGACTGGAAGAAATGGTTCTATAAAGATGCAAATTACAGATGAGATGTCACTATTGGGGCCAAAACCTGAGTTCAGACAACAGTGTCTGTTTGTGTGATATATCCAGGCTGTTGAAACATTGAAATTGTTATAAAACTGACATAAGCTTTAAGTGAAAAAAAAACAATGAAAACAGTATCATTTCAAATGAAATGAAAAATGTTGACTCATGACGTACTCTAAAATATTTTGGCACTATACAGCTAACACCATTCAACGGAGTATAATGAAACGATACAAAAATGTAGCGCTATTTGAGTAAATGAACTAATCTTTGTTTGTTTTTTGTTTTTTTTTAATGGTATGGATGAAAAGAGCTGTTTTAGGACATTTTGTGTTTTTACAATTTTTTTTTTTTTTTTTAGTTACTATCTGACATTAGAACAATGAAATGCTGTCAAAGAAAGTAACGTAAAGAAGCATTCTATAAAAAGAATGTCCAGAAACGTTAATTACCACTACAAGCTATAAAGCTATAAGAACTGAAAACTCATTTTTCAGCAATGAATAACCTTGGGCATCCTAAAAAAGGGCCCAATCAATCCAACGCAACCCTCTCTCTGAGGGAGAATAATCTGCTTCTCATAGATGCTAACAGGAGGACCCTAATCTTTTACAAATACCTGTCCCACTTATACTACCCCCACTCACCCTCTCCTACCCCTTTCGTATCAGTAGCCATCAGTGACATACATCCTAATACTCCCAGAGAAATTACACAAGTCATTGCATCTCTTAAAATCAAATCTACCCTCGGTTATAATGGAATTAATAATAAATTAATATCTAAATTCCCCACCTAATGTCATGCTAGTCTTGAATGCATTGGAAAATCTTGGCTTTGACTGTACTACTTTCCGTAGCGTGGCTATGTTCTAGACTTTCAACTTGGTCTGGCATAGAGAGCTATTGCACAAACTAAAATGGTTTGGATTACCTAAATGGTTCTTGAAAACAACTAGGTATTTCCTTTCTTGATCTCAATTTTCTATCATGACTAATAATAGACATTACCCAATCCAACAAATCTACAGAGGAGTTCTCTAAGACAACGTTCTTGGCCCAACTCTCTACAACATCTATACTGGAAACAAGAAGACATTAATAGAACTGATCTATACTGTCTCTAACTTTCAGTGGAACCGTGATCACGAGAGTTGAGATAGGGACACCAAGCGCACTTGTGAAGCGACGGTTGTGAGACCGTCTCCGACCGACGCTTCACAAGTGCGCTTGGTGTCCCTATCTCTACTCTCCTGATGACGGTTCCACCGAAAATTAGAGATAGTAAGTGTTTGTTCCTTAGTTCTGTATCCGTGATTCACTGTGATGTATATATATATATATATATATATATATATAACAATTAAAATAAGCAGTGACACATAAACTGAAACACAACAAAGACTCACTTTTCAATATTTCGACCGTCATTTCGGTCGAAATATTGAAAAGTGAGTCTTTGTTGTGTTTCAGTTTATGTGTCACTGCTTATTTTAATTGTTATTTGTCCTGCCGGACCGTTTTTCGTTTATCATGGTATATATATATATATATTGATCTAGTATATATTATTGTCTTTTAAAATAATACCAAAAGAAAATTGAGATAGAGTCAATTACAAGTTTAAAAACAAACTCTGAAATGAATTAATTTAATTAATGTTAATTAAATTCAAAAGAAAACCCGATTTTATTTTGTACTAGGAAACCTACCCGTCTTTGACGGAATCAAAAATTCTATTATACTTGGTATTCCAAAATATCACGGAACGTGTAAACCATAGTAAAAAAAATAAAAATGAGACTAAGATGTTTCAACCATAACAACTGGTCTTTACCAGAGTTTAAGTGTAAATAATTTCTTTCTATTGATCTTATATTTGGTTTTTTTATGTATAGAGGATTTCTAAATATATGAGTTTTAATTGAAAAAAATTACATATAATCAGTTATTTATTTTTGTAATACTTTTTTAATCATAGCAAATTCTTGAGAATTCTTAATGTCTTAAAAGTAGGGAAACTAACGAATGCATAAATTACTGATAGCATTGACTGACTGTACTAGTTGTACAAGGTAATGGCCATGAGAAGTCAGTTATGCTAGACATATTAATGCTTGGATTGAATCCCAATAAAGATAATTGATTCAACACGATTGAGAGCCAGCCAGAAGTGATTGAATTGCCTTCACTTGTGAGCTTATTTGATAGCCTAGTCGTATTCAATGTGTCCCAGAGATTGAGTAATTTGTAATCAATATTTCCATTGCATAACTGTTATGACAAAATGGTTTACACTATATGTTTACTAATTTATTTATTATATTGAATCAATCAACAAGTTTATACATTGAATAGCCTAATAAATAACGGGAGTGAATAATTTATAACAATTCATAATGTTTTGAAGATAAGATCAAAGTAAATTGTGATGTAACACGTAACAAAAAAATTCAAAATAAGCTTGGAAGTTTTTTTATATTTATACCAATTTTTGAAATTTTGAAAACATCACAACAATTCAAATCACAACAATAATATCAAAAAAAAAAAAACATATCACAACCAGTTCTAATTCCTGATATGATTATAACTGTTAGTTCCCTAAATGATAGTGATGCAATATCTCAAGCAGACTATTTTTTCATTAGTTGCTAAATAAAGTGTTATTGCTATTACGGATTCTTAATAAAAAGCTTAAATGTTGAAATTTATTCCCTAAGATTTTCTCTAAATATCTGTTGCTTTATTGCTCTCTTTAAGACTGTCAGGTTTGAACAAACCATTACTACTGTTTATAACATTTGATCTTTTAAATTTAAGCTTAGCCTTTTTTACTAATTACTTATTGTGGTTTGATCATATATAATTAAAATGAAATTACAAAACGGTCCAAACTGGATAAATAAACAAATGAAGAAGAAAACACATAAAAAAAACTAGAACATTTACCAGATCAATATTTTGAACCGAAGTTCGTCATCAGGAAGAGAGTAGAAAGGAAGAAGAGGCACGTGCGTACTTATTATATTTAAACAGATTTCACATAAACACGTGAAATAACAATCAATGATCAAACCACAATAAGAAAATGGGAAAACAAGACTATGATCTTTCAACCGTAACAAGCGGTCTTCGTCAGAGTCAAAAACCCAACAAACAGTTGAGTTTTTGACTCTGACGAAGACCGCTTGTTACGGTTGAAAGATCATAGTCTTGTTTTCCCATTTTCTTATTGTGGTTTGATCATTGATTCTTATTATATATATATATATATGCGTTTAAAAAATGAATGTCCGATTTCACACTATTTAAATTGTTAGAAAATGTTTCTAATTTTCTAAAACTCTATTTTTATATATAATATATATAGGTGTGTTCTCTAATCGGGGTTCGGTCAATTTTCCAGGATAAAAAATCAAACTCTCGTTGCCAACGTTTCGGTTTTATTTAAAACCTTTTTCATAGGCAGAAGTAAGAATTTTTTAACTAAGAAAATGAAATTTACATTATTTAAAGGAACAACAATGTTAGCCGGACAAAACCTTCGACTAGACGTCTAGTTCAGTCTAGTCGAAGGTTTTGTCCGGCTAACATTGTTGTTCCTTTAAATAATGTAAATTTCATTTTCTTAGTTAAAAAATTCTTACTTCTGCCTATGAAAAAGGTTTTAAATAAAACCGAAACGTTGGCAACGAGAGTTTGATTTTTTATCCTGGAAAATTGACCGAACCCCGATTAGAGAACACACCTATTCTATCAAACGGTCGATATATTATTGAATCTGTTATAATATATATATATATATATATATATATATATATATATATATATATATATATATACTTATATATCTTGGAGCTGCAAAAGGCCAATGTCATATACGAATATAAGTGGAATATCGGAGATTGTGAGCTCCTAGCCAATTCAAAATATATCGGTATGACATCGACCACACTCTCAAGACGACTGACCATGCACTTACAAGCAGGAGCCATCGCCAGACACACCTTCCACGAACTTGGAAGAAAACTCACCCGCCAGAACCTTGTACAAAACACCATTATTTTAAAGCAAATTAATGATCCAACCAGACAACAAATACGAAGCCATGAAAATCATGAAACATAACCCATTAATTAATCGTCAACACACCGGTGTTTCACGCACACTGCAACTACTAGGTGCCCAATCACCAGCTACTCGCCAAGCCAACAGCCAGTCATCACCCAGTATTCAGACCAGCAACACCTAAGATATGTATATGAGACAAAATGTCGTAGGGAAGGATCAAAATGAAGAATATATATATATATTATTGACAATGACACAATAAATCCCTATCAAGAAGACTCACCATACACCTAATGGCCGGAGCACCCAAAAAATATACGCAAGACAAGCATAATGTTACATTAACCCGAGAGATGCTGGTTGCAAATACTAAAATTATAAAAAAAGAAGGTAACCACCATAAACTAAAAATTTTAGAGGATATATTAATTCAAAAACTGAAGCCAGGACTAAATATTCAGGTCGAAAACAGTAGCCGTATTTTGAAGCTGTTTAATTCACATCCAGAAACCCTTGCAGGTAGCGACTCAGGCCGAGAGGCCACTCACCCCACAGGATTAACGCCCACCTTTCTTAAACTTTATGGAAAACAACTCCTTCTACCTTCTCCATATATATATAAACCAGATATGTCACCTTAGATCTTATTCACGTCCTGATGATGAATGTTGATCATTCGAAACATGTCGACCATAGGAGATGTACTATATTGTGTAGACGAAATAACGAGAGTGTTATTTAGAAAAATTGAGAAACTTGTTAAGAAACAGGTATCAGCTAAATTTGGTGTCATTTTCAATAATGTGTATGTCAAAGAAGGACTGCTACCAAAATTTACGAATATATATATATATATATATATATATATATATATATGGTGTTAAAATTTGCAGCAGCTTCTGCACTCACTAACTTTACGCTGGTGGCCTCGATCCTTCGGGCGATTTTTCTTTCTTCTGGCTGCAGTTGCCACAGCATCTGTTCTAGAGACATCGTCAATATTTTACGAGCTTTCGACTATAGGAACATTGGTCCTATACGAAATATCTCACATCTGTAATATTTGAAGTGTTTATATTATCAGCAATTATATGTTTTATTGGTATTGATTTTTATATGAGATTTTTTTACTTACATCTCAATTAAGTAATTTTAAATTTATTGTTTAAACCTCCAACCATCAAGCATATTTCTATCAATTCACGTGAAAAACAAGTAAATATACATTCTTAATAGGATGTATTAGTTTAAGAGCATTCCAACTGACTTTATTTCCCCTTCTCCATTTAATATCACCATTTACTACGTACTGCTAGTTTTGATTAAGATATAATTCTTATTTATGATTGATTCATTTTATTTGAACCATATTTTAATGTTATAGGAACTGTTTAAGTTCTTAACATATTGCTGGTCTGTGTTTTTCATAGTTATAAATATAAAACAATAAATGCTGTGGACCAAAGAAATATATATTTCTCTTTTTTTCTTATCAATTCACCTCAAAAATACATAGAATGCAATAATCAAGATAGTCTGTTAGTAACTAAAGCAATCTGTTAGTCATAGTTGCAGAAATATCTTCAAATAGTCTTCAAACCAACTAATAATTGGCAGTATTATCATTTACTGTGAAGTAGCATAACTTTCATTGTTTATGAGATGAATAAAATTGTTCATCGTGCGACCTTGAGCCTAGGTAAAAGGTGTACGATACAAATTGTAATCCCTTCTGACGGGAATGGATCGTAAAAGAGAATTGTAATGTTTTTTTTGCCATTGAGAGGTTATTTATAGGGTTTGAGAGGTTTTGTAACCCAAAGGACAAAGAGACTCATCGGCTCATATTTCATCTTTACTTAGGATGGAAGGCAATTATCAGTGTCAAACCCTTGAACAACCTGAATCCACCTTCAACCATTACTTTTTCTTCCTGTCGCTATTAAATAAATAGAACATTCTTGCTTAACACACATTTAGATAATATTTAAAATTAAGGGAAAGAAATTAATTATGATTATTTTCTAAAAGTTTGATCACATACATAACAGAATTTCCAAACTATGGTCCTCATATTTATTTATTTAAATAATAAGAACTTTATAGAGGAGGTTGTTGTCAGAAAGGTGTGAGTTAATTTTGAATTGAGTAGTACCCTTGTCAACAGCAAATATATTTAGATTTGCCTCATAATGATATAATATTAAACATTATGGTATAATTTAAAATATTACCATTTAGTTCACGAGATCACACAAGTCTTATTTATTGTATTAAATATTACTTATCTAATATTAAACTGAAACTATTACTGTCAAGATTATTTAGAATACTGATTATAAGTTAGAATACTATTCTAGCACAAGAGGATAACTCAAAAGATATATCACTTTGAATATCTGCATTGATTGAAATCAGTTTCAGGAATTATACTTTATAATATTTTTTTTCGAATCAAATAAACTATTATAGTAAAGCAAAAAAATTATTCATGTTATATATAGATCCCTCAAGCTACTGCCACCAAATACTTAAGACTGCAACGTGACAGACGTCCTTCTTGGGCTCCCTATACCAAAATGAAAAGAACAGAACTAAACAGACGCTATAGCCTTTTAATTCACTGAATTGATAATCGTTCAAAATTAACAACTGTCAATAAACTATTATTGTACAAATTTATGATTATGACTATTTGGACTTACGGTATTGAAATATGGGGAGCAGCAAAATCTAGCAGTAACCAGAGGATACAAGCTCTTCAGTCAAAAATTCTTAGAAAAATTCTTCATTATCCCTTTTACATACCAAAATCAAACAATCTATTAGACCTCAGGATTTCAACAATTCATCAAGTAGCAATATCTCGCTACAAAGCCTTCCATGAAAATCTTTTTAGCAATGATAATCCCTTAGTCCTGAACATCTCCTCAACAAAAAGATATGCAGCTTCGTAAGTACATTTAAATCTATATAAATAAAGAATGATTTTGTCTGACTTTTGTTAAAACAACGATGTGATTTGGTTATGATAGAGGGAAGATTTCTTTCCGTTCTTGAGTTTAATTATAATCGTGATTTTGTGTCCGCAACAACCATGGTGAACGCAAATTTCCCTGGAACCACCAGCTAGATGATGAAAATTTGAAAAGAGCTGCGTACAACAACTATTTATCACACAACTAATGCTGGAACTGTATATTATAACATATTATAGTAATATAAATTCAGTTCTGCAAGGGTAAACACTTTTAAGATGAACTTTTATCATATAATTTTATTTTTGCCAAATTTTCTAATCTACATGATTACAGCTCCAGTATTTTATGTCCCCTTATTTCCTTTTCTAGACTAATTTAATGAAAACTTACTGTACCACAAAACTAAAACAATCAACAGTGCTTGTAGTTAATTTACACTACGGTGCCTTCAAGAGTATAATAAAATAAGTAATAATCTATTTTCAGAGTAACAAAGTACGTAGGTGCCGGTTTGTTTGGAAATGTAAGTAGTTATCTAGAAACTTTTATGTGAAAATAGAAATTTAGTATTAAATTTCTATAAACTATAATTTAGTCTTTTTTTTATATCTGTTTATCAATTCTTGTGACTGGAGGATATAAACCTTTTTAATCACAAAAGTGGTAATTTGTCAGCTCTTAATGAAATTGAACACATATATGTCAAGTCAAATCAAAAAAATTCTAACGAATTCATGTTCATTCATTTGTGAAGACCATAATGTACAAAAAGCTACCTAGTAAGTCATATCATCCATGTTAGGACATTAACAACGCAATGATTGGCAAAGCCAACTAATCAGATCACATATTAACCCATTTCATTTACTGTAATTATTTAAAAAAGTATATTTTATGGTATCAGGTATTATACTTATTTATTTATTATATATGATTACTTTTCTGAATGAATTATGGACGTACATATACATGATTAAATCACTTGATTTATATTGGTACTAATGACATATTTTTTCTCTTTAAGTCACTAAGAGATAAGGCACTTAAACGAATATAAGAAATAGTCTTTCATTGCTCTTAAAAAACATATATATTACATTTTTATCATCATGCGCAAAATGTATGACCATAGTTTTTATGAGTAGATTAATACACTCATTCTTCTTGATTATTGATAATTTGTTTTCTTAAGCAAATAATTGTGTAAACTGCTTCAAATATTTTCCTTCTTCAAGAGGCATTTAAATGATTTTTCTTTTATTTTATTCATATCAATAAATATGGTGTAATATTAATAAATCAAAACCTTACAGACCAACATGTTTTATGAATAATATATAATTTTATATTTTGTGTTAATACTGGGAGTAGTGATGTTACTAGTTACTAGCTGTTGCAAAACATTTAAAAATTAATTGGTTTTCAATCAATATTGTATTATCCTTCTATTAATTTATGCATTCTTACAGTATATGTACATCGTCTTAAGTGATTTTTTCACCAAACTGTTGGAATGACCTCTTGGTACGCGACTAACGTCACCTTAAAATATCTCAGTTAATTACTATGACTGATATCATATTACTGACTTCTTAATGAAACTAAAATAGCACAAAACATATAATTCATGACTTCAGATTGATTTTAAAAGCTTATGGACTCAAAAGCACTCGCACTTTACATTATAATAAAGTTATAATAATAATTATAAACTTTATAAAGACTATAATGAAGATATTATAATCTTTAGATTATTATAAAGTTATATCTAAAAAGAAAGCAACTGAACATGGTGTTATGGTTCATTTAAAGATTCCTAGTCTTTATTTACTTTCTATGACACTACTAACAATAGGAGAATAATATTTTTGTGAAATAAATCTATCTAAAGTTAATAGGCTATATAAAAACGTTTCAAGAAATTCCAATTATCGTAAAAGGTAATGTAGCACGAAATACTGAAAACTCTACTATAAGCAGCAGATAACTCTCTGAATTATATATATATATATATATATATATATATATATACATTTAAAAAATGAACGTCCGATGTCCGATTCCACATTATTCAATTTGATGAATAATATATAATATATATGAATAGATGAATAATATATATGTATATATATTTAAACAATGAATGTCCGATTTCACATTATTCAATTTGTTAGAAAATCTTTCAAATTTTCTAAAACTCTTTTTTAAATCCGGGTTCCTTAGGTCATGAATGAACTTGTTACTGAATATATTCTTTGACACGTTTTGGTGATACAAATCACCATCATAATCGAAGAAGGACTTCTCCCAGTTTTTACGAATATATCTATGTATATAAGAATATATAGTCGTTTATATATATACATAAACCGATTAAAAAGAAGATATCACACAGATAGCCACAGGAATAACTCACTTCTATATTTCGACCATCCTCGTCATCAGGAGGCAAAAAGTCCCGGAGGAAGGCAGAGTGGCGACTCTGTATATATACTCGTATATATATATATATATATATAACCAAAATAAACACATGATGAAATCAGTCGAGTATAAAACCACAAGAAAGCAGGAAAAGAATTCAAATTTTTCCAAGCTGTTATTTTGTTCGCTTTCTGATAACATAAAGTGAAAGGTCTCACATTTATTTCTATTGTTTTTTTCCTTGTAGTTGTATCCTAGATACATATAATTCAAGAGCAACATATTGAATGCAAAAGTCAATTATAAAATTAATTAGTATTGGTATATGATCGAACACAACAAAAATTGTGATCTTCAGAGCCTCCCACAGGGGATTGTTCAATTTACTCTTTTATTGTGATTACTTGTAGAAAACCTATCAGATATTTTATATATCAATGTTTCCATGCGAATGAAAACTCATATGACCATTTCTTCACTTTACATGCAATGCTTGATGGCACTGTGTTTGAGCTAATATGACATTGTTTCCCAATTGGTGAACACTGGGTAAAGGATAATAATTGGACTAAAGTGCAACAGAAACAGTACTAATTCCTTTTTATAATAGAAAAGAAAGTAGACCTTAATGACTTATTTATTAAATATACTACTTCAGAACTCTCAGAGATCCTTCAACACCTTGGATTGCCTTTAGATGACAAATTAAACTGAATAAGTCATGCACCATTTACACTAAACTACCTAAGCCCTTAACATAATAAGTATAATAAAACGTCATGTTTCTCTATACCAAATACCTAATGTGTGCTGGAACATATAAAATTAATACAGCCACTATTAAACAAATGTAATCATTAAATTGATTATTTACCAGTTTGACCATTTTTGATCTGAATGGTTGGTATTATGATTAATTTATAGATGAATTATGATAAAAACCCAATTCATTGTCAAGAAGTTTGATATCATATTTATACCGAAATTGAGTACAGGCTATTCCAGAGTTCCATTTTGTTAGAATCATCTACTTTTGATGAGACGTGTTTAATACATTTCTATGTGTAAATTGGAAACATTAGAAACTGCGAATTCATCAATTTATCATCTTTATAAATAAAATAATGATTTTGTCTGTACATTGCTTAGAACTGACTCATTTCAAGTTTTCTTTACGTTTCATACATTGGAGAAACCGAATCCACCCTTAGAAAAATTTCTGTCGGTTTGTCGGTTTGTCGGTTTGTCCGCAAAACTTTGTCACAGGTAAACTCAGCTACCATAAGACATATAAAGCTGAAACTTTTACATTAGATTTGTGTAGGTCAAACTTAAAATATAGGCTATGAATTTATTGGAAATTCAACGTAGAAGTGAAGTTATGGACGTTTAACGCAAAAATGTTTGTCACAAGTAAACTCAGCCACCATAAGACATAGCGAGCTGAAACATTGACACTGGATTTGTGTGTGCCTAACTTAAAATATGGGCTCTAAATAGATTATTAATTCAGTACAGAAGCGAAGTTATGGGGCTTTTAGCTGTATTTTCCTAACTTCACAGACAAGTTTGTTTTGAAAATACACAGGTGTGGCAAGTAGGTATTGTTAGTTGATTTTAATTTCAATTGAGCATATGAATATATTGCGTATTTGACATCATTGAAATGGTGTTTCACAGAGTTGAGGATGTACTATCTATTGAGAATAAATGTTTTGTAAACGAGCAATTCTCAACTCTTAATATGAACAGGGAGGAAAAATCAACAAACAAGTTCTTACGCTATATGAAGCCGAGGAAAGAACTTACAAGTCAGTAAAGAGATTGGATTAGTGACGAAGAAGCAGTTCATTATCTAATTGAATTTCTTGACTCTGAATTTATTTCTCCTGGACTGCCTGCTCATGAGTAAAAACTTAAAGTAGAGCACCAATCATGCTACAATTTAGTAGCAGTAACAAATTTCATGTTACGAAACATGAGTGCCCCAAAACTGTGCAACGGGACACGACTCTGAGTTCGTGCTCTACACAGATATGCCATAGAGGCGGACATAATGACTGGATGTGGTATTGGGGAGTCTGTGTGTATACTTCACATACCATTGATTCCGAGCCACTGTCTGTTTACGTTGAAATGATTGCAAAGTCGGGTCAGAGTCTATTTCGGAATGACATTAACTAAGTCGCAAAGGGAGACTTCATCTAACGCAGGAATACAAGGTAGCAAAACCAAGTTTTTCTCACATGGTCAAATGTAGTTTACATGCTCAACGGTCAGAGGTTTCAACTCTTTCTTCTACCATGAACCTGAAGGACAGACAGCTAATGTAGTGTATAAGCTGGAGGCATTTGTTTAACACTGTAGTAATAATGGTATTTTCTACTATTCTATAATTTCTAATGACATTTTGAAATACCAAAAATGACGGAACTTCTGATTCCTCCGTGGTATAGCCGAAAGGCAATAGGCACACGGCAATAAACCAAAACAGGAACTTCTGATTCCGTCAAAGACGGGTACGTTTGCTATGTATTATATATAACTGTCAACTTTTTTTTAATTTAATATTTGCTTAATAAATACACTGGTAATAATGTAAGGTATGGAACCAGAGTAGCCCAGTGGCTTGCGTGCTAGCTTTTGACTGGGAGCACGTTAATTAGAACTAACTCATTTCAAGTTTTCTTTACGTTTCATACTTCAGAGTAGCCACATGTACCCTTAGAATAATTTCTGTCTGTCGGTTTGTCCACAAAATATTGCTACCATAAGACATATAAAGCTGAAACATTGATTGTAGATTTGTGTATGTCTAACTTAAAATCTAATCTTTGTATACAGAGGCTTTTTTTAGCACTGTACTAATAATGGTATTTTCTACTATTCTATAACTTCTGATTGTAGTATTAGTATAATACTATAATTGATATTTTGGAATACCAAGTATAATAGAATTTTTGATTCCGTCAAAGACGGGTACGTTTGCTAGTACTTTATAAATTCGTCGTATAAATTAATAATTTATTTTGGTCTTCTATGGTAACTAATTATTTTCTTTAATTGCAACCCTCTAACTGATAATATTATTAAAAGTCATTACGGATTACATCCGTAATGACTTTTAATTACGGATTACATAACTACCGTAATAAGTACGGATAAGTACGGATTACATTACATTTCATTATATTAATAATCCTTATTTAACAAATTCGTCCTTGAATGAACAGTTTGTGATTTTTCTCAGAGGTACTGAGTTCATGTGAGATTGTTTAAAGGATAATTCATATACTGGATGCTTAATATGACTTTTCAGTAACATCTCAAAAAATATGTTTAAATTAATTCATTAAATAAACTCTAGAGATAAATAAAATAAGACAAAGTTGTATTTGATAGGTATTTGAATGAAAACAAGAAAATTGATCTGGATTACTGAAAACAAGTTTCAAAGGACATTACATTATGCAAACCGTTAAAAAATTCTAATTTTATCGATTTGTTCGTAAATGATTGGCAATGAAATGATTTTGATGAATGTTTTGTGTGATTGTTGAAATATTTATTGGATGAAATAAATCTTTTAAATATTCTTGTTGAAATAGGCAGTGGGAATTTTTCAACTGTAACATTTAGTTACCTTTAAGAGACACTCAAGGAAGAAAGCAAGATAATGTCTTGAAGAGGCTGCAGCTGGAGTAAATCAGACAGCATCAAGACATGTGGTCGAGTGCACAGGACAGTCCTCTTTATGGCCTGGATGATTTCCAACCACCACTATACCATGCTCTTGCTAACCCTTGAGCCACTGCTACCTCCAACCTTGTACATATAACTTAACAACC
This sequence comes from Hermatobates lingyangjiaoensis, assembly GCA_026182355.1. NCBI lineage: Eukaryota > Metazoa > Arthropoda > Insecta > Hemiptera > Hermatobatidae > Hermatobates > Hermatobates lingyangjiaoensis. Next base: position 5,833,104 of record JAPFBL010000050.1, on the reverse strand, counting down.
AATAAAAAATAAAAACTTTCTCTCTTACGAATGTACGGGAAATTTATGCTGCACTTTAATCATGATCATAGCTAAAAATATTTCGATTAACAATTATGTGATTTATTTGAATCGATATAACTTGATGTCCAACTAACTAATGGTTAAGTTCTTTGAACATTTTAAAATATTTTATTAGAATATTTTAAATATATATATTTTATTGCCATGCATGTTGGAAATGAATTAAGATACCTAGATTTTAGAAGCTATTCTGATTAGAATTTTTATCTTGCTAGAGTAATCTAGTAAGTAATTACTAGAGTAATTTATCAATCACAAAATGTGTTCTAAATATAAGTATAACATTAACGAACAGATGTAGTAAATCAAGAATCTGGTGGATTGTACGATACTGCTCCAACTAGCCAACTTATATTTGGTTAATAAAAAGTCATATGAGAGGATCATTCATTAAATTGGATGAAACCATAACCTCAAAAAACATTAGTTGTACAGAGTAAAAAAGTTTATAAGGTATAAGGTGTAAAATTTTAAATACCATGGAAATCATTCTTGAATTCCTCGTATTCTAAAAAGAAGATTAGATGCTTATAAGTATATCAAAGTGTAGATTAATGTGAATTATTATTATTATTATTACTATTATTAAAGTGAAATACGGGCCATCGAGCTAACACATTTATCATGATAACACAATGGTGACTATGATGAATATGTAAAAATACGATAATAGTAACTACAAATTATTAACAAGTATCAATAATATCAAGTAATGAGTTAAAACATCTTATTTTGTAACTAGAACTGACACTGCATGTATCTGACTTCGAAAAGCAGCAAGGTTGAAATCAGTGAGGTTTTAACATTTACTTCAGAATTTTAGGCAGTACTATAACATTATTTATTACTAATTTCAATGGTTTTTATGTTTGTACATAAAGTTGAGAATTATTGATTGATTTTAGATTTTCCATTGTCTACATTTAATGACTTATTTTAAGTATTTTTAGCATTAATATTTATATTCCTAAATAAAATTCACACTTTTAAGATTTATTGATCATCTTTGTATCTAAAATTGACAATATATGTAATAGATAATCTATTGTTAACTTAAAATAGTAAAAAAAACTATTAAATAATCATCTGAAAGCATGTGTGATTAACCCGAGGGGATTAGCGAGTGTTGACTAATGTTTATCATAAAATTATAAAAGAATAATAATGACTTTCAATGTATAATCTTGCAGGATTCCATTTTGGCTATATTGTATGCAATTAGTACTTTTTAAAATTCATTTTTCAAAATTAGGCTGATTCCATTACTAAGTTGATTGTGTAAATAATTCTGCAGTATTCATAATTTAATGCAATATTAATTACAATAAATAATTAACTGAGGATGGACTTCACTTTTTTTTAACATTCTATTACTTAATCTTAAACTTATTTTAGCAATAATTAATAATGTAAACAAAAAACTATGAATAATGTTTCCTAATTTTCTTTTCATAATTGTATTATTACATGCACAATACTATTCCAAAGTAAATTTTCACATCATCATTAATGTTTCTTTTTTAAAATTGTAGAAATTGTTTTAAAATAGAATGCAAAAGGGTGAAACAAAGTTGTTTATTTCCATTTGAGATATTCAAAGTGGACTTTAGATGTAGCTGGGCCTAAACTGAGGGGTAAACCATCAACTAAATGTCCATTCCTTGCTGAGATTAAGCTCCTGTTTAAACAACAATACCTTAATAACGGATGGATTTTAACAAGCTGCTTAAGACTTGATTCCCTAGTTCAATCCATTCCATTAAAACTTTCTTTGTTTCTAACTATAGAGAGCAATTATTGCAACAAATTAAACGTACTGATGAATAAGTTTGAAGCTTTAAAAAAATAAAAACATTTAATGTTTTTAAATATCAAATTTTAAATAATATGTCTTCCATAGATGAACTTGGCTTAAAGTGTAAGTATAGTTATTTCGAGCAGATTAGATCGTATCGTCATGTGTGCGATTACGTCCATCACTATGTCGAATTCAAGCCCAAGAAATATTCCTCCACAAAATGAGACTCGAAACCTAATTTTAATTTATCTTTATGAATTATTCAGTTTGAAATTTATAACAATTTGTTAAATTTCTAAGGTCTTCTTAAGCAAACCAATTTTTAATATACTTTAAACATGTATTGTTTATATATATATATATATAGTTCAATATAGAAAAAGAAACATAGAGAAATCAAAAGACACACTTACTTAAAATTTTAAAATAAAAACGAAAACATCTATGCTTTGACAGTCGAAAAAAAATAGGAGTCCTTTTCTATCCTTGTGTTACCTTCGTTTTTGAAAAATTTTTATTCTTAACTCCATTGGATCGTTTCATTTAATTGCTAAATATATGTAGGGAATGAATTTTGAAACATAGTGTTAATAAGTTAGAAATTAGTCGCATAAAATTTGACATTTATATTTATTTAATTTACTACCAACATTTTCTCTGACTGATTCAGTTATTATAACTATAAATAATACTACAATATGACTAATAATTATTGTGGTACTAATTTTTTTAAAAAGAATTATAATACTTATTCCTTATAGCATATACCATATATAATATGTTTTCTGATGTTTCAGAAATAACAATGTGAATATAGCTGCATTTTAAATGGCTCACATACATAATTTAATTTTTTGTATATTTGCAATTCAAATTACTTTATTTTAATTGATATTGGTATTTCAAAAGTTCATAATTAATGATCTTGCATAAATCATTGGTTGTTAAGAAATTTTGAAATTACAAGAAATAAATTTTTTTTGGCAACATTTTATTTGCTATTTTCGTTTATAAATATAATTCTATGCTACCACAAACATGGAACCTTGCCAGTGACAAATCTGAAATAATTCCTTTGTTTGGCTAATACAGTTCACTTATTCCAAGCACCTTGAAATAAAGGGACTGCTACAGAATTATTTAGGTATTTCTTTTACGCGTGAGATAACTGCCAAAACAATTTACAGAAAGTAAACACCACTTTAAATAGAACCAATATTCTAGTTTAACATATATTTCAAATTCAGTTTGGTGCAAAAACTATTTTTACTGAGTGTGTAATACTTACATCACATATCAGCATTTTCTATATTAAATCATTCATTATATATCTCAATGTTTATGCTTATGAAAAAATAACACACTGATTTCATTTAAATGTAATATTTAACACTTTAAAATAATATGGATAAATACCAAATGCTATGAAGTTCTTAGATCAAAAAGTTGATTCATTTTCTGTGAAGCCACTGAACCAAAGCATTTTCTTATTAAATTACACCTCATCTGAAATTTAAAACAAAATTAAATTTCAAGTTAATAAATAATTCTAAAACATATGTTTTTCAAGTTCATATTCAAAATATTACCTTAAGGTAAACAGTTTTTACTTTGTTTGCTCTCTGATGACTTACATTGAAAGGCCTCAGAGCATTTATTTTTCTATTTTTATACTTTTTGCATTGTGGTTTAAACTTCATAAATTGCATCACATGTTTATTTATTAAATTTGTGATTTTTCTGCAGATATATATATATATATATATTTTGTTTTATTTTAATCTGTCTGTCTTAACCAAGTAATGTCATAAACTGTAAACTTTTCGTTCATTCAATTTTATTATCAAACTGATGGACACAGATTTTAAAATTTCAGGTCTTTTATCTTAGCTGTAACCATTTTTTAGTATCAAAAAAGTTTAAATAACTAACTTCAAACAATCAGAGATGTTATAACTAGAAATAAATTAAGAGTCCAAAACTCATCAAAATGAAAGTGGAACCCCCATAGCTGCTCTATTGAGGCTATTTTTGTTATTTTTAAAATTAGCTTTGGATATTAATTTATTTTTTAAACTTCAAAATTGTTCTCAAAAAACTATCACCCTTTTATTTTGGTTATAGGCATAGTGTACCAAAATCATTTACCCCTTCAATGTAATTGCTTTGATTTCAGACAGAATGCAATGAAAGAATTCCGTCTCTTTCAGACAAAGTCTGAATTGATTACTGTTTTGATTATAATAAGTTGCATCGTGTATAAGTAATAGTTTATGATTAATGAAAAATATCATTGTTAGTTATCCTAAATATATTTACAAATCCTACTCTTGAAGATATAGTAATTTCTTACAAATTTCAGACCTGTTGGAATGATTTGTTTAAATTAAATTACCCAAGGCTGTTCACATCTTTTATGTACCATCTTTTTCATTCATTCATTCTCACATGCTCTTGTTTTCAAGCACCAGCATGAGAGTTAACTAATTTTTAATGAAATATTACTCATCTAATATTCAAAGTCTATGAACTATTTATAGCGTGACAATGAATAATGATGAATTCTTAATTCATAGAATGTCACTAGTAGCTTACAAGCAGCTATATGGTCATTAAGAAATAAACATAACAATTATGAAACATCCATTCCATGTTACAATATTACCCAATCATAATCAAGTATATACAAACAAAAAGTATAGATGTCTCACATTTAGATATGTAAGGCTGTAAAATATGTGAATTGATTAAACGTTCTATCTAGACTCTAAACAACCATCTCGCCCTCTGGAGAGCGTCATAAAATATATAGGTCTTTGAAAAATTGCCTTTTATTAGTAAGCATTTCATTTCTAAAAACTTTCAAAATCAATTATAGTACAAAATGTTTACAATAGATCACGAATAATATATTTTCAGTTATTTAAAGACCCTAAAGTTGTTTCCCTTATTGCAGCTTTTAGTTGTATAGTAATACATAAAATTGAAAATTCTAGGTTAACTAGTTTGCGAAGGTAAATTTGTAACATAATTATAAAATAGCATAAAATTTTATAATTATTGAACCAAACAATATTTCTTTGGAATGGCATGTGTTTTCCGTCTCACATTTTCCACATGCTTATATAAAACATTGAAGTTCCTGAGCATTACTTATATATACTGCATTCCTTTTGCTGCGCTGTCTTATAGGCTACCACTTTCACCATTGCTCCAGGGTCGCTAAGTGTGAACAATTGATTATTCGCAACCATTTTATGTTATCATCAATCCACACAGCAAGCACATCATAGGCTTTGACCTGTCAACGTTATGTGAGTGAGTAAAATCAATGAATGCCACATATAATACAGCTCAGGATAAACAAACTTTCGTTTGCTTTGTGGGTGACTTGCAATAAAGAGATTTTTTGCCCTGTTGTAAATACCAAAAAAAAAATTAGAATATATCTAAAAATATAATTTAGTTTACCTAGCTTTAGCAAAACCTTGTATCTATGTAAAAGGTACCGTTGTAAAAATATTTTATTATACATTTCGTGATGTTATATTAGGTATAAAATAAAAAAGTATTGAATCCCTTACCTTTCAACTATTATTTGAAGTAGAAGATTTGTCTTTAAAGAATAAGGAAACATGTTTTAGATGTTTGAGATAACATTGGTTGTATAATGTTTCAGAATTTTTTTTCAGAACAGTAAGGTGGTTTGGCGGGAACGTTTGGCACTTACCCAAGGTTATACTTCACACGTGTATCATATTCATAGCCCTTTAAGGTTTTTTTTTTAAAAAAATAATAACAAACGACCGTCCAACATTTTTGTCTGTTATTATATTCAGATAACAATATTTAATTAATATTTAATATACGTATATTTTAATGCCTTATATTTCCTTAATAAGGAAATAAAGTTTACATTTGTTTCAGAAAAAAAATGCTAAGGTATTCTACAATATTCTTTTGAAAAAAAAAATAAAATGAAAAACCATTGATATAATATTATTATGAGAGAATTATAAGAGAAAGATTAAAGTAATAATATTTTTAAAAGTCATACGCTTTCCATACAACTTTATCTCATGTTCAGGAAATGTGAGTGAGTGCAGAATGAAAATATTTTTAGAAGAAATTATTCATGTCCTTTGAATGTTTTTAGAAGTAACAAAAAGTAATAACTTTAACTAACTTTCTAAATATCACAAAGCTACATTTATATCACTAGTTAAATCCTTATCACCATCAACAAAACTTACATCCATTTTTATAATACCCAAGAAGCAATTCTTTGTTATAACTTTTTGAATGTACTACTCAATCATTTATTATCATTTCATTAATATTGTTATTATTAGGAATATAACATATGAAATATATGTACATCTGTGTTTAACACCTTGAACACAATTAATGGAACAGAACTAGCTGTGCCTAGGATGCTGTATACTAACATTATATTACAATCCCATCTCTTTGCTGATCTAGAGTAACATCTACAAAATAAACTGATTTCTTGTTTTCTAAACATTTTAGGAGATAATACTACGAATCAAAATCATAAGAGTTTAGCTTCACAACTAACAGCAAATTACTAGGTTGATTGGAGCTGAAAACTCATTGTATCTTAACAATAGCTTAATTCATAGAAAATGTTATTGAAAATTTTAAAATATTTTCATTTGAAAATATTCTTTTTCAAAAAATATTTTTGAAAATGTTAAATATATTTAATCTCTATATTAATTCTAAATATATAAAGTTTTGTACAAGTTTGCATTTTGTGATGGTGTATGAGGAGCTGTTCAGTTAGTTACATGAAAAATGATGTGCTTACCGTCTATAACTTCCCTCGCCATTACTTTTATTCTTAAAAAATATGTATATAGTTTCCCATCTAATCTACTTTCAGCTTGAAAGTATTACGAGAATTAATATTTACGCAATTGTTTTCTTAAATTATTTCATCAATCGTGGCAATGAAGGGAACTCTTTTTCATTCTAAACAAATTTGTTTCAGAGTCAGTGATCTATAGTTTTAAAGAAATGAATTTTTGTGATTCAATTCATCATAGATAATTGGTATATCTCTTCATATTTGACCATAATTTAATCACTATGACATATATCGCTCAACTTTATTAATCGTGTGTTCAATATTAACCAATGACATTTAACAAATAGTGTTTTTCTAATTATTCCAATAAATTTCGAATTTATTTTGAGTTATTAATATCTGCTCCAACACTCACATTCTGTTTTAGTTTATACAGGTTTAAACTGTTTATACTGTAGTTTAAAATTATTTTTGTTGGCTAACATCAGAATCCTGTTCAAGAAGTAGGTAGTAATATTTACACAAAAATATTGATATAGATAACAAAACATGAGCTTAACAAACTCTAACATTCTCAGTGTAGTTATAAGAATCTGGCATAATTAATAATACAACATAATATATACAAAACTGCTACACAAGAAGATAAACCAAAACTAATGAACAGAAATATACAGCCATGCTTAGAATAACAAATGTTATTGTTGAGTAATAAATAAACATCAACGGTGGATAATGACTAGAAGACAGCTATAACGATAGCTTATCTCGAAAATGAGGCAGCAATCTAGAAGCAGTGAATGATAACGCTGTCTGGCCATATCAGTAGTCCAGAGTTAATAAAAGGGTCCACAGACTTGAAAAAAAAAGGTATAAATGGCTTCAAACATTCAAACTTGCAGGATGGGTAACAACAGAACAACAAAAGCAATAGAAAAAGAACAATTAAGATAGTCTAAATATATCAACTGAATAGTGCGTATTTGCGTCCGAAGATATAGCAGTATGCGCTTAATTTGAGATGCAATAACCAATAAAAAATATGGAAGTACAGAATACAAATTTTAGTCCAAGAGAGGCTATAAAATAATTATAAGTAATGACTAAATCAATAAAGAAAACCTTTAAATAACTGATATCATCAAATAATTAATAAACAAATATTTTATCAATTTTAATCAGTAAAGTATTAATATGAAACTTATAGAATTGCATGTTAAAATATTGAAACATACAAAAAGTTTTAATTTTTTGTATAGAAATATACAAATAATATAGAATAAGAACTAAGATTTTTAGTTCAAACCAAGTCACAAGCATTGTCCATGATACTAGATGTCAATTACCATACTTTAGAATGTCTGAGTGTTTTGCCTTTTATGTTTGTCCATCGGTTTAACACTTGGAGTTTCAAACAGCCACAGGAGTTTTTGATGCCCTGTGATATTCAAGTGAAAATTAAACATCACACTTGCTAAATCCGTATACAAGCGGTTGTGTGAAATTTAAGCAGTGACACGAGGTTCAATGGTAAGTTTGATGGAAAGGCTAAGTGAATTAAGACATAGAGTCAACAGGGAAAGTAATACAGTTCTGGCATCCCATAACGTTGTATATTTCTTTTCTTTTGATATTCCGAGTAGATTTACTGGCAATGGTACATTAAACTGCTAACATTTGTGATGATCTATAAATAAATATAAAGAAACCGTTTTAAAATTCAGGAAGGAATTTCAGATATCCTAAGTGCTCTTCAAGGATATTCTTAATTTGTGAACGCCGGGAGGGATATAATTGAAGTCTAATCTCTTGTAATGATACAAGATTATTTAATATTATAAAGGAACACAATGATGGTTATTAAGTTTGTGGAATAATCACGCTGAGTGAATTTGCATTGACAGTCTCAATTTAATTTTCCTCAATATTCAGGCTATTGCAAAATCGATGAAGACGTTATATGGGGACGGAAAACAACTCCTGTAATAGAGATATTCTTTGGTATTACGAGGAAAATGTTATGTATGAAAGGTTACGTGATCCCTAAGGAGTATTAAACAAACGGCAGACTCTACTTCCTTAATATGCTTTTAATTAACTTATAACATACGTTATTGACATTAAAAAGCGTTTTACAAGAAAGTTTAGAAAATAAGTTTAACTTGCTTAATTTAACATTTCATTCTTCTAATAAGACTTACTAAATTGACCGGCATTGTCAGGTCTACTATGCTTATTCTCTTCATCAAGTAGAACTGATTGCAAAAGTTGAGGGTGAAGTTACTTTGTCAAAAATAACTATACGTTTTATATTGTTTATTACATAATGTTCTGTATACCTAACAAGTGGTTTCAAAAAAATACAACGATACACAGGATCCCTTATTGACGTCTTTTTTCAGATAGGTTTACTTATTTCTAATGCCTAGAAGTCAATACTACATATGAAATGAAGTCAACACAAGTCTACTGTGTATCATATATCTATGTATATGATATCAAACATATGTTTCACGAATAATTCGTGTAAAAAAATTATTTTTTTAACAATCACCATGTTCAAATATTTAAAACTAAATGATGCAATTTGGTTGATATCTTTTTTTACTGTTCAAAGGCTAACAAAAAGTTATTTCTTGCTTAATAAGAATTAATTGAAGAACTTAATGTGTTTTTTGGTAAAAGCAAACTTGAATATTTTCAGCTTATATATTATGATGCCAAGGTTCAAGACAAGTAGGTTGAATTACAGGACAAAAATGAAGCTGCAGGTAGATTGTAAAGATTGTGCCATTAATCATGAGTAGAATTTAATTTGGGCTGTCTACTGGAGCACATGTTGAGATTAAGTGCAAAGATCCAATCAACAGCTAATCGCGTAAGCTGGCATTTTAGCAACCTTGTTCATCCCGCCGTTTATCAAGGTTCCCAACAGTGACAATCTATGAAAACTTTGAAGAGTGTTCCAATTAATCATTGAGAACTTAACTTCTAAGTTACATCATTTAATTATATTAGCATGAAATAGTAGATCATTATTTGCTAGTTTTCTTTATAGTCATTCATTGAACTAAAGCAATAATATTCATTCCTATCATATGCCCATCATTAATCCGTGTTAATAGGATATTTCACGTCTATAAATTTCATTCCCATGTGGAGAACAAGAAGATAAAATCAGCTGCTTGATGTCTTAAATTTCATTAGCCTCTTATATTATTTCGGCATAGCTGAATTCACTTTAATTAATATTTTTTATGTAAATATTGTAATTGTAAATGTTATTTAATTGACTTTACATTTTCCAACAATGTTAAAACAACTTTGAAAATCTAAAACCATTATACCTATGTTTTAAAGGGCATATCGTTTATTAGCTTACTTTATTTATATTCGAAGAAGGCATAAAAAATATAACAACTAGATTATGATGATTGAAATTGAACACACAATAGATGAATTGAAGGATTAAATGTAAGTTTCAATGATAAAGAAATTACATTATAAGTCTCTAAAATAATATCTGTCTTTATAAATTGAAATATCATTTATTTGGACGTCGACTTATTTTACGGACACTACGTCTTCGATCTCTTTAAAAGGAACTCAAAGATAACTGAAGGTCTTTCTCGTGTGAATGAGTAACCTAAACATCAATATTCAGTTTAAAGTATCAAAGTAGAGTACATGACAGATAAATACATAAATTAATTGTATCTATTCATCATGCATCATGCTGATACTCTGTACAATCATATTTTTAGAAAACCAACAGTCAGAGATTCTGTCATCGATGCTTCTTACCTTTCCCTAATCTTGTATTACGGTCATCAATTATTTCGCTTCTACTTTGATATAAATACTCGTGATAAGATATATATAATCAATATAATTAATATAATAGTTTAACAGGATTGATGTTCATGCAAATTAATTAATTATCAGTAGTCAAAAAAATATCAAAATTAATAGTTTCTCCAACAAATTTTATGGGAGAACGAAGCTGCTTAACTTTGTTTGCACTTAAAGTTTAAAGTGTTGATGCACTTTAATTCTAGGTTAGAAACACACCAATGAATATATAAAATGAAATATATCAAACGGCCGTAACAATTATATTCCTCACTTTGCTAAATATCAGACAATTTTTTTAAACTTAAATTATGATTAATTATCATCGACGCTAACAGTTATCAGTGAATTTTCTTATTATTGGCCGTGAGAAGCTGTTCTTCACATTCTGTTTCAGGAATGTAACATCGACGTTGATTACACTATCAGAAAGGAATAAAGTGATTGAATACCAAACATAAATACAGTACTATAAACAATCAAAAAAAAAAGAAGAACAGCGCTATAATGGATCCCTGGGAACTCTGATATTTTAAAGAACAAATACAATTTTAGCTCCAATTAAGAAGAGATTATTGAAAATTATAGATTAAGTCTGCTTAAACAAAATTTATATTACAACAACTAGAACAATATATGGTGACTGAAAGAAAGACTAGTCAATAAAGAAAAAAACAGAAAATGAACAAAATCGTATTGTTATCTAATATGGAGTGTTCATGAAGTAGCCAGAAGAACAGTTAAGCAGTGAGGGGACAGAAGTGATGTTAGAAATGTCACAGTGAAATCCAATATCACGTTAAAGGACTAACTAGGAGGTCATTTTGAAATGGCAGGTGATCATTTTTAATTGGCAGGTGACCATTTTGAAATGAGATGTGGTCATTTTAAAATAACCCGTGATTTCTGTACTTACAAAACTCTGTTGATCTTCCCAAACTATAGATATTGAACTATTACATTAGAGGTTTAAAATGAATGAACTCGTAATACAAACTTGAACACAAATGTGGCTTAAATACAAATTTCCTACGGTAATATTATAAAGACATTCTTTCCTTAATGTTATTTTCTGTTGGGTAAAATGAACGAAATATTTTAATTTACAGGTTTTGTTTGTTATAAATATGAATGATTATGTATATAACCTAAACTGATATTTTATATATTTATATCATAAATTTAATCACTTTTAAATGATTGATTTCTTTGTTTTATTTAATATACTAACTATGTGTATATCTTGAATCGTCTTAAGAATTCTATAGAAAACTTGAGACATATAAGAATCTTTGCTTTCATAACTTAATAATAAGAAAAAGGGGTAGCAGTTATTCTTGTCAACGAAGTTGAGTGAATTTATTTTTAAAAGTGTTACTGTAGCTTCTTAAGACTGAGTGACCCAAGGAGTCACGGGTTTTCTAGTTTTGAATAAATAAGAGCCTTTTGAAATAGAATTGTGCTCGGTTGTCTTGTGTCATTCTCTGTACTCTCTTTTGACAAAGCACCCACATGAAAGCTAACTGATACGTACCAGTTTTACAATTACTTCTGGATTAGTCAGTATACCAGATAAGAACATAATAATCAAAATGATTAAGTTTTTACTATACGCATTAATTTTTTTGCCACATATAAAATACTCCGTTAGAAGCAATTGTAACTGAAAGCATATAGTTAATACAAATAATATTTCTTTTCACTGTACTTTATAAATATTGTATTTTTTTTAAGGAACTTAATGTTGTACAATCTCATTAAATTTTAAATTGCCTCATTCTTGATAAAAATAGTTACAATGGAGGGGGATGTACAATAGATTCCACGATGAATATAGGCAGACGTCATTCCTGCTATCATCAGTAGATATACTTGTCATTGTTGTATTTAAGCGTATTTTGTTTATTTCAGGTACATATATTTAGAAGAAACCATTGGTTATATCATAGCAGTTATCATAACTTTGTTCAGATAAAATGTCAATCTATACCCTCAAATGAGGTTTAACCCATTGAGGTTAAACCAAAAAATCTCTTATACCGACACATTGGTTTTCTGGTCTTAATCAATGTGTTTGTTACATGGCTATTGCAGCTTAATTTTACATGTAAAAAGACTTAAATATGTTGCAAAAATATGATTGTTTTGGTTTATTATATTTTTATGCTTTGATCATTGTATGATTGATTAGAAACCCTTATATATAGTTTAGATTCTATAAATCCAAAATAATATTGTTATTGACTTAATCAGTTTAATAAATCAGAACAGAGTGATATTTTTAAAGCTTATAGAGTTGTTTCTTTTGTTGATTATAATTCTTTTAAACGGATTCAGTTGATTAGCGCTTCTGTTTGGTATATTGTATCTGTTTTGTGGCAAACCTGGGGGTGACGAAAGGGCTACATGCAAAAAATCGTCGGCCTGATTTGAGTTATTGGTGTTATGGCTGGAAAGCTAAGGTACACAGCGATCAGAACAGGTATGTTGTTTCTTATGAATATGAATACTTACCAACTACTTTTCACACTATAGAATTAAGGCCTAATAATTGTAATATTTAGTGAAATATTAATATTTTATCAATGTTGAATTTAGTGAATTATTTATTGTATGGCATGACTGAATAGCAAGGCTTAAGTTTATTGAATCACTGGAGATGTTATTTAAAACTAGTGATCATATTTGTCACGATGAACAAAAAGGACGCGATGCTTCAATATTATCTAAAAACATTGAGGGTTTTTAATCGCATCACGCTTATAAATCTGACATGAACTGTGCAGCATGTGAATTGATTACTAGTAGGACTTTGCTAGACAGCCATCCATCACAAGCGGTAAAACATCATGAAATATATGATTCAATGCCGTTTGCTATTTCAGTTTTAAGTTTAAGAAGTAAATCATCTATATCATATTATTCACTAAATATTTTACTTTTTTAAACAGTTTTAAAGATAACAATCTTCATTGATTTAGTTTTGTTAAAATTCTGGTATATAAATGAAATCAAATTCCACAAGATCAGCAGATAATCCTTTATTCCAAGTTGATATATTGCTTTTTTTAAAAATTTCAATAACGTACTAACAATAGGTTGAGTTAAGGAATTCAAAAGAAGTTGTTGAACGTACCATGAAGCCTTTTTCGACCTTCGACATTTCGACGAAATTCTGTTCAGGTCATCATTAAAATTACCTGAAAAAATTATCCCTCAAACAGCTTAACCTTTTCCGCGATGCTATTTCAATTCATCTCAAACCAACAGTTGAACATATTATTCTAAAACTTATCTTTCGATTAAGTAATAGCGCACGTCTAAATTTTGGAATTATTTTAATGTTTCTATTGTGTAGAAGTAACATTAAACTGTCTCCTGAAATATTATCAAAGTTATTGATAATCATTATAATGAGTTACTTTTTTTTTCTGGGTATATCCATTTTATCAATTGTAACACATTTGAAATCATTGAAATAGAAATATCTGATTTGTTCGTACAGGATAATTTCTTAGTATGAGTGCTTCATTGCATGAGCAATTTACTTTATGAGCAGTCATTCGTACAAATTTTTGTCACGTACGATGTAAAAATTCGTTGTAAAGCCACTCTCTTCTTGGCGCCTAAACGCTCTTATTATAAATATTTTATGTTTACAAAATAAACAAAAATGAACAGGTATTTTGAGGGGAGAATGCATTCATTTTCATATTAATTTGAAAATGAAAAATTTCTTCCCAATACGAGTAAGTCACAATACAAGATCGGACTGGGAACGAATTAAAATCGTACAACAAGGTTTTACGGTATAAGTAATGTACTAAGAGCAGTAGATAATGTATCTCTTACATGGTTACAGTTCAAATATTATCATAAGACTTTATAGGGTGTTTTAGTTTATATGAGAGTCATAGCTAAAATGTTTGTTAAGGAGGTTTTCAAAACTTACATTCATTCTTCTTCAAACTTACTTCTTCTTCTCTTATTACTCACGACTCCAAGTACTCAAAGGCAGTACTATAACGATTATTATTTTTGGAATTATAAGGTCATCTGCATATCCTTGCATAAAGAAGTCTTCACTATGTAGACCATAAAGAAGTTTATCTACATCCAATAAGCGTACACTGGTATATAGCAAACCTACTTGAGTGGTTTTTAGTGCACATATTTCCAGTTGTGGTATATCCTATGTTATTTTTGGGTTACATTCTTACCATCTGTTCTATATTTCTTAGTATAAAATATCAGTCGGTACTTCTGATTAAATGGACTCGAAACCATGTTATCTGAACTAATTCAATATTCAAAAGCACTCTTTAGGCATGTTCTACTTTGTTAAACAATGCAGTTATGAATACACCAAGAAAATTACTCGTATATCTGATAAAATAAAAAAATGTTAACTAAACCTTGTAATGTGGTTAGAACATCCCTGAGAAACATGATAAAATATTCCGTAATAAGTTTTTCCTTTTTTAGCTATAAAAATTAAAACGTCGTACATATCGTAATTAATCAATAAAATATTTTCAAATTTCATCCAGTAACATATAAATAGCATTTTGTTTGACTTGAAATGTATAATAACAAATCTATGTCAATATAACAAATCCAACAAGTGGAACATCTTGTCGTAGGTTGAATTCGAGGTTGAAATTTAAGCTTTTATAGATACAATGCCTTTGAAAGCAATGGAATTTAACGATTTATTATTTCAGCTTAATAATTTTATGTTGTTTATTTAGGCAAGTTTTATCACATGAAAATTTCTGTTTCACGAAAAAACTTACTTCTTCTGTAATCAAAATTGTGCCATAAAGCCTCTGTAAGTATATTTCATTCTACATGATCAAAAAGTTTTTTTTTTTATAGTTTCATTACTGTTAGTTCACGATTGTGATCTCTCTCAAGTCTACAAGTATTCTGTGGCAAGTTTGATCATATGATTTATCACCCATATTATTTTCTACCACTATTCTTTATAGAGAAAAACCTTTCTCATTGTATTATAAATCGGAATTTCTTTTCTGTTTGTAGAATAAAATTATCTCACTCCAAATGAAACAGTACAAGCTAAAATTTCGTTAAGATAGTAGGAGGAACGAAATACCCTCCTCATTCTCAGGACAACAAAAGCAAGCCTCTCTACCTTGCTTGTACAACTCTTATTTTTTTTTTTTCATTATTGTCATAAGACTTTCAAAACTACGTCTCATTTCTAACACAGAGATGTTCAAAAATAATAAATAATCATAAATTTCACATTTCTTATTACGGTTTGAAATGATCAAACCACAGTAAGAAATGGGATAACAATTCAAAGTATGTGTATATAAGGATTTTTACTTTCTTTTCTCTCTTTTTTTCTCCTTCTTTACTTAAATACCCCTTTTATTATTTCACTAGCAAATGTACCCGTCTTTGACGGAATCAAAAATTCTATTATACTTGGTATTCGAACATATCAATTATAGTATTATACTAATACTATAATTAGAAATTATAGAATAGTAGAAAACACCATTATTAGTACAGTGTTAAACAAATGCCTCTGTATACACTACATTAGCTGTCTGTCCTTCAGGTTCATGGAAGAACAATCAGTTGAAACCTCTGACTATTGAGCAAGTAAACTACAGTTGACCATGTGAGAAAAACTTGGTTTCGCTAACTTGAATTCATGCGTTAGATAAAGTCTCCCTTTGCGACTTAGTTAACGTCATTGCGAAATAGACTCTGAGGGGACCTTGCAATCATTTGAATGGATACAGACAGTGGTTCGGAAGACTCCCCAATACCACATCCAGTCATTATGTCCGCCTCTATGGCATATCTGTGTAGAGCACGAACTCAGAGTCGTGTCCCGTTGCACAGTTTTTGGGTCACTCATGTTTCGTAACATGAAATTTGTTACTGCTATAAATTGCAGCATCATTGGTGCTCCTACTTTAAGTTTTTACTCATGAGCAGGCAGTCCAGGAGAAATAAATTCAGAGTCAAGAAATTCAATTAGATAATGAACTGCTTCTTCATCACTAATCCAATCTCTTTACTGACTTGTAAGTTCTTTCCTCGGCTTCATATAGCGTAAGAACTTGTTTGTTGATTTCTTATGCCTGTTCATATTAAGGGCTGAGAATTGCTCGTTTACAAAACATTTATTCTAAATAGATAGTACATCCTTAACTCTGTGAAACACCATTTCAATGATGTCAAATACGCAATATATTCATATGCTCAATTGAAATTAAAATCAACTAACAATACCTACTTGCCACACCTGTGTATTTTCAAAACAAACTTGTTTGTGAAGTTAGGAAAATACAGCTAAAAGCCCATAACTTCGCTTCTGTACTGAATTAATAATCTATTTAGAGCCCATATTTTAAGTTAGGCACACACAAATCCAGTGTCAATGTTTCAGCTCGCTATGTCTTATGGTGGCTGAGTTTACTTGTGACAAACATTTTTGCGTTAAACGTCCATAACTTCACTTCTACGTTGAATTTCCAATAAATTCATAGCCTATATTTTAAGTTAGACCTACACAAATCTACTGTAAAAGTTTCAGCTTTATATGTCTTATGGTAGCTGAGTTTACCTGTGACAAAGTTTTGCGGACAAACCGACAAACCGACAGAAATTTTTCTAAGGGTGGATTCGGTTTCTCCAATGTATGAAACGTAAAGAAAACTTGAAATGAGTCAGTTCTAAGCAATGTACAGACAAAATCATTATTTTATTTATAAAGATTTTCTGAAAGCATAAACTGGTGTACAGTAAGGTGCCTGCACTGCCTGTCATTGTATCGGTCGGTAAACGCATTTACGTCTCCGTTCCTTCGTTCCTTCTCCTTTTTCTTTTTCTTCTCCTTCCTGAAGATGACAAGACATCCGAAAATCATGAGTGTTAGTCCTATTTTTGGTGTTCTTTAGTATATATATACTCAATGTCAAAATGGTATTGTTCTCAAGGACAATAAATCAACTTCCAAAAAAAAAAATTGGAGTGACTGATAACATTGTTTTCAATAACACCTGACTTGATATCATTGTGACAAATCTTTAGCCACAACAAAAAACGTATCTTTAATTTAAAACAACTATATTTCAGAATGCTGTTTTATTGGAGGACTGTGAATGGAGAACATTTTTTCCTTTTTTTGAACACCTTGACTGACTCAATGAAGAGAGCCCTGGGAGGGTGTCCCAGAGGGGTCCTTATTGTGTTCCCCAAGTAGCTCTGATACAATCTTAATAGACTGCTCTTCCTGGCCGTTCTGCCTCGGGCTTTTTCATTCCCTCACTCCCACTTTTACCTATACTGCTGCACAACATTCTACCTCTGAGTAAACAAGACGTTCTTTTAATAGAACTCTGAAATAGCTTACTTTTGTACATCAATACCATTCTGTCAATCTGCAGGTACTTAAATCATTTTTAAACCCATCAGCAGAATCTTGTTAAAGGAATGAACAAAAAAAAAATAGAAATTACGTTTGTGGATTATAACAATCCAAAATATTTTCTTATTTCCGTTGTCGTTATTATTCCCTTCAGTCATAAATAAATTACCAGTATCCAAAATTTTTATAGGATATCACATTTATCATACCATTTAACAGTATTTAGTTAAATCATTGTTACCACCAAGCATTGATATAAAAATATCTACAGTGGCTTGCAATCAACTTTACTACCATCAAATATTTCATCATGCTTGGTAACAATCAATGGAGTATTAGTGTTTACATTAATGTGACTGACATGTAAATGTAATCTCAAACTCTCTGCTGCAGTTTTATCAAACTTTAAAATAACCAATTTTATTACTTTATTTCTTTTAATGTGGCTATATATATTTTATTAGTTATAGAAAACTTAAATTTGTTGTTTTTAATCAATCTATCATGCTAGAATTACTTCGATTATTATAAAACTGATGTCTTCAGTTTCATCGGTATTGCAGGTCCCCAAGCCATTCCTTTAAAAAAAAAAATCATTTTACTTCATTAATAAACCTTATGATTATCTATAATGCAGTATATCCTAGTCGCTCGAGTTCTCAACTCTGAACTGGTAGATACAGGGTTTGATATAGACCACAGTTTTTTCATGCAGGAGATAAAAATTCCGAGCATGTCATCTTTTGGAGGGGACTTTAAGACATCTGTTCCAAGCCTATACCACGTCAGGAACAAGAAGCTGAGAGCATTTGATACCGTTCAGTTGCCTTCCATTATTACTAAAACACAGTGGTTTCCTTATAATTTTATATAATTTATCGAAAGGCTACTTAAAGATTGAATCTAGTAGTAAATTAATACACATTAAAGGGATGATTACTTGTGTTGCTACACGTTAATAACTAACATGTTGCACGTTTTTAAAAGTGCGAATTATATAATTATGTAAAATTTATATAATAATTATATTATATATCAAAAATAAATTGAATGTAAGACTTAAAGTAAATTATATCAATATAATCCTTAAGCCTGAGGAAAAAAATGATTAGAAGGTTTCATTAAGGGTCATGTAGAAGTTCTGGCCATTGAAAAACTCAGTGTAATATTCTATTACAATAATCATGCACAAATCATGTCACCCCTAAAGTATTTCCTGACTATCATCGAATAGTGTTAAAATCAAAAGCTATAATAAGAAAATCACTCGCTAAGCAGGTTATTGGAATACTTTACAGTTGACCAGTGAATAGTATTATAGTTTTCAGCAAAAATAAATCGCAAAGTTGTTTATTTTCGTCATTACTCAAATATCTATTTATGTCAACAAAATTAGATATTGTCAAAAAACGAAATACTTAAAAAACAGTTTTCATAACTTAGAAAAGCTTTAAAAGTTTATTTTTAATCTGCATGTTGACGAGATAAAGTTATAATTACTGTTTTTGAGGACGGTAAGAGTTTCCTCTCCTGAATTTCTTAATGATGAATTAATGGCATTACATCTTTTGTACTATCATTAAAATACCTCTCTTATATTGACAAGGCTTTAAAACGTAGTAAAACAGAACTTCACTGATTCAACAAAATGTCATTCAATGTTGAATGACGTGATTTTACCGTAACATGATTCATTAGACTCTCTTCCTACGTTTGCTCTTAAACTGGATTTTAATAAAAAAAAATTAGTTAGTTAATTGAAAACTCTCCCCAAAAAACTGGAGTGTAGTAGTAATTATCAAATATTGAGTAAATGGTCTCATGAATTATATATAAATCAGTGTTAAATCGTAAAAAGCACATGTCAACCAACACCCATACAATATAACTGGGGAAAAACGAAGAAGCATTTAATTTTTGTTATAAATGAAAATCTAGATATAAATAGGAGAGAATCATATATGATTACATATGAAAAATGGGTGTTGTTAACAAATATTATTGAATATTATCTGATTAAATTTAACAGATCAAATAGTATAAACGTTAGTCATTGTTCATTCATGCTCAACCCAGTACTGACAAGAGTAATTGCTTTTGCTGCGAAGGTTGACAGCTAGCAGATAGTTTGTTACTTATTTATTCCTGAACTTCTTTTGTTTACCTGACTTCCATTCCAAACCATTGTTCTCTTTCTTGCACTTTAAAATATGCCTTTTACTCTCTTAACTTTACACCAGATGCAACATCACTTTATATATATAGTTCAATGTACATAAAGAAACATAGAGAGATTAAAAACACACACTTACTGCCTCTAATTTTCAGTTCAACCGTCTGCAGAGGAGATAAGAGAGGGAAACTAAGCACACTGGTAGAGAGACGGTTGGAGACCCAATGGATTAAATTAGTGTTTTTAATTTCTCTATGTTTCTTTTTGTACATTGGACTGTATTTGTCCATTTTGGATAGTATTTTCATCGAAAAGGTGTATATATATATATATATATATATATATATATATATATATATATATTTTCAGGTAACTCACCACAAATTAAAGAAGATAATAAATAATAATAATAAATTATATCTTCTTTAATTTGTGGTGAGTTACCTGAATATATATATATATATATATATATCACTTTAATTTAATTAAATTTAAAAAAAAAGTAGAGAGAGAGAGAGAGAGAGAGAGAGAGAGAGAGAGAGAGAGAGAGAGAGAGAAGAGAATGAAGATTATTGTAATGTAAAAATATATTTATCAGAAAATATAAAAACATATATAAATTAATTAAACAATTCTAAGCAATAAAAGGAATAAATTAATTATAAATAACATTAAAGTAAAATAAAAAAAAGTAACGTAAAAAATTATGTTTAGTAAAAACAGATAGAGTCTCGATAAAAAGGAAACTAGTTAAGAATAAGATGTCTTGAAAAATAAAATATAAAACAAACTAATAGTTAGGAATAAAGAAGGAAATAAATACATTCAAAAGATATGCGAGAAGAAAAAATATAAAAAAATAAATATTAGAAAATAAACAATAAAAAAAACTAAATAAATGGGAACTAATAAAATAAAAAATCAGAAAAAAAGTCAATAATTATCATTTATCGTTTAGCCCAGGTGCACTGCGTGCCCAGGACAACCAGATTGTGTCTCCTAACGAGCTTTAACGGTCAGGGTATTGTCATCAGATGAAATATGTCGCAGAATTTGCACACTGTAGCAATCGTTAAATGGCAAACCGTGGGCATAGGCGTGGATGCTAACAGGTAAATTAGAATTGTTCTTGACGAATGCTCTATGACCATTCATACGGAGGCTGAGCTTGCTAGAGAACAAATATTTGTTCTACTGTGTAAAAAGAATCACAACGTGTACAATCCAATTTGTAAATACGGTTTTTGGAGGTGAATGAAGCAATCCTTAGAAACAGGAATGGGCTGGTTGCAGGAAGTTGGAGTCAAGTGTGAAAGGGGTTTGAGAAGCGGACAGGTCAGGCACACCCGTCGTTAGCAACATCGACAGACAGAAATTTCAACTTAGATGGGAAGAATAAAAGTGAACATATCCAAGTACATTCGTAGGTTATCTATATACACTAAAACGTAACTCTTTAGGCAATATATGGATCAGGAGATCTAATAATGGCAAATTACCACTTACTTCTTCTTCCATTGTGAACTGGATTGTCGGCACTAATTAATTTAATTTTATTGAAAAGCATCTTTATTTATAGAATTAAGACAGTTGCATAGTATATCGTCAACATATCTATACAATTTAACATGTCTAGGCAATATTGAGCTTAACATTTTAGTTTCAAAACATTGCATATATAAATTACTCTGGAGGGGGGATAACAGGGAGGTAACTGCTCTTGGTTTTGCCTCTGATGAAGACCGCTTGTTACGGTAATAATATATTACCGTATTACTACGGTATTTTATTAAATATATATATTCCATGCTAATTCCCATGACCTTCGTTTCAATGATTGTTTCAATGATTGATTCCTCAAACAAATCCCCGAGTTTAATACCCATGTCACGCTTAGAGCTTCTGAAGAGGCATTCATATGGCTCCTTGGGTCTCACTCTCCTACTGGTCTTAACATTTACCGTTAATTAATTTATATATATATATATATATATATATATATATAGGTATTATTATTTTATTGATTCTCATTAGTTATACTTTTTACTTTAACATAAGTAAAGTATAGTGATCGTGAAAAAATTCGATCTCGAGATTTTGACGGAATTACATGTTTTGAGGTCCCAGAAGTCGTTTTATGAGGTTTTAACGATGATGTCTGTGTGTGTGTGTGTGGGTGGGTGGGTGGGTGGGTGAGTGTGTTAGCATTGCTTGTTACCACGCTACGGTCCAGAATCTTTGATGGATCAAGTTGATATTTTACACAAAAATGGGCCTCTTAAAGACGAAGATCCCTATTGTTTGGGAAGAATTATGCATGATGGAAAAGTCACTTTTTTTGCCAAAAACCGTTTTTTTTAAAACATTTATTTCTCCTAAACTGATAACCCTAGAGTTTTGAAATTTTGACATTATCTTTGAGGTTTAAATGGAACAAACGAAAAATATATTCAGAATTTTAAAACAACAGGAAATATTTTTTTTTTAATAAAATGTAAAAATTTTGGCTTATAATTCAATCTCAAACCTTGTGAGAGCGATACAAGCCATACTGTTTGACGGATCAAAATGAAGCTATGCCCAAAAATAGAACATTATGTGGAGAATGAGTTGAGATATTTTTTTTCAAAATTACATTCGCTAAAGGGGCGTTACAGTACGATTTCTGTTTTCACAAAATGATTTTTTGACGCGAAACGGCTCATTCAAAAATAATGAAAATTTGACCAAAAATTGAACAAAAAATTAGCTATTTTTAAAAAAAAATTCATGAAGTTTCAATTACGGGAAAGAGCAATAACGATATAAAAACTCTTTGTTTATCTTAGACAAAGCGATCACCTGCTATACTTGTCGAATTTTTTATATTTTTTTACATTGTTTACATTGACTTAGAAATTTTTTGATCAAATCCACTGAGATAAAATTGATATTTATAAAGGAATAATTTAAATTGTTTATTGACTTATATGAGATGTAAGAGGAATAATATTGTGCAGGAAAATAATAACACTCACTCAGAAAAAATTCGTATATATGTTATTTGACAAAGGGGAAGGAAAATGATCTTATTAAATACTAAGAAGATTATTATTATTATTATAATAAATAATAAATTATTTGTGATGCACAAAAATAAGCTTATAAATTGATATGTCCTTCAATCACTATCTGTACCACGTCAGGAATGAAAGGCTAATAATTATATCCCATTTAGATGTTTACGTTATGCTTAAATGAGACGTTATGTTTTATATACTCAAGAAATTTGACATTAAGTTACTTATAGTAAAGTAGAGTGTAGGCCACTCCAGATTTTTTTACATTGTTTACATTGACTTAGAAATTTTTTGAGCGAATCCACTGAGATAAAATTGATGTTTCTAATGGAAAAATGAAAATATATTATTGACTTATAAGAGATGTAAGAGGAATAATATTGTGCAGGTAAATGATAACACTCATAAAAAAAATTCGTATATATATATTATTTGACAAAGGGGAAGGAAAATGATCTTATTAAATACTAAGAAGCCATAAAATTCCCAGTATAATAATTCTGTTAAAAACCAAAAATGTAAAAGATAATTCAAAATTGAAATCTTTCGTTTAGAGATTGATAACTGTAATTATCGTACATCTTTAATTAACAAATCACCTTAAACAACATTTTCTTCGCTGTTTAAGAAGTTTTTCAGAGAAAAAAAGAGTATTTTACTGTTTCAAATTTGAAAATTTTACATTAATATTCAATGTAGAAGGATGTCAAGTAAACGATGTAAGAAATCTACTGGCTATTTGAACAATAGCCATGTTCTATTGTAGGATACTATTTCGTTTCAAGAAATGTTCACTTTGGTTTAAAAAATGTTATTACTGCTGTAGTTATACTAATGAAATTATTTGCAAATAATAAATTATTTGTGATGTACAAAAATAAGCTTATAAATTGATATGTCCTTCAATCACTATATGTACTACCTCAGGAATGACAGGCTAATAATTATATCCCATTTAGATGTTTACGTTATGCTTAAATGAGACGTTATGTTTTATATACTCAAGAAATTTGACATTAAGTTACTTATAGTAAAGTAGAGTGTAGGCCACTCCAGATTTTTTTTTTTTAATTTTATTTGCACACTTATTGTTGTTTTCATTTTTATTTCATATTATATATTCTTTGTCTTGTTTTATATATAAAATTTGAGGGATTTCTATTTTTCCCTTCCTTTGGTGGCGGTGTGGGGAGAGGGGGTGCAGCAATGCGGGGGTTCCACGAGTTACTCTGGAGGGCAGTAGCAGTTCGCTTCTCAATTCGAGTGCTTCGCACTTCTTCCTCATCATGACGGGTGTCGAAATATCAAAGTGAGTTCTGTAATGACAAACTATGTTTGTCATTAACTAACTATGTTTGTCAAAGACAGACGTAAGAACGTTCTGTTCTTTGGTATTTGTTAAATTATATATATAATAACGTTCCTTTCTATCTTCAAAATCTTTAGTAGGTTGTAGACAAAAAAGATAACTGCTTAAATAATACTTTTAATTAAATATTGTAAGAAATAGAAAGCAAATAATAAGTTGTCTAATTAATAAAACAAATTTACTCACCAAATAAATAGTATTGAATAAATGTTCATTATCCATGAAGAAATTATAATGTGCACTGTAAAATATAAATCTTTGATGTAAAAAATCTGCACAACAATGCCAATATTACCTATGAAGTATCAGTAATATTATAGCCTTTACATCTCCGGCTGAGAAGGTCTCTTTTTCCCACCGAGAAAAGAGTAAGGAGTTAATTTCGATAAGTGAAATAGGTTAGTTTCTGTTCTTTTTTTCGCAGTCTTCTACGTTTGTGATATTGGAAATCTCTTTTGATCTTAAAAGGGCTACTTCTTTCATCGTCTATTTTATTTCGGTGGAGTTTTTCACTTGTCTACAGACACCATACACTTTAAACAAACTCATGTCCCTGGCTATTCTTATCCACCCTCTTTTTATTTTTTAAATACATTTCTTCTTCGCTTTTGATTGCTTGCATTCTCTCTTCATGTAAGTCATAATCTGGTTTACAGTCTAGCTGGTACATCATCTTTTGTATGCCCATTCAGGCGATAAGCGCTGTGAATGATGTCATACTCATGCATAAACAGCTCTGTCAGTTTCATGCATGAGCGGTACTCATTCTTATTATTACACTTGCATCAGATTCTATCAACCAATATTTGGTTTAGACGTTCATTTATATCACTTGACAAAAAATTGTCTACAGATTTTTTTCCAAACAACAAAGTTTCCAAATATTTTCCAAATTTGCCGGAATAGAAACCACTATATTGATCTACCAATGATTTTGCAACTATATGTTTACTTTTGATTGATTGCAACAGCTTGTTGAAGACGTAAGGACGTTTTACTACTGAATTTATGATTCCAAGCTTACCTACTAAAATGGTCGACCAATAAATGCTTATATCTTTTTTGTCCTGCTCCCGGTAAAAACTCCAAAGCGTTTATTGACATGATATAAACATCTCGAGTGGCCTACACTCTACTTTACTATAAGTAACTTAATGTCAAATTTCTTGAGTATATCAAACATAACGTCTCATTTAAGCATAACAGAAATATCTAAATGGTATATAATTATTAGCATTTCATTCGTGAGGTAGTACAGATAGTGATTGAAGGACATATCAATTTATAAGCTTATTTTTGTACATCACAAATAATTTATTATTTGCAAATAATTTCATTGTATAACTACAGCAGTAATAACATTTTTGAAAAACCAATGCGAACATTTCTTGAAACGAAATATTATCCTACAAGAGAACATGGCTATTGTTCAAATAGCCTGTAGATTTCTTACATCGTTTACTTGACATCCTTCTACATTGAATATTAAAGTAAAATTTTCAAATTTAAAACAGTAAAATACCCTTTTTTTCTCTGACAAACATCATAAACATCGAAGAAATAATTTTGTTTTAAGATGATTTATAATTAAAGATGTACGATAATTACATTTATTAATCTCTAAACTAAAGATTTCAATTTTGAATTATCTTTTACATTTTCGGTCTTTTATAGAATTATTATACTGGGAATTTTAATATTTAAAACAATAATAATAATAATAAGCTTCTTAGTATTTAATAAGATCATTTTCCTTCCCCTTTGTCAAATAACATATATACGAATTTTTTCTGAGTGAGTGTTATTATTTTCCTGCACAATATTATTCCTCTTACATCTCATATAAGTCAATAAACAATTTAAATTATTCCTTTATAAATATCAATTTCATTTCAGTGGATTTGCTCAAAAAATGTCTAAGTCAATGTAAACAATGTAAAAAAATATAAAAAAATTCGACAAGTATAGCAGGTGATCTCTTAGTCTAGGATAAACAAAGAGTTTTTATATGGTTATTGCTCTTTCCCGTAATTCAAACTTCATGAATTTTTTTTTATAAATTACTAATTTTTTGGTCCATTTTTGGTCAAATTTTCATCATTTTTTAATGAGCCGTTTAGCGTCAAAAAATCATTTACGGAAAACAGAAATCGTACTGTAACGCCCCTTTAGCGAATGTAATTTTGAAAAAAAATATCTCAACTCATTCTCCACATAATGTTCTATTTATAGGCGTAGTTTTATTTTGACCCGTCAAACAGTATGGTTTGTATTGCTCTCACAAGGTTTTAGATTGAATTATAAGTCAAAATTTTTACATTTTAAATACAAAAAATATTTCCCGTTGTTTTAAAATTCTGAATATATTTTTCGTTTGTTGCGTTTGTAACCTCAAAGATAATGTCAAAATTTCAAAACTCTAGGGTTATCAGTTTAGGAGAAATAAATTTTTTAAAAAAAACGGTTTTTGGCAAAAAAAGTGACTTTCCCATGATGCATAATTCTTTCCAAACAAAAGGGATCTTGGTCTTTATGGGGCCCATTTTTGTGTAAAATATCAACTTGATCCATCAAAGATTCTGGACCGTAGCGTGGTAACAAGCAATGCTAATACACGCACCCACCCACCCACGCACGCACCCACCCACCCACCCACACACACACACACACACACACAGACATCATCGTAAAAACGTCATAAAACGACTTCTGGGACCTCAAAACATGTAATTCCGTCAAAATCTCAAGATCGAATTTTTTCACGATCACTATACTTTACTTATAGTAAAGTAAAAAGGGTGTTGTGCTGAACTTAATATTCATGGTAAGCCGACTTCTCTATTTGTTTTCGTTTTGTTTTTATACACATTTAACAGAATTTGTAAAATTTTTGTATCGCGCAGTCTATTTTCTGAAATAGTTAAAGAGGCATAGTTTATTTGCTACTTGGCTCAAGCCAATGTATCCAAAATGTTTATGATTTTGGTCAATTAATTGTTTAGTAAAATCTTTGAAGACATAAATTCTTACTGCACTTGGAACCAACTTACTGCACTTTAAAATAAATGCCACCATTAATGTTAATCCTCATAGAATTATTAATTTCATCTGCAATATTTTTGACTAGCCAGCCTAACGCCTAGTTGCATCGAGTTTAGTGCTTTCAAACCATCGACTTTACTGTCAAATTTGCTTTACAAGGTAACGCATCTGCTTCTATGCTATCTTCTCCTGCCATATACATTATTTTCAAATGATACTGTGATAGATAAAGCATGAGATCTCCTAGTGCTTCATCCGTTTTGATTATTATTTTAAATTCAGTAGGGGTTTGTGATCGTACGTTCCTGTAAATTATTTATAAATTAAATAATGTTGCCAGTGTACAACAGCTTCTTTTAACGCATAACGTTCCTGATATTTTTTTTTTATTACTTTGCCAGTTCTCTATCAAAAGTTTGGATATTTATAAAAGCATAATTAGTTTTTGTTATCCCCTAATAAATCTTGAAATCTAGTTACATTATTTCTTCAAGCTTCTCTTTACACCAAAACGAAGATGTAAAATCTGATAAATAACCAATAACACTGGGATATTTCTATCTGGCTCTAATAGCAGGCGTTCATTATTAAGGCGAAATCGATTATGGGTCCCTGATTGTACTTGTTATTAACTCTTCCTGTTTAGTTGTTCGTCTACCCTCCAGAAGTAAATGCTACTTACTGACTTTTTTTAAGGAAAACCATTTAATTCGAAAATATTTCCTACTCTTCTACTAATATGCACTTGTAATTTTCTTCACGAAACTGGGGTATTTACTTGCTAAGTAAATTTACTTCCTGAATACTTGCTAAGCAATTAGATTCAGTTTGTAATATTCCGTTTTATTTTTAAAATCTTTACTTTGGAAGTAGACAAACAAATCTCCAAAAATAATAGTTTTTATTAAAATTAGTATTGAAAATAAAACATATAATACGTTTTCTAATTAGTAAAATAAATTTACTCACCTAAAATAATAGAATTGAATCTATTTCCATTGTCCATAAATTAATAATATACATTGTAAATTATAAACATTAATTTATCATTTGAACAACCTGCACAGCGGAGCTAATATGACCTACTAAATGTAACTAATAATTAACTAATAGCCTTTACATACATAAATATATTACTATATCAATAAATTCAAAAATTGTTCATTACTATCAAAACTTTCTCGCTGTTATATAGATAGTTGTTCTTTTTCACTAATATCCATTATTCTAATTGTAGTGTGCTTTATATCATGTAATAACTAACAAGTAACCTAAAATAATGCGCTTAACTTAAAATTTGTAAATATTTACATAACAACAAATTTAATGGTGCCATATCCCCGTGACAAACAGGATAAAATTAATAATTATATTAGTAAATAATACTATATATAATGCAATAATACTGGAAAACAAAAGTATTATTGTCGAACTCTGAAACATATATACATACTCTATAACTATCAATAATAGAACCACAATAAGAAAATGGGAAAACATGACTTAGATCTTTTCCACTGCAACAAGCAGTCTTCGTCAGAGTCAAAAACCCAACTGAAACACTAGATGCAAAGAACATCTGGTGAGGGGTCAGAACAACAAAGATCGCGCGCCACGGCTGAAAGACCCCAGCTCTGACCTCCCACCCCATACCGTGGTCCGATCACTGACTGCTACCCAACGTGTCCATGCAAAGTCTATATATATATATATATATATATATATATAGATAAAAGGACCCCACCTAAACATGCAAAACAACAATCAACGACCCAACCACAATAAGAAACGGGAAAACAAGACCAAGATCCCCCAACCTCAACAAGCGGTCCCCATCAGAATCAAAAACTCAACCGAAACACCAGACTCAGAAAACATCCGGTAAGGGACTGAGAAGAGTGGGAGAGAAAAGTGGAATTTTAAAAGGGTGAAAGCGTAGGAAAGGTATGTTTCCCAGAAAGGTATGTTTGGGGAAACGGATGTACAGTAAGAAAAAGTAAAAAACTATCCGCTAGCTGTCAACCCTTTTAGAAGAGGCTATTGCCCTCGTAACAAAACTATCAAGTTTGAAGAGACCGTTACTAATGTTTATAATATTTTATCTATTAAATTTAAGTAGAGACGATTCAATAATATTTCTTAACAACATTGCTTTTTCATAGGTAATAAATTTAGCTCCTGTCCAATCAATATGATGCTTTTCATTTTTTATATGCAAGAATAAGGCACTATTTTTTTCCTGTCTACTTACGTTGTATTGGTGTTGTTTTATACGTGTCTTTAATGATGTACCAGTTTGACCAATATAAATTTTATGGCAATTTTTGCACGGAATTTTATAAATACCACCGGACTTCAATTCGCTGGGAGAGTTTTTTATTAACATATTACTTTGTTTCCCCAAACATCCCTTTCTGGACATTAGTACTTTCCTGCGCTTTCACCCTTTTAAAATACCACTCTTCTCAACTCCTCACCAGATGTTTTCTCCATCTAGTGTTTCAGTTGGGTTTTTGACTCTGACGAAGACCGCTTGTTACAGTTGAAAGATCTTAGTCTTGTTTTCCCATTTTCTTATTGTGGTTTGATCATTGATTGTTATTTCACGTGTTTATGTGAAATCTTTTTATACTCTATAACATATAAAATTTTACCTAATGAACGGTATAGAGACAAATTATGTCTTTAATAGCAACCCACGCAGCCACATGCAGACAGGAAATATTTAATCTGTTCATCAGGCCATGATCTTGCAAATCCATGAAAAACTCGAAAATTTCTCTGTCACAATGTTTTTTAATAACTAATTAGCTAATTTGGTATGTTAATGTAAAAGAACACAATATCATCCTTTATACAAATTGTTTCAAAAATACAATTTGTATTATAAATATATGTCAAACTATGTGCCAACAATTATAGCTAATAATGTATTTATCTCATATTTATGTAGTAGTTATCAAACAGTGAAATTCCAGTGATCACATTGTTCACATAATTCTAAATTTTGCACAAGTTCATATTTTGGGCCCCCCCCTCTTATTTCTGGTCATAATCAAACACAATTAATAAGCATTAAATCACAAGGCTTTAGAGTGCGCGTTATTCTAAGTGGAAAAAAAAGTCTTATTACAATTCTTTATTCATCCTTTATAATACCGGATATTGGGATCCCTACATTAAGCTTATATCATTCATTTATTGATAATTTCATGAAAATTTATTATACAATGGCAATCTATCGTATAACCTGTTATGGTGTCTATGACAGGGATAGAAAATACTTTCAGAATTTTTATAAAACATCAATTTAAGATTTATGCAGCATACAGGATATATTGTTTTAATAATCCTATAAAAGTGAATAAAAATTTCTCTGATTTCACAGACTGAACATGTTCATATAAATCAACCCAGAATGAGCTTAATAAACATGATCAGGAGATTCACAAAGAAGCTGTACAGCATAACCAACAATTATTTTGTGTTTACAATAAGAAGATTAAATCCGTTGGAGTTGACCCTGAATCGAAATGTTCTGATTTTAGTAAAAAATTTTCCTCTATTGTAACGAAATGTTTTAAAACTAAACCTATTTTTGTTGAATTCTGATAAAAATATTGTGACTCATTTAAGATTATAGTAAACAAAAATTTAATATAATTAAAAATAATTATAAAGTAATCGACAACCAAGTAAACATTGTTTTTAATTTAATGTGGCTATTATGTAATCGTAATGTCAGAAGATGTGTGAAATATCAAAATCACATTTGATCAGTGTAATGATTTAATTTGTTTTAATGTTGTTATAAACGTTTGGTTAGTAATAGCAAGCTGGAAGCATTAATTTAGAAGAGTCGAATAAGTTATTATTAATTATACCAAGTCTTCCAAGAGGTAAGTAGAAAAGTTGGCAGAAGAAATTCTACAGTACGGCTCCTAAGAAATTCTGAGGTAATGTGGAAAACTAGGCTAGTGTCCTAGAACAAAAAGAATATTGTTTGTTTAACACTGAATGTTCTAGTTGGTATTCCTACTTAACTGGGAGTCCAGCACTATGTGCATAAATGCATTTTTTCCCTTGAAAAAAAATCATTAATAAATTATTATTATTATTGTTGTTGATATTAAACTGAGAATTTGATATACTACGAAAGTTGTATAATGTATTTCTGCGAGAGGGAGTATTTTATAGAAGTCTTTATGGTTTTAGAAGACTATACAGTTATAGAAGCAGTGTACCACTGCTATATCATTGTACTGTGTTTCATTCTCTAATTTCTACAATTAACATTAACTTTTAAGTTCTTTAAAGAACTTTATAACTTTCCTTAAAAAGTATCTTTCACTCCTGCTAGTTTTAGATATCATTTACAAAAATCTTTGGTCTCTTAAATGAAATTTCTTCGCATTGACATATGGTGTAATTAAATGTTTCAAATCTTCTTCGATGGAAAGTCTGCATTAGTTGAATGATGTTAATTACAGCTTGCATAAGTGGTATTTAAAAGTTCAATATTGGCTTATATCTACTTCGTATAACTTTAAACTTTCAATATCAACATTTGCTTATTTCTATATATATCTTTGTATCACTGGAATGAAGTTTCAAGATTAATATCCACTCCGTTATTATAAGCACCATTCATTTCCCTTCTTTTTCTTCCATTCTTTAACTGAATTCTTATAAATGGTGAAGTGTGCGATGCTATAAGGCTCCCTCCTGAAGAATTGTTCCTTGACTCTAATGGCCACATTCAACTGAGTTGCCATTTTCCAGGCATCTATCTCAGATATATTAACTGGTTATATTATTAACTTTTCACCCACCTAAATACGAGGTAAAATCCCTTTGTTTGAAATCAGAAAGGTTATAATAGAGGTGATAATTTGCAAGCATTAATTTAGTTGTACAATATTCAATGAAGAGATGTGTATCTGGCAATACATATGTTAAATAATTAATGTTCCTTTCTATTATGCTGTTGTAATTTGTATCACACTTATAGAAATGTCCATTTTAGTCCAACTTAAATAATCTAAAAATTTTCTTTTTGTGATAAAAAAAATATGTAAAAGGAAAGCGGTTAATAACTTTTCAATAATAAAGTTAGTGCATTTCATTTTATTGATAATTTCACTAGCTTTTCTTTGAAAAACCTGTTTGTGTATTTCATTAAAGTTAATATGAATACTTTTCTAATTTATCTTTAAATAGCTTAAAACTCTTGCATATCATACCTGTGGTTTAATGACAGTAGTAGTAGTAATGTTGTAGTGCTGAGTTGCTGATTTGAGGCCAAGAACCCATGTTCTACTAAACAATTCCATACAGCAAGAAATACGATTTGTGGCGTTACACAATGAAAATACTCTAGACTTTTTCAGCATGGTGTTTTATCTGAAATGACCACGAGAGGAATTCTATAGCCTTGATACTTCTAGTATAATATTTTAAATTAATGCGTTTTAGATGTTTACTTTCGTTCTTCCTGAGAAAGACTTTTCTTTCATGATTTATATCCACATCTTTTTCCATTCGTAATTAACGCTTTCAATGACTGTTTTCCAAACCATCATTCAACACTTTGTTGATTATATTTTATGAAAACAAAAGTAGTGCTACTTAGAATAACCATTTTTATATAAATAAATTAGCCTTCCTACTTTTACACATATAAAATTTGATTTTGTTAGAGTATTCAGACATAGTTCATCTATATCTAATCCTCAAGTTCCTAACGATTATTCATCTCCATGAAGAAATCATTTAGTAATCACCGTTTCAGTTATGGTAGATCCAATACTTACATTAATTATTATTTGTTTCTTTTAACACATCATATAGTATTTTTTGGATTAGTTAATGTATATATTCTTTCTAATTTAATTAGTCTGAGGGAATTCTCTCAACCGACTCCCCAATATTCAAAAAGCAGTCTGTAGTGATTCCTTTAATAATTAATACTTATTATTTTACGAAAAGAATATTCATGGAACTGTTTCTTTAAATTTTTCTTTTAAAAAGGTAATTGTTCATTATAAATATGATTATTTTCCGAAAAACTTCGGAAAATTTCGTTTTACCACGAGAGGTAATACATAATAGTTTTAATTTTTAACTCAATATCACTCTTTCAATATTTAAGTTCATTAGTATTTGTATTAAGATGTTACACAACAAAAATGTTGTTAATCGTGTCATCAAAGAAATAGTTTGAAATTTGCATTCGTTGAAGCATTTCAGTCATAATAACAACTAACAGGTATCTTCAGCAGAACTGCTCAAAATGTTATACAACAACGGTTCATTATTATAATCACTGATAAATTGACAAAAAAGAGACTAAAATAATTTAAGTAATAAATTATTCTTTAAATAATATTCAACTACACGATGGCATCAAAGTAAATCAAAACTTTAATTCATTGTTTACAATGCATGTTAATATGTTTAGAAAATTAATGTTGATAATTCTGAATTTTGTTTACCTGCACATGTAGGGTATAGTAAGCACAAATAAAATTAACTAAGTGATTATGACGGACTAACCTGTTCTCATGATCTAAATGTCTATAATTAAGGTTTTTTTTTAAGATTCCAATGTTTATAAGTGTGTATGGTTTGTATTGGAGGGTGAAGGGACTGTCGGAAGGTTGCAATCTGAAAACTTTGAGAACGCTGCAAATCATATCAATTGTAGATTAAATTCAAAATTTTTATAAAACCTTGCTTCAGCATAGCATGATTCAGGCTTTCCATTCGGTTGCATAAAAACTAATATATGGATATATTCATGCACAAACTGTAAAATCGATTTAAAGAAACGATTCCAAGAATAATTAGTGTAAGTATTAGATTTACCAAAACTAGAACTGTGAGCACTAAAACTCGGAGAGTTTTGCAACCCCCACCCCCTGTTGTAGAGATTAGTTCGGGATCATCTACTAGATACTATAAATAATGAAGTTTATGATACGCAATATACATCCAAATGTGAAATTGTTATTAAAAGAAGAGTAATGCTAAATAGTAACGTTTTTGAACTTACGCGTAATGCTCTCCAACTTGATGAATAATGCTAAAGCAAAAATGTATGGATATAAATCGAGCTATATAAAATGTGGGTTCTTATATCTTTATCAAGAAGGAAGAAAGCATCAATGAATATTTCACTCAAGACTCTAAGCTAGAATTTGCAGAGTCATGGAAAAACTTAGGTGTTCCTTTACATGAAATATTTAACTTGAATAACCATGTAACAGATGCATTGGTTAAAGTTGCAAATGTTACGTTGTGCTGTGTGATATTCTTAGGTTAGCATGGGGTTTTAACCGTGAATATACTTTTATACTTCTACAACAACAAAAAATTATCATAGTTCTGCTATGATAAAACCAATCATTATATATGCATAAATTTTGTGCTGAGGTATAAAAGAAAAAAAAATGAGTAGATAATAAAAAAAAATAGAGTGCCCAGATTTGACAAGAGCAATAATTGCTTACGCTACCTCCAGTGCTGAAAAGTTATTCACGTCCCACACTGAGAGAGATTTATAAGAAAAAATCAACTTGTTGCCTACTGTGACGTGCTGCAAAATTAAAATGCTTCTAAAAGAATGAAGAAATCATTAATATTATAGATTATTCATTGCCAGACGTACATAATATCCTTGTAGAGTATTTTACAGCTTAGGAATTATGAATGATCAAATGATCTGATTTTAAATAATATCTCTCGTGTTGTATACGAAAATGTCAAAAAACAATAACATAGCTAAGAACAATAAGCTATTTCTCATCTAGGTACCTGGATACATCTGAATTAATGGGGATATAGTAAGGGACCGTTTAGAAAAGGTTAGAATCAATCAAACCTCTTTTCTCTGGAGTATCATTTCCCAACACTCTTTAGCTTTCTCAAGGGTGCAATTGATGGATGAAGAAAAAAGGCAGGGTACAGATGAGTAAAATTACCAGGTCGGGTTTAGTCCAAAAAATTGACTCCAATTGAAGTATCATTTCTAATAGAAATAAAACTATAAAGTTAAACAAAATGTATATATATTGTCTATTCAACCTAGTCATATCTATTATCATTTTTGGATGCCGAAAATATAATACGAAGAATGAAAACTTTGTCTGGAAATGGCTGCAATGTTTCAAAGAACACATTCTATACTAGTGGACGCAGTGAGGCACAAGGAGCAAAGATGGTTAGAAAATAATACTTAGTACCAGTAGTAGAATGATATACTTTCCTTTCAAAATCACCATACTATTAAATAACTTAAAATCGGAAATTGATTTTAGAAATGACAAAGGAAAGCACTATAGCAATGATACAGCCACGCTCCACTAGTCAATAGAAAATTAGTGCCTCAGTTTAATAATAATTATAACAATAATGATAATGCATCCGTCTGTTATATCATAACATATCAATTATATCAAATTATTGTAACTGACGAATATAGATATATCAGAGATACAAATAATAGAGTTAGATATTACGTCAACTAGATAACCACAATTAATGTGGATAACCACAACTGGGAAACCAAAACCTAATTGTTTTTCAACGAGTTTTTTGATTAACTATAATTATAATTATTTCTATTTTTCCTATGTAAAATACTTTTATTTAAATTTTTATATTATTTACGTTTAATATCATTTATGCCCATGCTTTGTGTAATGATTACTTATAGTAATGTTTAGTGTAGCATCTGAGACAAAAAAAATATGTTATACTGTGCTCTTATGTTTTTTGTAACTCCTCCTTTACTTTCCAAACCGACAACCAGTGTAATAAAAAGCTTAAATTTAAAAAGTTAATTTTACAAACATGTCTGATATGTTTCAGATTCAATACCCAAACGTTTTTATAAAAGACTGTAACTCTTACTATTATTATAATAAATTTTATCATGGAAAAAGAAATATTCATGACAGTTATATGAGACGTAATAAACACAATATAGTTGAAACAAATAAATTAGGTTGCTCAATGAATACACCGTTTGGATAATTTATTTCTCTTCACTTGTATAAACTTTTGGCTCCCAATCACTAGATTTACTTTGACAACCATTCGTCCACATTGTTCTTTACAGCCATTGATTTCCTAAGGTAATTAATCTCGGAGCCCCTTAAGCTTCGTTCTCACTAATTTCAAAGTATAACTTCACTTAGCCACCCACAGTTTTCACCAATAGATTTAAACTCTAGAGGCAAAACTTGATTGGTACTCAATATCTACTCTTCATCGTTCCTTCTTGAATTATTCATTCAGTCATTAATTAAAGTTATTAAGTTACAGTTGTAATAAATTTACTGTAATTTTGATTTATTGCTTGTAATCCAAATTTAATATATATAACATTTTGTACATGTAAATTGGTGCGCTTATGTGTGTGTTTATGTATGTATGTATGTATGTATGTATGTACCCGTGTGTGCTTTTTACAGAGTGTAATACGTGCTAAATTTTTAAAATATACATTCTTCATTACAAATATGTAGAATATATTTGTAGATATGTACTCTACAATCTTTATGATATGTACGTATTGCTACTATGCAATATAAAAAAATAATCTAGCTGATAATACATTATTTTGATATACACCTATTAACTGTTCTTGACAACACAGGTTGTAGACCTGCCTACTCAGCCTACATTGCCTGGGTATATATACCCAGTACGTAGGTATATCTGCCGACAGTATATATCTGCTTACACCGGCAGAAAGGTGTAGGGTAAGACGCCTCGAGACCTTCGTTTTCGTTATGCTGATGTATATAGAAGGCTCAGCTCCCTGAGTTCCAAACATATTCATACACGAAATGACTTTTCTGAAACTCTGGGGTAACCCACCGGAGGGTATTCTTAAATCAATATTACTGGTTTTATTATTCTTATTACTTCAATTAATGGTTAATTAAAGCTTTTCCTCCTCCGTCGTCGTTGAAACATGTTTGATGATTATATTTATCAACGTTCGCTCCTTTACCTTGTAGTGGCTGTCCATATATACCCTGTAAAGAAGCGTACATACCTCTCCACTGAGGTATCATCGTGCTCTGTGGTGCCATACCACTTCTCAAGCCACTGATTGATGGCCTTTTTCACTTCATTATTAGAATAACCATTGCTTACCAGGACCTAGATTACCCTATCTAACTCCGAGTGGATATCCGACCTTATACTGCAGTCAGTAAAATTGTATGTCTTACATTTACAATGTAAGATCCCTTCTTACATAAGCCGTAATTATTGAACGCTTGTATCTATCCAGGCATTCTTTTATCCCCTTTCAAACATAGACCCGGGTCTGTTGGGTTGCAATAGACATCTGTGCTGAATTTTCTAGGCCCCTGTAGAACCAAAACATCTAGGAATGGCAGCTGACCATTAGCACTGTTTTTAACAGTTAGTGTAAAGCCTAATTAATTCTCCAGGTGTTCTGTCAAAGCTTCGATTACAATCAAAACAGAGTTTGTATCTTTCAAGATACGAAAACCTTGAAAGCTTAAAAGGGAACTGATGTTTATTCATGATTCATCAGGGCTTCCAAGGCTCTGGTGGGAAGCCGACTTCAAACTTTTATGCTATAACCATGGCATTGACCAAAATTTTGCTTCCGCGCAAAATTACACAAATGACTCAAAATCCCAAAAATATTACCCCAAAAGAGAATGAGGTAATTACAGAGTTGCTAAATTAAAAAAAAAGTAAAAGTTCTTTAGTGTTTTTATGCTGTGCAGCTACCAAAAAACGTTTGTGGTCAGAATTTCCCTAAAACTGGTAAGTTCTAAAAAAATTAGTGTTCTGTGCAATATTCTAATAATAGTAAAGGTCAAACAGATATAAAAACTCAACTTGAAGTAATGCATTGCATGTTGTTCTTGAGGAATTTTTTTACATTGACAAATTTTGTCTCAAAATCGCATAAAACGGAATACTTACCTCAATTTTTAATACAGTCTCTTACAAATCAAGATGAAATGATTTGATCCGACATATATGAACAACCAGATATTTAAACTGTGTAAGTAAACACATTAGAATGGTATATTTAACGATAATATCCAGAGTGAATGATGGTTTCCTAGGGAGAATGTTGCAAGCAATGTATATGTTCTACCTTTTAATATATATAAATATATATGAATGTCACAGATATATTCTGTGTTATGTTTAAGAACACCAGTATTTTTTGGTAATATTGAAACATGGGGTAATATAAAAACATACTTTTTTAATTTTTCATGACTATAAGGATTATATTTTGAAGCTATTCCTCCAATATTTCAATAAACTTAAATTTTGTATCAGATACAAAATTACAGATCCAATCAGACTTGAAATATTTCATGAGCAGAAAATATTGGAAAAACAAAATTACATTAAAAACTATAGAAGTTTTATCTACAGTAACATGAGCAATTTCATGTTAATAAGCACGAAAAGATAAGAAAGAACAAACCTACATCAAAGACAAATGAAGCTAATTTAAATTAGTATTAGCTTAAAAGAATTACTCTCGATTTATTGAACATAATAAATGTTCAACTACGAGCTTTTGAAAGCACATCCATACCATAAATTGAATCAGCAATATGAAGTGTAACGCATTTATATTTTAACCCAGCAGCATCTGATAGGATTAGTAGAATGAAAACGCAAGGAAGAAATAGTAATTGGATAGGATATATTCAAAATAAAATTACAGTCACTAAAAGTTTTACTCAAAATTGTTTATAGTAATTATTGTGGTAACTAGTTATGAATAATCTGCTACATAAATTTGTTTATAGCATGGAAGAATATGCAGATGTATTTGTTATAGCAAGAAAAGAAATGCTCTTGAAATTATGCAGTCTGTTTCTAACTTGTCGAAAAATGGGTTGCGGAGAAGGGAATGGATACTCGGCTTAAATGTTTCTTCTACTGGTCTCAAGTACAATAAACCTAAGTGTCAGAAAAAGTAGTAATGGAGTGATTAAGCGCCACTAACACTCAAGCCCGACTTTCGGCCTTCTCGAGGCTACCCTGTTAACCTACTATATACAGAGACAAACGAAAGAGAAGTAGAATGTGATCAGGGGCTGGGCCTGACCACCTTTGTTTCAGATCCTTCCTAATCTCAAATCCTCTCCTTTTATCCCAGCCCCAATTTAAAGTGTTATCCAATCCGTGCCGAAGGATGGATGATACAGGGGTTACTATATTATGAACGGAGCCTCAAGGGTACCAGGCGACCTCCCTGAGTAAATAGCCTTACTACGGTATTGCGGTGCTCTGCCGGAGCAGACAAAAATACCACCGATAGAGATACAGGGATTTTCCCCTGTATGATACTAATGAGAAGAAAGTCCGGAGAACATCCTCGAGAGACACAGAGGGTTCAAAAGCGCTAACTAGTGGGAGCCAACTTCTCAGAAGTGCACCTAAGATGAAGGAGAAAGGAAGTTACTTTCTCCCGAAACGTAGGGAGCCTGAATGGTCATTATCATTGATGGTTTGTGCAGAAACACCGTTGCACCTGCTGATTAACTATCAGGAAACTTTGCTGCACAGAGGTAGGTACTTTGGGACACTCAACAAAACCAAAGAAAAACTTTTACCGCTGAAACTGGTTCTGAGCTTCATGGAGAGTTGAAACCAACTGCTGGGGTACTTTAGTACAGAAGGGGGGAAGTACAATAGTTCATTTTTAAAACACAGTGCTATAGTCACCCTCAAATAGTAATAATAAAAAAAATGTCAAGAACCTTATCATTATAAATACTAAATATTAACTTAGTAATTAATGCAATATAATCTCAATTACATTAGATTACTATTATATCATATTTAAACTAATAAAATAAAATCTTAATTAAAATTAATATTTTAATAACTTTGAGGCATATAGATATATTTGAAGCCATTTTTGATGAAAAACTGGGTAAGTCATATAGCAGATGCTTTGGTTAATGTCTAAACAGGAATATATTGAGGTATATTCTTTAGTATAACATGGCTTCATAACCACTTCAACTGCATAACTGCAACTCTAGATTACTGTGATACGACTGATATTATCACATTCATCTGTCGAGTGATGTTTATAGGTTAATTAATATGGGAACTAAACTAGTCTATATAAAGTGCTAAGGCAAGTCTGACTAAAGATACAGCAGCTTTGATTACCTACCTAACACACAGGATAGGCAGCTCTTTAATGCTCGCACACCTTATAGATATATTTATCTAAAGCAAGACCATATTCAGTCTATTGGGACCATTCGGAAATGAAAATGTCTCTATGGAAGACCAATAAATGTTATCATTTTGAGTTTAAATATATATCTGATGACACTCTTTACAGTTCAAAATTTTAGTGACATTAAAAATTAATTTTTTGGCTAATTACTAATAGTCTGCTCATTATTTCTGCAGTGTCCCAAAGAGAAAATTTACGCTGAGTAGTCGTAAGGCAATGTCTGGATTGAAATCCTGTTTCATGAAAGGTCACTTGCCTGGTATACTTGCCAATAAATAATGAAGAACGAACGGCATTGGATGTCATAGAAAAAACTACGTTTGTACAGTTGTAGCAAGAGTAACCACAATTTTCTAGCTAAACATTTTTTTTTATTACCTTATTCTAAAAAACATTGCATGACAGAGGAGGAGATTCAGTTTATCAGAAGTTAGGCTACTAGATGGTTTAAAATTCATGGTGATTAATTCAAAATTAGTTTAGCTATCTGATGTCACATCAAAATGAGGCCAGTAAACTAAAGGGTAATTCTCATAGAGGTACCTGAACACATCGGAATGCAGGTGAATGATACATTGGATGGGCTTGAAAATGTTTGACCTGAAGAAACCTACTTCAGTGTAGTCTGTTTTGCACAAAACCCACTAACCTCATATCATACCATGAATAAAAAGGAAGAAGATAAGAGTTGGGTACAACAACAAAGTCTAATTAAACCTCACAAGACAAATCTAACTGTATACAAAATTGAAACAAAATAATAAATATTCAGAAGACAAATTTACAAATATATGTAAATACACTACCAACTAGATATCATCATCATAACTATTCTTCATGGAAGAAAAAAATTAATATTATATGAAAAAAATCAGAAATTATCTGAAAAAAATCAAAAAAATTTAAAACATTATATGTACATGCAATACA
Source organism: Hermatobates lingyangjiaoensis (assembly GCA_026182355.1). Classification (NCBI taxonomy): domain Eukaryota; kingdom Metazoa; phylum Arthropoda; class Insecta; order Hemiptera; family Hermatobatidae; genus Hermatobates; species Hermatobates lingyangjiaoensis. Next base: position 5,791,297 of record JAPFBL010000050.1, on the reverse strand, counting down.
TTAGCTTATAAGATTTTATGATTGATTGAAGATCACAACATAGGCAATAATTTTGTCAGAATCTGGCTAAAGAACGGAAAATCTAAAGATACAGCCATTCTGAGATTTAGTTTGAAGATACTTATCCATTAATTTAATAATAATAATAAGAATTACAATAATAATAATTATTATCATTTTTATATATCTGATTCCACTAAAACGGAGATTTTAAGTTTGCTATCACTGATCAAGTGGATATATCCGAGTTTAAACAAACAAAACCAAAAAACAAAACGATTGTCTACAAATATGATAGTATTTCACAAGATTTTGATACTACGACTACACGATAGCTGTAGTGAAATATGGAAAAAAACTAAATTGATTGTAAGCGAGTTTGATTGATTATATGTTCAAATTACTTATAGTAAAGTTAACTAAAGGCCAATCCACATTTCTTAATTTGCTATGTTTATTTATTATTTATATTTGACTAACAATAGTCTTTATAACTGTTTTATAACACTCTGTATCTTACTATTCTGAATAAGGTATTGACGACTTTCCAATTTACAGAGAAGCTACGTCAAAAGCCTTTGATCTGTACAGGCTATCTACTAACCATTTGCAACTTGAAAAATAAAGTATCTTTACATTTGTTTATTAATCAGCTACTTTAAAATCATCAGTATAATATCTTATATTAAATGGTAATATATACAATCCCAATGCCATGACAAATTTTATATATTTAAAATATTTACCCTAGTTTTATATACATATAAATTATTTGTGGAACTATTAATACCATTGAAATATGGTTACTCTTGTAAAATACAAAAGATATGGCTAATTTTTTTAAAAATTTATTAATATTTAACCTTTATTATTTTTTTATGAATCATGAGCTGAATATATCATTTTTTGAGTGACAATTATAATTATATTTGCCTCTTCTGAAAGAACAAAAAGACATTTTATCTGAATGAAGCTTAATAATTTGCACGATATGATATTGTATAATCACTACCCTTGCACAATATGGATATATTGCTTCCAGATTGAAAGGAGAGTGTAATTACTATACAGTCACCGGGAAGGAGAGCTGTCAGTTAGCTGTCCTCTTAGGAGAGCAAAAACCAGTTCAAACATTAACTTTATCTTCTGTACACTTCAATACTACATTTAGTTTTCTCTACTTTACCGTAATCTAAATCCACTCAAAGAAATACTTATTAACATTGATATTCTATACGTAATTTATTTTTTTGACAGAGTAAATATTATTACGTTCATTTATTCCGTCTCTCCCTCCCTCCCTCTATTTCTTCCATTCTCTCCTCCTTTCTTTCTCCCTCTCTGGGATATAAAGTAATGGAAACACTGCTATTTAGTTAACATTTTAGTATCAAGTTTTTATAGTAATACACGTTTAGAGGTCTCCTGAGCCAAATAAAATAGATTTCACTAAGTAGTGTGTTTTGTGTGTGTGTGTGTGTGTTAGTATAACATCCTTAAAATCAAAATAGTTATAATCACCAAATTTAACCATTTTTTAGTGCTACCTTGAAGGTGAAATATCAAGTTTGCCACCAGTAGTTCACTTAATTAGAGGATATTTTATCATAACTGAAATACATAATTCGAGGTTTCGCAAAAAACTGTACATTCATTTAGATAACGCCAATGGGATCTCTGTGTTTTTTTTCCTGTGCATTTCTTAGGTATTATGCAATTCTTTCTTTGAGAGACCGAAATAAATTTAAGGAAAATGTTCTAAATTTGTATTCCAACGTTATAAAAAAAGGATTTACATTTATTTCTTATAGAGATAAAAAAAAAATGAGGCTGTGAAGGAAGTATATGTATACTTCCGTAGACATCTGAACTCAATGACATTGAGTGGTCGCTGGTATTTTGGAGCGACTGTATACACCGCTGGTAGAAAAAAAATGCAAAATGGCCAGAGAAGTAAAAATGTATCTGTGTAATACGTTGGACATTTGGCTGTTTTTGTAAGAGATAAGATGTGGAAGGTTATGTGTTGTATTGACGTGGATGATACGGCTATTCTAGAAGCACATAAACTGTATTAAGTTATATCTGTCAGATTAGATATACACAGGCGAAAGAACTCAATGCCAGATGTTAGTACATATTGCCGTTGGGTATCCTGAGGCTGGCGGTGAACTGGTTCCTATTGATACAGTTAACATACATAACAAAACATTTTGAATCGGTGAATTGTTTCCATTTGTTATTATATCTTTTCAACCAATATTTTGATTCCTTACTTTAATAATCCCTTAATACAGTTGATTTTTATACTTGTTTTTATCTTTTGAATATAAAATATCTATGTGCAAATATTAAGCAACAATTAACTTCTATGATTACATATAGCGGTTTCTGAAAGGCATTTATCATAAAAAAAGGAATCTTCGCAAAATTATTAAAACTTAATTGTGAGTAATTTGCTAGTTCCATAACGGTTTGATCGAAGTTATTAGAATGTTGTTTGAAATACTGCGCAACGCATACTCATATTTTGTTAATTAATGACAATGAACCACATGAAAGTGATATCATCATTGCTGAAGAACAGTATTGTGGTACTAATAGTAAATTTGATATTTAGCTCAGTCAAAGCAACCTAAGGGTTTTCTGAATTAAGGAAGCGTATGTTCTGAGGTGTCAAATAGATAGATCAAATTACTATTAATTAATTTACCTTTGTTTTGTAGCAATCAAAACGATTGAATAAATTAAAGATATACTTATTCAAGCCACAATTATTTACTCATAAGTAAATTATAGATAATTCACTGATACAATATTGTTCAATTATTTAAAACTTAAAATGTGAAACAGAGTTTTTCATTGAATATAACACTCTAAGTAATGAGAATTTATAAACTACGTATTATAAATAAGTTTAATAACTCCGAAGTTTAATCATTCTCTTGCGGGTAATACTTTTGTTAGATAAAATTTGTGATTTTCTTGGTTTGTAAATATCACCTCAATAATTTTTATAATTTTCTTAAATGAAATATTTTTCAAGGACAAAATTTTGTCAAAAGAAATTGATAATACTTTTAGATGATAAAGAAATGAAAAATATTATTCAAGTGTAGTTAATACTCCATTTGGGTCAATATTAACCAACTGTCTCCCAGCAGCTGGTTTACAAGATTGCAATCAATTTTCTTGAAATTTTCTTAATCACCTAGATGATACTATTGGAACTTGGAAAACTGGAGAGTTGCACGAGACTACTTTTAGGAGAGCAAAAAATATTACAAACCTAACCTCAATAGAAATTCATGGCAGATATGTAGTTATGTCATTATTTAAAAACAGTCCTCTTACATTACTCTACTCTTATGAAGGTACTATTGCAGGATATTTTTAAATTCAGTACATAGTTTTTTTGATGCCTATTAGACAAAATCGCAACTGTTAATTCTGCTTCTTCATTACCAGTAAAATAAAAGTAAACTAAATTGTCGCATCCTATACTATATTTGTTGTATTTAGAAATAGAGAAAATTCATCAACAAGGAGAACGTTTACAAACTCATATTTTTAATTTGATGCCAATTTTAAAATTATGTTGCTAAGATAACATCACTTGACTAATCCAGCGATTTTAAAATAACACTGAAAACTTAGTTCATGTTATAATGCAGTTATTGATGTCTATGTAGGGTTAAAGGATCTGGATATCACAAATACATAACACTCTTATAAGTGTAATAAAGAAGTGGTATACATGTGTTTACGTTGATGTTCAAACAGGAAAGCAATTATGTGATGTACTTTGAACACTTGGAAAACACTAAGACGGTGCTTCGTTATATCAAGCCCAGCTTATGCTGATCATTTGACTTAAAGCTCAACGGATTTAGCAAAATTATAATACAAGCTTAGTGTTATCGTTTTGTGGTGATTAACCATTCTGCACAACAACACTGCATTAATATAAAACTGAACAAGATTATATTATATCTCGTCATTTCTCAACGAACCGTCCTATTTACCAGATTTCTACCTAACCTGCTCTTCCGTAATTGGGTTATAAGATGGCAAAACCCTTCAAATAATGAACTCTACGTATATTGATAAAATCCAAGACCCTGAATACAGAATTTTTTTGGGAAATCGTTTTCTTTTATAATTACAGTCAGCGGTATCTTAAAGCTTGTCAAGTTATTTATTATTATTATATGTTATGAAGCAAAGTTAACGTGAGCTATAACTAGTTTAAACTAGCTATATGAAAGGGTTTTCACTACTAGTGTAAATGGGAACATCTGTCTGTAATTATGTAGGCCATAGATATATATCAACATTATTATGTGAATTGTGTTCTATTTAAAAGACAAATATGTGGTGTTTTGATTTGTCATTGAATCCCTTCCTAGAATTTGATAATAACCATTATGGGGCTTTATTTTTTGGTATGTTATTATAATGAAAGGTACTGAATATTGCAGAAAATGGAAAAAAGTTCGGTTAATCTAGCACTTAATATAATTTCCCCCAAAATTGATTACGCGCATTCTTGTCTGACCTGTTTGCATAATTACACCATCATAATATCGCATTAACCTCTCCCCAAACACACACAAAGCCACACTGCCTTACCATCAAGCAAGGCAATATATTCCATTGTCATAAATTGCTCTTTTGCCTGCAGAAACTGGATTTTACGTTTGAAATGTACTTCATGTCATGTGAGACGTTTACATATCCGTTTATCTCTATGCTCAGCCTCCACAGGAATTCTCGAGTAGCTTGTGATAACAACTAATTTGAAGTTACTTTTTGCTATACGAGGTAACTTACAGTGTCATTCGTTTAATAATTGATACTTAACGCAAGGAGAATTCAAATTTTAAAACTGATATTCCTGTGTATATTCAATCCCATCTTTATAGAAAACAGTAAACTTTAAAAAATGAAGGATTGGTTACAAAGACATGGCAAAACTCCTAACCATAAAACTGAAATGTCTACCCTATCTCTAGTGAAATCCATACTCGGACTGAAGTTATGACTTTTCCTGAGGAGTCATCCTATTCATAACAGTGGTGTTCTGCGAGCCTCCGAGGAGCAGCAAATTTTAATCTGCACCTAGTCTAAATATAATTGGTGAAAGTCAATGGTTTACAATCCTATCTTCGTTTTTTATAATAATGTTTAATAAATTAAAAAATAGTTATTTAAATCGTATGTTTCACTGCTTGAATTTTTAGATTGGTATAATACGAGTACTATATCGTACTATAACATAATTAATATGCTGGGTAAATGAGTTAGTAAATTCTAGAATTCCAATACTTTAATTATTATATGTGGTTACTTATGTATTATTTATTATTCATATTGTCAACCGTATTTATCCTTTTCCATTATAGACTTGTTAACTTGGTGGTATATTTCTGGTCCACCAGATATATTCGGCTGACATATATGGATATTATGAGTTAGATATTCCTCTACAAATCTTCTGCTAGTTTTACCCTGAAACGGATATTTGGTTATGTAAATATAAGACATCAAAAAAAAAAAAAGAAATAAGGATACAAAATAAATATGAAAATTAGTTTCATGTTTCCATCTTCATCATCCTAAACAAAAATCTCTTCATTCGCATCATCAAGGCTCAGCTTGAACGGAAAATTTCAACTCTTTCCTGTTGTGGACTAGTCAGATGAATTTCATTTTTTGCTACTTATTTACCCTGGAGATGATAAATGTCAATTTGTATAAATATATGTTATTTTTAAATATATGTATAAATTGTGTTATTTTTAATTATGAATTAAAGTTTGTATTTATTAAATTTGAACAATAAAAAAAATATTGACTGATAGAATAGAGTGAGAGAGGTTCTAAATTAATAAGTTTTTCAGTTCAAAAAAATCAAAACTGGCAGTTCTCTTTTTAAACATTTCTTTATATAAAAAGCAATATAGCACTTTCTAACAGCAGAACTAGTAAGGAATACATTACAGGGATCAAAACAGTATAACTGAATACTCTGACTTACTTCTAGCCAAACCTATAATCTGATTAAAGTTATTTCTCAAGTCTGACATAATGTGTTAAGATCTCTAAACTTAATACTATTTTCAATCCCTTCGGTACTAGTCCATCCTCTTTCTGCAAAAATTCCTTTAATTTTGCGCAAACTATTGCCATTCCAAGCCCTGATGACGTCTTCCTTTTAGTCACATCATACCATAATTGCATTGATCACGTCGAACTACAGTCATTTGTTCCTATACAATCTTCTACTGGTCTGATACAAGGACACTAAAGATTATTATTATTAGTTCTTATAATGCTATCTACCTCTGAATTAGAGGAAATGTTTTGTTAATCCATTTCATCCACGGTATGAATATTCATGATACTATTGTCCGTCATACCTCGAATAATACCTACAGAGCTCGACCAGTTTCAGGTACTTCTGGTTCCCACCTTGAAGAACGACGGATTATGGGTTTCATATTTTTAATAACCTGCACCTGCTACCTATATCAGGAACAAAAACTTCACAATTAGTTGATCTTTAAGATGGAAAATAAAGGCCCCGTAACCGGTCAAGTATGACTGATAATATTACTAACCTCAGTGGAAATAATCCACTGATATTTACTGTAGATCATCACCCACAGGCAACCAACAAAAACATTTTTTATTCACCCACAAAGCCGGGGCCATTCTCGAAATCAGTTCAATATATGACACATTTTCTTTTTGACTTCACGGAGAAAGGTCAAATTTGTTTGTCTTAACAAAAAAAGGTTTATCTGACCTTCAAATGCCCTTATCTTTTATCACTCTGATTACCTCTTTTTTTAATTTTATTGATATATCTTGATACGAATATACACATGAAGTAACAGTAACAAGCATCAGTCACTCCGACATACACTAACAAAAAAACATTTACTTTTACATAGGAATTTGTTACAACTATTTATTAGGGACTGGAGGTTAAACAATGTGATGCTTTCTACATAGCTTTACTTTCAAGCATGTTCAATGTTTTTATGAAAGACACACTGTTTCCATTGCTGTGTACATCAAGTAGCCTGATGCTTTTACAACAGTAATTTAATATTATGGGCCTCTAAAATAATCCAACATTCCCATCTCTATTCACTTAACGATAAATAAAGTATAAATAAGAATAATAAACCTTCATAAACGATAAATAAGTATAATAAACCCTTAAGAACCATATGAAAATTGTTGTTAATTTATCTGTTTGGACGTACTTGATGCGCATTTTTGAAGATCGACCGTACCATCTCATGGACAAGCTCATTATTATACATGAATAGACAGCCTAATGGAGAAAATGTGCCAAAATGTGTTTTCTCGTATTTTTGTCTACCTAAACAATTGACTCTATAATATTGAATTTTTTGAATAATATTATATTGAAAAAAGAACTCCTGTTTATCTTCAATAAACTTCAGTTAATTAATGAAATTATTAATATCAATAATGTAAGTAATACATAAAAATTTTAGTTATTAGCATCCATCCCATGTTTTTTTGCTGAAATTAACAATGAACACAAAAATAACTATAATAGACCTAATTTGACACCTTTTAAAAAACTACATTTCTATGATTCTTAGACTTATATCTTATAGTCTTTCTGTCAAATATAAAGTAATCTCTATTTATTAAATGATACGAAACATAAAAAGAAATATAAGTTTAATAAGTTTTCATGTATTTATATACATGAAATTCTAATGGAATGAGAATATAACGAGTATTTTTTACATAAATCATTGAATATCTTTAAAGAATTAAGTGTTAATTATTGAATTATCTTTATATTTCAAAGGGAACAAAAACTAATATCAACTACTTTTTAAAGAATATCTTCACTGCATGTAGGTAAATGTCAAAATAAATAAAATAGTAGATTATATTTTCTATTGTTTTGCTCGATCATGACTATTCTTAAACTTGTTACAAATAAGTTCTAATCCAAGTATAGTTTTAACTGTTTAATTGGTAGAGATTATTACTTGAATCTTGACTTATTTGAATATAGAATAGAAAAGATGAAATCACACCTCTATATCTTTGTGAGATTTTCAGAGCTTCAAGAAATTCACATACTCTCTTTTTCTGATAGAAGTAACAATGAACTAACTAAATGCACAATGGATATTCATTCCCGTATTTTATTCTGTATTTATATTGTATATTATCCGAAACACTGTAAATGTGTGTAATTATGACATGGTTTATGACAGAGATTCTCTCACAAACCTGTCATATAAAGCTTGTCCTGATGTTCTTACAGTGCTTGATATTTCATTATTTGAAGTAAAGTGAGATTTCCCACTCAAACTGGATATCATTATGATATTTCTATAGTGTGAATGGGCACACAAACAGAGTACATTTTTTTGGATTTGTATATTCTTCATCAGGTGTTCATTTTGATGTTTTCATTGTATTTCGCAAAATTTAGTGACTACGTTGGTAAAAATCAGTTAATGAAATTGGAGGTAATGTAGTCAATAATATTTCCTTAGAAAAAGTTTGAGTGAATACTTACCTCACCTCATATTTTTCTTATGCGATAAGTCTTCTAGGATCCTAACTTATACATACATGATATCCAATGCTCTCCTACTAATAATCTTCATTTCTTCACAAAATAATTTTGAAAGAATATTTATTAATTAATTAGTAAATATAATTAATGATGTGCATTCATAATTGGTTGTACATCACACACTTGAGATAATATATAACCATCACAGTTAATATTGTTTTCATTGCCTAATTATTAGTTAATTGCTTATAGTTTCACTACAAAGTAAGGAACTAATGACTGACAAACATGATTGACTAAGTTTTAATTGGTACTTGAATAGATCATATTAATTAAGCTAATAGCATGTACACGTTATTGGCATCTGAAAGCCAGTAGTAATTAAAGCAATCACTTACAGATACAGTTCTGGACAACTATATTTACCTTTTATTTGAACAAATGAGAAATCCTAATACATTTTTCAGAAATTTACAAGGCCTAAATAGTTTCGTATCGTATATATTTTGTAACCGTCATGTTGTTTTACTTTGATGTAAGTAAAGTTCAGTAACGATAAAAAAATTTCCTTTTAAGATTTTTGCATGTTCATGAGTTTTACTGTCCACTAAATCCATTTTTAAATTTTCTGAAGATGTACGTGTCCCTGTGCAAGTCAGGGCATGCGTGTGTCATGGATGGGTAGATGGGTAGATGGGTATATTAGTATATATGACTCATGATAAAAGTATAGACCGTGAAGTAAAAGCCAAATTAAATAAAAAAAAATTCTTTTCTTCCCATACACACACATATATATATATATATATATATATATATATAAAAAGATTTCACATAAACACGTGAAACAACAATCAATGATAGTCTTGTTTTCCCATTCTTATTGTGGTTTAATCATTCATATATATTTATAAAACGATTTCACATTAACAAGTGAAATAACAATCAATGATCAAACCGCAATAAGAAAATGAGAAAACAAGACTAAGATCTTTCAACCGTAACAAGCGGTCTTCGTCAGAGTCAAAAACCCAATTGAGGTTTCAGTTGGGTTTTTGACTCTGAAGAAGACCGCTTGTTACGGTTGAAAGATCTTAGTCTTGTTTTCTCATTTTCTTTTTGTGGTTTGATCATATATGTATATATATATATATATATATATATATATATATAATATATATATATTCAACAGATTCAATAATATATCGACCGTTTGATAGAATAGGTGTGTTCTCTAATCGGGGTTCAGTCAATTTTCCAGGATAAAAAATATATATAACAGATTCAATAATTTATTTAGTTCCCTTGAGTGAACAGTGTTGAGGTTATTTGTAATGCTATCTTATTAGTCTAGTAGAAGGTTTTGTCCAGTTAGCATTGTTGTTCCTTTAAATAATGTAAATTTCATTTTCTTAGTTAAAAAATTCTTACTTCTGTAAGTAATATTGTTTTATGTATCTCTGAAATATTTCTACTTGTAATATTCATAAGTTGTAACCATCCATTTTCATATTGTGTATATTTTTGATGTTGATATGTGATTTCTTATTATCCTTTGTTTGTAGGCCTATGAAAAAGGTTTTAAATAAATTCGAAACGTTGGCAACGAGAGTTTAATTTTTTATCCTGGAAAATTGGCCGAACCCCGATTAGAGAATACACCTATTTATATTCAGTTAGCTTCAGCTACTCAAAGAGACTACTTCTGCCCGATGACGACGACTGTCGAAATATCGTTGTGAGTCTTTTGTGTGTGTCTTTATTTGTTTTTCTCTTTCCTGTGTGAACTATATATATATATAACAGATTCAATAATATATTGACCATATGGTAATATATATTCAATAATATATATTGAATCATGGCAATGCTCTTCTTTTTTTTTTTTTATGTCAAAACCAATTTAACCCGTTATTCTGAAGATTTCATGAACATTAACTTCTGCAATAACTATTGCTTTAATATAAATATTCATGAAAGAATCCTCATAAATTTGTTATATTAGAAGATAAAGTATGGCACTAAAAATAATTAAAAATACCTCTGAACAAAAAAAATCTTTGTTGTAAACAAAATTTATTTATTATAACAAAATTGTAGGGTAAAAATCTAATGAAATTTCATTTAGAGAAACTAATTTCATTAGATTTTTACCCTACAATGAGTAAATACCACATAATAACTGATTGCACTACATTAGAATTATAACAAAATATTTATAAATATTAAATTTTAGCTGAAGCAACCTGTCAGTTTGTTTTAGAACAATAATTACATTTATTTTTATAACTGAGAAATTGAAAAACAACATAATAAATAAATAACAGAATTAAATTAAAGTAATGATTAATTGACTATGAGTTTGATAATACTTTTGCTGTAGAGAGTTGACAATAATTTATAGCAAATCTGACTAAAAAAAATCGAAATTAAATTCATTTTCCACTGGTTTGAAAATATCATTACTTATAAGAAAGTTGAGAGTAGTGCAGTCCAATTTTTTTTCATTGAATTATTAAATGTTTTTTCTTCGATTTAATTATTATGCTCCTTTGGACTCTTTGTTGAGTTCAAAAGCAATGGCTTTATGATATACTTTTAAATTTTTAATTAAAATTGAATTTTGAAGGTACTTATTTATTAGATTTTGGATGACAAAAATAAATGTTTAATCTAAATTACTGTTATATCATGAATTATATTTTAGAGACACTTAATATTAAACAGTTTGTAAGAAGCCCTGTCGTCGCAACTTATCAACCTTATTATTATATCCCATCCTGTAATTATTGCGTGATATCATCTCAACTACGTAACAGCCAACATGAATCATTTATTAAATATTGTCCTCTGAGGCAAGAGTGGCACTTAATAAAAGCGAGTAGAACAAGTCATTCAAGAAGTGAGAAAGTAATTCAAATTATCAGATACATAAAGGAGTGAGAAACTTTTGACAACTTGTTCGTACTCATACTGCGTCTACTACGATTACAGCGGAAACAGCTGCTTTAATGTAAACTTGAATCCTGACAATAGGTTTAAGAGATCATGTTTAAGAATTATAAATTACGAAATAAAAAAAAAAACAAACTAAAAAGATCGTTATTATATAATTTTGGCAGCGGTAGCTAAAGCCATGTCAAATACGAGAATTATATCATTGAAGTTATGAAATTAGTTTTTGAATGGGTGCCAAATAAAACTGAGAATCACAATTACCTTTTGTTCACTCTAAAGGTACTGAGTATTAAAATAAAGGGCTATATATGAAAAAAATACTTATTTCTGAATGCTTATAAGGTACAGTTACAGTTACAGAAGTGGCCTAACTGCCTTACTTCTAAAATTCTAGAGCGAGTTGCTGATATGTGTAAAGTAATTAATTTGTCCCATAATATTAGCTACACGTAAAATACGACAAATATTCAGTGTTCGTAAACCCACCTGATTTGATCGTCACAGGTTTACAAATTGTAAATAATTCTGACGAATGGTTTGAGAGTAGGAAAATAAGTCTTTCCTAGTTTTGAGAGACAGTTTATATTTTTGTCAGCTTAAAACAAATTTTGGATGAACTAAATCTATAATTATTTGTCAATAGAGACAAATTATTGACAAATAATTTGAATATATTTTTAACTGAATAAATTATAATTTATTTATCAATAATTATAGATGAAAAATCTGTTTAATTTGATAAAATAATATCAAACTTGGGTTAATTAATTTTATCAGTATATATAAATAGACAATTCTCAAGTATATAAATATAGAATTATTTACATATTAAAATAAAACTGATGATAAAAATAATATATGTACTAGTTAGAAAAATGGAGAACATTTGGCTTCTTCATGTGGTGGTAAATATGCAGAGTTGCTAGTTTAGTTGTAACTACCGAATTGTAAAGGTTCCAAGAGACCATTCGAATTAACTAGTATAATTTATAGAGACAGATAAAAAAGCATTTTAAAAATAAACAGAATAAAATTATAATTTCATTTATTTATCTACAACACCAACTACGACTTCCCATTATAACTTTGATCTGGTTAAATCATTTTTCGTTGTCTAGAAAAATAAAGTAGGTTATATAGAAGAAAGTAAGGCTGGTAAATGCCTAATCTTACGTAAAACATCTATTAAGCTAAATGTATAAAAACATATGGTTCTACAGTACTGAAAGCTCTCCATCCAACTTTATATCTTAAAAGTAGAATTATGAATGAAAAAGAAAATAACTGATGTATATTCACAATGATTCTGATTGTTTATTGGAAAAATGAATCTTATTTTACCAATTAACAATCTCTAGTTTAATTTATTTTTAAATTGTTTAATTAATTTAATCGCTGAATGTGTGGCAGTAAAAGCCATTTAAATAAACATTCAATGTTGTAATTGTACAATGTACATTGCCACCAAAGTGTAAACTTTTTGATAGAGTTACAGTTAAAGGTATTCGTATTATATATATGATAAATATAAAAAATATATAACCTTTCCTTATTATATAGCAAAATTAAACAAGTATGATTCAAAAATTGCAACATTATTTTTGTGTTATGTATAATATTATCCTGATAATATGTGTACAGTAATTAATTTTTCTTTTACCTTAGTTACTCCAAAAATAGGCTAAATGTTTTGTATCTGTAAACCCACCTGACATGATCATCATAGATTTACAAGTTCTAAATCATTCTGAGAACTCTTTCAAACAAAAGTGTGAACTATAACGATTATAGTTGAAATGGGTCTGTTAACTATTGGGTAATATTGAGTGGTGAGGAATCCCTTGGTCTTTTTATGCCAAAAGAAAAGAGTGTATTCAATGATTTATTCAATTATTTAAACATTATGACATTAATGCATATTCATAAAATAACTGAATTATATACCGTATCATATTGATATGTATTACAGCATATGTCTCTGTATAGAATTATTAATTACAAATACATAAGAACAGACTTACAATATGGAAAGAAAAACATGATGGTTCTCAGCGTTCTATTACAATAATTAAAGCACTATGATTTCAATAGCATTTGATGTCCAAAGAACTTTTTTCCGAAAATTCTTAAAATTCTCCATAGTTTTCTACTTTTTACTTTACTATAAGTAAAGTATAGTGATCGTGAAAAAATTCGATCTCGAGATTTTAACGGAATTACATGTTTTGAGGTCCCAGAAGTCGTTTTATGACGTTTTTACGATGATGTCTGTGTGTGTGTGTGGTGTGGGTGGGTGGGTGGGTGAGTGTGTTAGCATTGCTTGTTACCACGCTACGGTCCAGAATCTTTGATGGATCAAGTTGATATTTTACACAAAAATGGGCCTCATAAAGACGAAGATCCCTATTGTTTGCGAAGAATTATGCATGATGGGAAAGTCACTTTTTTTGCCAAAAACCGTTTTTTTTAAAACATTTATTTCTCCTAAACTGATAACCCTAGAGTTTTGAAATTTTGACATTATCTTTGAGGTTGCAAATGGAACAAACGAAAAATATATTCAGAATTTTAAAACAACGGGAAATATTTTTTTTCAATAAAATGTAAAAATTTTGACTTATAATGCAATCTCAAACCTTGTGAGAGCGATACAAGCCATACTGTTTGATGGATCAAAATGAAAGTATGCCTAAAAATAAAACATTATGTGGAGAATGAGTTGAGATATTTTTTTCCAAAATTACATTCGCTAAAGGGCGCGTTACAGTACGATTTGTGTTTTCAGAAAATGTTTTTTTTGACGCTAAACGGCTCGTTAAAAAATAATGAAAATTTGACCAAAAATGGAACAAAAAATTAGCAATTCATAAAAAAAAAATCATGAAGTTTCAATTACGGGAAAGAGTAATAACGATATAAAAACTCTTTGTTTATCCTAGACTAAGAGATCACCTGCTATACTTGTCGAATTTTTTGTATTTTTTTTACATTGTTTACATTGACTTAGAAATTTTTTGAGCGAATCCACTGAGATAAAATTGATGTTTCTAATGGAAAAATGAAAATATATTGTTGACTTATAAGAGATGTAAGAGGAATAATATTGTGGAGGTAAATGATAACACTCATTAAAAAAAAATTCGTATATATGTTATTTGACAAAGGGGAAGGAAAATGATCTTATTAAATACTAAGAAGCCATAAAATTCCCAGTATAATAATTCTGTTAAAAACCAAAAATGTAATAGATAATTCAAAATATAAATCTTTCGTTTAGAGATTAATAACTGTAATTATCGTACATCATTAATTAACAAATCACCTTAAAACAACATTTTCTTCGCTGTTTAAGATGTTTTTCAGAGAAAAAAAGGGTATTTTACTGTTTCAAATGTGAAAATTTTACATTAATATTCAATGTACGAGGATGTCAAGTAAACGATGTAAGAAATCTACTGGCTATTTGAACAATAGCCATGTTCTCTTGTAGGATAATATTTCGTTTCAAGAAATGTTCAAATTGGTTTTTCAAAAATGTTATTACTGCTGTAGTTATACTAATGAAATTATTTGCAAATAATAAATTATTTGTGATGTACAAAAATAAGCTTATAAATTGATATGTCCTTCAATCACTATCTGTACTAACTCACGAATGCAATGCTAATAATTATATCCCATTTAGATATTTATGTTATGCTTAAATGATACGTTATGTTTTATATACTCACGAAATTTGACATTGAGTTACTTATAGTAAAGTAGAGTGTAGGCCACTCCAGATTTTTTAATATTCTGATAACGGAACAAATTGAAAAAGGGCTGGAAATAATCTTTTTCTTTCATTTTTTTATGACTATACTAAGGGAAAAGTAAAATTATTATAGTACTGCAAAATAAAAACTTATCCTTATCATTTAAATTATCATATCACTTAAATTATCATTTAAAACGAAATCAATGAAATCATTTAATCAGTTAGCAATTTCAACATGTTGAAATTTGCTATTTTTTATCAGATAAAAAATTATAGTTTGGTTAATGAAAAATAAAATAGACGTACTTGACATTAATTACTATTTTGTTATGAGATAATTAAATGAAAGCGATGTCAATTTTAATTGTAAATTTGACCTGCCAAACGAATAATGCAATGTGACTTTTTAATTAACTATGTTCGTTACTTCAATACCTTGTTGTTTCTATTAAGTACATTGATTTATATGGTTCATTCGAGTAATTGACTCGTAATACTATTGTAATTCACGTTTCTTGATTCCACATATTTTTCTATTAGTTAGGTAACATAGTAAGAGATTAAATTCCCAGTGAGCTTGCCTATCAAGATGCGCGCACGAAAATAATTACGCGACTTGACCTGCTATATCAAGCTTGATGCTCTTTCCTCCTTAGGAAAGAGTAATGGCTCTCGGGATTGAAGTTACGGCCTCTATTATAACCACGTCTCCCCCACCCCTTACATAGCAAGATAAATGATCCTATATAGTATGGGCAGAAAGGAGTTCTTTTAGTTATAAACCCGCCAAAAACCTCACCCCACTTCATTTCTACTTTATTTAGAGACAATGGTACACAAAAAAAAACCAACACTGAAATGTGTACTCCCCATGTAAACTTGTTTTTCAAGTATCTAGAAAACAAGCTTTTTATTTACTCATTTTCTCCACTTTTATTTCATAACATAAACTTTTAATATGCTTCTTTTTAAATGCTAATTACTTTAACTTATTCAACACTCCTTCAATATTGTGATAATTCCTCAATATTCGTCTAATGACTACTATTAAATCATTTTGTAATATGAATTCTCAAATTGCTTTTTATATTATATTTTTGATATGAAGAAGATGTTTACAAAATTTATATATATTTAATTACATACTAAAAGTTTACACTACAAACCTTTAATTAGTTTATATTAATGTAATCAGGATCCTGAGGTCTTCTGTATTTTACACGTTGTTAGTCTACTGCGCGCATCCTCTTCCCCGTTACAAAACAAAGAGCAGATGGTGGGGTGTGTCTGTTTTCAGTGGTATAGATGGGCTCTTGAGTATCATGCCCGTTGACTACACTCACCTTGCCAAGTTCCCTTGACAGAGCCTGTTGTGAGTAATTTCCACAAATACTTTTCCTTCTCTAGTGAAATGCATTATTGGTACTTCGCCCATGCATCTAATCAGAAGGTTGGCTATAATAGAGAATCCATTTAAAATAACATAACTTCCGTTCTTCAAAGGTAAGATTAGTAAGCAAGAGCATTTTTATTGCAATGTTAGCTGTACTTAAGAATGATAGCATTTCAGTCTGAGTTAGCTATATAGAACTTCACGTAGTAGGAAACCATTACTTGTTTATTGCTGAAACCATTCAATTTTAAGGCATTCCAATCCCCAGAAACTTCAGTTGAGGAGTATCAACTTTAATACGATACCATCATAGTTTCCTATTTTCCTAATAACAACACCTTCTGCTTATTTGATTAAGATATCATTATCAACCGCCATACCACATCTATCGCTGGTGAAGTCGCCCGATCAGTTTTGCAATGGCTGCATCACCAATGGGACTAATGTTATATTCCAAAATCACGGATATGAATACCTATTTTAACTCAATGGTGCCAATATATATGCCTAAATTTCCTACCTAACAGCTTTATTTTATTTTATTTTTTTTTTTTTGTCTTTTAAAATTTAAGTCGTCTCTGTCCTGTCCGTCCTGACGTCTTTTCATGTTTTTTTTGGTTTAAATATTATTTCTGCCAGGTGTTTGATTTGTTCGTTTATTACGTTATCAGTATTTTTGTGTTTATATCTTTCCATTCCTTCTATTACATTTAATCTTTTATCTATTTGTCCTATTTTAATTAATTTCATTGAGTTTTCAATACTGTCGGGTTCATGTCCGTGTTTTTTTAAATGGTTAGCAAAATATGGTTTATTCGTGTTATTTACCTAATCATTAATATGTTCTTTAAATCTTTGTTTTAATGTTCTTCCATTTTGCCCAATGTATATCTGTTTACAGTCTTTACACTTTAATTTATATACACCATATTTATCACATACGTTATTATTACAATCCATTCCATTATTTATTTGTTTTATTATATTATTAGTTTTGAAACCTATTTTTACATCATATTGGTTTATTAACTTAGCAATTTTATGACTGACTTCACCTAAATATGTTGAAGATGTATATTTATTATTATTATTAACATTTAAACCAATTTAAATGTTCATTATTTATTTAAACCAATAAAAAACATGAAAGGACTACAGGACGGACAGGACAGAGACGACTTAAATTTTAAAAGACAAAAAACAGATTAAAAAAAATAAAATAAAATAAAGCTGTTAGGTAGGAAATTTAGGCATATATATTGGCACCATTGAGTTAAAATAGGCATTTATATCCATGATTTTGGAAGGTAACATTAGTCTCATTGATGATGCAGCCATTGTGAAACCGGTCGGACGACTTCACCAGCGATAGACTAGGTATGACGGTTGATAATGATATCTTATTTACAAACCTCTATGGCACTAACAATATGCATGTATTTATTTCATTAAGACTTCAATATTTTTTCTCTTTTTTTACCAAGCTTCTAGAGTTTTTAGTAATTCAGAATTACCGAGATTAAGTTAATCATCTTAATTTACCCTTATGAGAAGAATTGTTTACCAAAACTCGTTCATATTTCTTCGGATGGAACTTATTGTTTACTCATCCCCTAGCGGGTTATAAATGTCAGCTCTTTAGGTTCCTTTTGTTTGATCGGTGATTCTACATTGGCAGTACTAAATTTTGCCTAACTCAAGTGTATTTTGAGTAGGGACCTTTAACGAGTACCTGAAATCGTATAGGTTCGTAACCGACGGCTTAACATCCTCGGAACCGAACTTTCCCATGCTTCAATAATACAAACAAAAAATGGAGTTCTTGACTCATCAATAACCAGACTTATATAATAACATAATAATATACTATAATAAAAAAATGTTTTTTTTTCTAATTTGGTATTTCAAATTTCAAAAAACTTTTAAAATTTCGAATATCAAAAAAATCTCTTAACAGGGAAGAAATATTAGTGCAAAACCGAATTTAAACTTCATCAAAGTTTCTAACTTCATTTGTATTTTTTTAATATTAAAATCAATGATTTGAGCCAATGTTGATATCAATATATACATAGATGCGCATCAAGGTAAAACCTTTGAGAAACTCTTCTACAGGGAAAAGTATTTAGTTAGAATCTCTTTACCACTATATCAAATTTTGTATTTATTAATTTAGGTTGTGTTAAAGACTCTAGTAGATAAAAATTATTATGAAAATAAAAACTTTATTTATGAACTTATATGTGAATGTCTATAGTAAATGGTAACGTTTTGCAACAGTTTCCTTGTCTGCTGTGATGGCAGAGCTGTTTTATCAATAAATAACACTGATGACTGCCAGGCCTTGCCATTAATTTTCCCCAATGAGTTACTGCACATCATAAATATAATTAACACTTGTTCGTTTATCTGTTAGTAACTGCCTTTTATAATTCCACTGTCTTGATTAATGTTGGCCAAACTTCTAATAAAATAAGCAATCATTACAAAGTCATTCTTTCACTACAATATAACTTCCATTGTTCTTCTTAATAGCTGTAAATAAATTAATACGATCAGAAACTTGAAAAAAGGTAAAAAAAAGTTTATGTTTGTTATATTTAGCAATGATTCCGAAAGATAATATTGATGTTAAAATTATAGTAATCCGACTTACCTCGTACCCTGCTGCTGAAGTTCTTAGACCGGTTTCGGGCGTCACCCATCTTCAACAAGAACTGATCAACCCATCTTGTTGAAGATGGGTGACGCCCGAAACCGGTCTAAGAACTTCAGCAGCAGGGTACGAGGTAAGACGGATTACTATAATTTTAATATTAATGATACTAACCTCTGTGGTGATGAAAAAATGCATGAATATAATATTGATGTTTATGAAGTTCATATCGTCACATTAATCCCATAGTATAAATTGTCAAACAAAGAGTAAATGTTCTGAAAGAAAAAAAAGATGATTTACTCCTAAAAATATGTTACTAATAAAATTAAGTCAACTAAATTTGTAATAAACTATGTGTGAGGTTTTGAGGTTTAAAATTACCGCCAGTAAATATCAAATTTCTGAAGGTGTGAGTTTTTGATTGAGACTTTTAAACTTAATGGACTTGTTTTTAGTTTAACAAATTTTCTCTTTTAGAGCCTTGCTTCATTAAATCTTTAAATATAATATTAAGTGCAAAATTCATTATAAATGTCAAAAGCACTGATGAGTTTTGTTTGAAATATAATATCCTTACTTCCTCAGTTACTGATGAATATTATGATCCACTTTCACGATTTAGGAAGCTCAAATTAACTATTCATTAATGATATATATTTCATAATCCCTCTTCACACTAGTGAGAATTTAAAAAAAAATGTACGTATTCATACATACACTTTAACCAAAAAAATTGGGAGTAGTCCCAATTTAAAATAACATGTAATCTTTAGCTAAATATTTCTATTTACCTTTGTAGAACATAATGACGCCGTCGATCATAATGCTTAATTAATATACTAGTCAGGATTGGTTTGCTCTGAATTAAATTGCTAAAAGCGGGAGAATTGTGTTTGTAAACAATGCTCTAATGGCTACAGAAGCCTTGAAAATAAGAAATGCACAGCTTCGGGTTGGTTAATACCAAGTCAGGTATAAAGTTAAGTAATGATCGTTGAAGGGTTAAATCATGTCTGATTGACTAATTGGACCTTTGGATGGGGACAGATCAAAGATGGTTTCCTAATCGGTCAGTCGTATTTTGGATCTTTGTGGCTTACTAATGGCGCCCCTGGTAAGATGGAGGAGGGATGTCAACAAAAGTAGACGTCTTACACCGACATTTTTTTGTTTGTTTATTTAGGAAATCGGTATCCTGCTGTGACTAGTTAACCACAACATTCATACCCACATACTGCTAAATAACATACGGATAAGAAGTAAAATGGTGTGGTCATTTAAACAAATGAGATGAATGAAAAGTGACATTAACGAACTTGATAAATGAGAATGTTTATAAAAGAATTAACTGTTATATTATTTTTAAAATAAATTGTATATTTCTTTTTATTAAATAAATACATTTCATTTTAATAAAATAGATGAATGGTATACAGTTAAACAGTTATGCAATAAAAGTAATTCTAAAGTATTCAAGCAGTTTAGTGAAATGGATATGGTATTTCATGAAAACTGTTACAAGATAACTAAATAGATAATTCAGAGATTGTAATATATATTTAGGTACATGTTTGTTTTCTCTTTCTTTTCTGTAAAACTCTTTCAGTCAACAAACTGTTGATAGTAATTTTATTTAAATGTATTATTAGAATTTTTCATATGTATATTGCATAACAACATTTATATGATAAAAAAACTATTTAAACTTTCAAAAAATGATTTAGATGGCCACAAAAGACTCACTAAACACATTGTGGCAAGCCCTGCTTTAAGCATTTGGAGATCTTCATTAGCAAGATTCACAGTCTGAAGGGTAAATCCTGAGCTGGTCATTCAACCCCAGTGTAATTAAGGTTTGGTCAGAGGAAATGGGCTGGTAAAACGAGATTTCGACCAGTTGCCAACAATTAAGATTAATATACTTTACAATATAAGAACAACAG